>CM062807.1:543117918-543715749 GCA_031772625.1 Pinus tabuliformis
ACACGATCTGAAATTTGGACCTAGGTTCCAAATGATTTGTCGCTCAAATGGTTTTTGTTTTTTTTAGTTTCTGAAACTTGCGTATGAAAAAATATATAGTGAACATGCCGACAATGACCTGTTTGATCAATGAAACCCTAGAATCCAAAGCTTTTGATACCAAATGTTATGCAACCAACTCACATAAATAAGAAAATATAGATCAACAACTTCAAAATCAGTCTCTTTGAGGGGGCAACCTCCTTACATTACAAAAATGAATAATTCTTGGATATACAAATGACAAGACCTCATTGGTTTGTTTTTCAAACGAGTCGAATGAAAGCCCGCCAACCAACACCACGAGTGCACGAGTGCACACAAACTGCCACACTCGCCCGTCAGCTTCCTTGCGCCTCGCAGGTTTTCAAACCCGCCAAATCACACACATGTTATACTCCTTGGTCCTTTCAAAGCTAAGATAATAGTTTTATATATGCCATGGAAGCCAATATAGATGGTATGGAAGCAGATTTGAAAAAAGGCATGGAAGATTTGAATAAAGACATGGAAGGTTTGAAGGAAGGTGGGACAAAGCTGCTACAAGAAAGGCCTCCTAATGATGAGAATGTAGTAGAAGAAACTCATGGTGAGAAAAAAATAGATGTTAATCATGATTTCATATAATCTAACATTGGATTGAAGACTGAGCATATTCCAAAGATCGATATTTATGAGGAAGTTTGATGGCAAGGATCCCATAACATGGATAGTACAAATGGAGAAATATTTTGATCTAGATGATGTGCAACTATTACAAAAGGTAATTATTGCATAGATATATTTTGAACCGGATCAATTTTTATGGTATAAAGGGCTTTGTTCTCATAAACCACTTGTCACTTGGTCAATTTTCAAGGAAGAAATGATAGCACATTATGAGGATAAAAAGATCAACACCTTCTTTATCCAATTGATAAATCTCAAACAAAAGGGTTCAATGACAAAGCACATTGAGGACTTCCAAAAATTGAATATAAGGATAAATTATATTCCAGAGAAGCAGAGGATTGATTTATTCATAGGGACTTTAAAGGATAATATTCAACATGAGGTTCGTCTTTGGAACCTAATTCATTGGAGAAGACATTCAGGCTAGAAAAGAAAAATTATGGAAACAAAAAATCCTACCACTCACAATTATAAAGATAAAAGTGTTGTTTCTCCTAGCCTTTCACAACCTACAAGGTTGACACCACAACAATTGCAAGAAAAAGGAGAAAATTACCTTTGTTATAGTTGTGATAGAAAATACACTAAAGGTCATAAGTGTGATAAGAAGAAATTATTTTACATTGATTGTGAAGAGGAGGAAGAAAAAGATCAAGAAACGTCAAAAGAAGAGGATATACACCAGGAACCAACCCTAGCAAAAGAAGAAATGAATCCGACCATATCTTGTAATGCATTGGCAGGAATTACCACTCCTCAAACTCTTAATATAGAAGGACACATCAAGAAGAAAAAGGACAACCTCACTTTCACGCATAATTGAATGAAACAACAGGCAAATCAAAATCGCAGCGAAAGACGTTTTGCTATAGGCAACTGGGTATTTTTACGAATACAACGATACAAATAAATGTCCCTCAAGTAAGCTAAGAAGGATAATAAATTATCACCAAAGTTTTATGGTCCTTACAAGGTGCTGCAAAAGATTGGTACTATGGCATACAAATTGGAGCTTCCTGCATCTTCTCGAGTGTTCCCACATTTACATGTTTCATGCTTAAAGAAGCTTATAGGTGACAAGCTCCCAGTTCAAACAATATTGTTAGAACTTGATGAGGAAGAAATAATCATATTGGAACCTGAAGTAGTCATGGAAAAAATAACCTGATAGCTACGAAATTGATCAATTTCAAACTATCTCATCAAGTGGAAGAACTTACCCACTCAAGATTCCACATGGGAGGACAAGAATTTTATACAGAACCATCCAGAACTACTCAAGCATTGAGGACAACACTTTTTGAAGGAGAGGGGCATGTTAGGTCCCTATAACACTAGTGTAACCCCTTATTGTTATTAGTGCAACCTCGTTATTATATTGTTGTGCCCATGTAGTCCCCATATTGTTATTATTGTGCCCCATAGAAGCCCATTATTGTTATTGTTGCGCCCTTACATTATTATTTTTATGTCAGCTCTGATTATATTATGACCCATTAGACTCCTATGTATAGAAAGGAGGTCTTCTCATTTGTATCATCCAAGAATTGTTCATTTGTATAATGTAAAGGGGGTTGCCCCCTCAAAGAGGCTGGTTTTGAAGTTGTTGATATATATTTTCTTCTATTTTGTGAGATGCTTGCATAACATATTCTAGGAAAGAATAGAAAACAATATTTTCATGATTCTCATTCTAGAGAACATAGAAAACTTAAACTTATCCATTCACATTTATGTGGCCCAATGTTTGTTCTTTCTGCAAATGGAAATAAATATATGATGACATTTATTGATGACTACACCAGAATGTGTTTGGTTTATTTATTGAAAAGCAAATCTAATGATTTTCAAACATTCAAGAACTTTCATGCATGGATTGAAAATGATGTACAATCTCAAATTGGATCTATTCGCACTGATAATGGAAAATAATACACTTCAATTGAATTTCAAAGCTATGTTCGCTAGCATGGGAACAAAAATCAATCAATTGTGCCTTATAATCCCCCAATATAATGGAGTAGTTGAAAGAATGAATAGGACAATCTTAAATATAGTAAGTTCCATGATGCTTTTCAAGAATGTAAAATTGATGTTTTAGGCTGATGCAATTCTATGTGCTATGTATGTTGTCCTTCTAATGCTATTAGAAACAAGAATCCTTATGAAATGTGGTATGGACACACTCCTTCAGTAAAGCATATCAGGGTCTTTGGTTCCACCTATTATGCCTTGATACTTAAGGAACAAAGAAACAAACTTGGTGCAAGGAGTTGTAAGTGTATCTTCTTGGGGTATTCAAATACCTCCAAAGCATATCATCTCTATGATGAAGTTAATAAGAAGTTTTTTGTATCTAGAGATTTGATCTTTATTGAATCTGACAATTTTGTTGAGCATCATCTTAATCGCTTGGATAGATTAAGACATGAAAAGTTGTTTCAAGAATTTGATAATCAAATTCCACATCTTGAAGGGGGGATTCCTATATTGGATAAATCTATGGAATCTTCTTCTGAAGCACTCTCTTCCCCACATGAAGCTCCAGCCACTGATGACAATTTGAGTGATTTGTTTGATAGAATTTGGAGACTCAATCTTGATCTAGTCCCAACTCAGTCAACTAGGAAGCCTAGGCCATCTCAGTCCTCCAAAATGGCTGACAAAGACACTTGAAAGTGTTCATCCCGATGAGGTGGAAAGACGGGAACAAGAAATTCAACCAAGAAAAATGGAGGTGATGTAGACGATTCTGATTCACCTGTTGATATGGATGTTTCTTATGATTATGAACTGAATTTGTCTACAGATTTTGAAGCAAATTCCATCAAAGAAGCCAATTCTCATGATGATTGGAAATAAGTGACGTAGAAATAATATGATGCCTTGATTAAGAATGGAACTTGGAAGATGGTTGATCCTCTAGTAGGAACCAAACCAATTGTCTGCAAATGGGTCTACAAGAGAAAATATAAAGCTGATGGATCACTTGACAAGCACAAATCGAGCCTTGTGGAAAAAGGTTTTGCACAAAAGGAAGGGGTCGATTATGAGGAGATCTTTTCCCCCACATTAAAATGGGCTACCATCCAAACACTCTTTTCCTTGGCAGCTCAGAACGGTTGGAAAGTCCATCAAATGGATGTAAAAACTTATTTCTTGAATGGAGCTCTGAAAGAGATTTTTTTTTTATGTCCCAGTGTTATGAAACTAGCTCACAAAACTACTAGTGTAACCCCTTATTGTTATTAGTACAACCCCCTTATTATATTTTTGTGCCCATTTAGTCCCCATATTGTTATTATTGTGCCCCATAGAAGCCCACTATTGTTATTATTATGCACTTACATTATTATTTTTATGTCGGCTCTCATTATATTATGACCCTTTAGACTCCTATATATAGAAAAGAGAGATCAACACCTTCAAAATAAGCCTCTTAGAGGGGGAAACCTCCTTTACATTACACAAATGAATAATTCTTGGATGATACAAATGAGAAGACCTCCTTTCTATATATAGGAGTCTAAGGGGTCATAATATAATCAGAGCTGATATAACAATAATAATGTAAGTGCACAATAATAACAATAGTGGGCTTCTATGGGGCACAATAATAACAATATGGGGACTACATGGGCACAAAAATATAATAAGGGGGTTGTACTAATAACAATAAGGGGTTACATTAGTAGTATAGGGACCTAACATGACCCTCTCCTTCAAAAAGTGTTGTCCTCAATGCTTGAGTGGTTCTTGATGCTTTTTTTATAAAATTCTTGTTCTCCCATATGGAATCTTTAGCAGGTAAGTTCTTCCACTTGATGAGATACTCTGAAATTGATCGATTTCATAGCTGACAGGTTCTTGTTTCTGTGACTGCTCCAGGTTCCAATATGATTTTTCCTTCATTGTCAAGTTCTAGAAATATTGTTTGAACTCAAATCTTCTGCAACTTTTGAATGAGTGGCCACACTTATTCATCCTTATTCCATTCATCCCTTGCTTCATTTATCCAATCTAGTTGGCTAATAGAAATAACACAAAAAAAATGTTTCCACATCCTCATCCTTTCTTGAGAGTGTATCTGCAACAACATTTTTCTTTCCTTTTTTGTAGATGATTTCAAAGTCTTAACCCAACATATTTGTGACCCATTTTTTCTATCCTTCTAAATATAGTCTTTGTTCTAAAAAGTATTTCAAACTATCATGATCCATTTTTACCTTGAAGTGTCTTCCCATTAGGTAAGGTTGCCATTTATTAAGTGCATGTAGTATTGCCAACATTTCCTTCTCATATATAGCTTGCTTGAGATGTAGTCATAAAAATACCCAATATCCTACATCAAAACTTTTTTCACTACAATGTTGATCCATCTCTTGTTTCATTCTATTCTACACCAAAGTGGTGTTATCCTTTAAAAGTTGGAGAACTTGTTGTTAGTGCTCAATTTGATCTTTCACTGCTTGAACCTTTTTCTTCTTGGTATGTCCTTCTATCTTGAGAGTTTGAGGAGTGGTAATTTCTTCCAATGCATTAAAAGATATGGTCGAATTCATTTATTAATGCTCGATGTGATCTTTCACTTCTTGAACATTTTTATTCTTGATATGTCCTTCTATCTTGATAGTTTGAGGAATGGTAATTCTGACCAGTGCATTAAATATATGGTCAGATTCATTTCTTTTTTCTCAATGTGATATTTCACTTCTTGAACCTTTTTCTTCTTGATATGTCCTTCTATCTTGAGAGTTTGAGGAGTGGTAATTCTTTCCAATGCTTTATAAGATATGGTCTGATTCATTTCTTCTTTATCTGGGGCTGGTTCCTAGTGTATATCCTCTTCTTTTGATGTTTCTTGATGCTTTTATTCCTTCTCTTCAAAATCTATATAAAATAATTTATTCTCAGCACACTTATGACCTTTAGTGTATTTGTTATCACAATTGTAACAAAGCCCTTTTGCTCTTTTTTCTTCCAATTGTTGTGGTGTCAACCTTGTAGGTTGTGGAAGGCTAGGAGAAACAACACTTCCATATTTATAGTTGTGAGGGGTAGACTTCCTTGTTTCCATAATTTTTCTTTCCACTTTTCTTGCCAACCTGAATGCCCTCTCCAATGAATCAGGTTCCCAAAGACAAACCTCATGTTGAATGTTATCCTTTAAAGTCTATATGGAGACATCAATCCTCTGCTTCTCTATAATATCATTTTCCCTTATATTCAATTTTTGAAAGTCCTCAATGTGCTTTGCCATTGAATACTTTTGTTTGAGATTTATCAATTGGCTAAAGAAGGTGTTTCTCTTTGTATCCTCATAATGTGCTATCATTTCCTCCATGAAAATTGACCATGTAACAAGTGGTTTACGAGATCAAAATGTTTTTCTATCTGTAGTATCCAATTTCTCGGATCCTTGCCATCAAACTTCCTCATATCACCTTTTCTTGATTTTAGGAGTTCGATCTTGAAACAACTGTAACTTTGTAATTTTAGATCTCCAAGTTATGAAATTGCATCCTACAATAACCCTCTGAGTCCTCTTTCTAACCCCACAATTCTCATCATAATTGGATTCCCGAAGAAAGATCTATGTCCAATCTCCTGCAATGACCTAATTAGAGAATAGTTTAGTAGATCAAATTTTTATGATGTGCCACGTGTGACTGTTTCAACCTTAGGTTATGAAACTGATGCCCAACAAAATACAATCTGTCTTATTTTTGTCGCTTTTTTTGAACTTTGAATCAGATGCTCTGAGCGAGACTTATGACGATTTTCCCCAGGTCACCTGTTTGGGATGTAATTCGGGAGCCTGTAGAAACCCTAAATGTACTGAATTGTATCTTCGAAAATATAGAGAAAAAAGATCTGAAATTTGGGGCTGAGCTACACCACTATTTCGGCTCAAATGGGTTTTAATTTCAGAGTCTGAAACTTCATAGAAAACAAAATATAGTGAAACTTCCATGATGACCTATTTGAAATTGAATTTTGGAGTTTGAAAAAACCCTAACTTCCTCAGATCATATCTCCGAAAATATAGTGATACAAGATTTGAAATTTGGACCTGAGGTTCAGAACGATTTCGGCTCAAATGTGTTTTTGTTTTAGCTTCTGAAGCTTTGTAGCGAAAAATTTATAGCGAAAAGTCAACGATGACCTATTTGGAGTAGTGAAACCCTAGAATCCAAAGTTCTGATACCAAATGTTATGAAACGAGCTCACAAGAAGATAGAAAAGAGAGATCAACGCCTTTAAAATAAGCCTCTTTGAGGGGGAAACCTCCTTTACATTACACAAATGAATAATTCTTGGATGATACAAAAGACAAGACCTCCTTTCTATATATAGGAGTCTAAGGGGTTATAATATGATAAGATCCGACATAACAATAATTATGTAAGTGCACAATAATAACAATAGTGGGCTTCTATGGGGAACAATAATAACAATATGGGGACTACATGGGCACAACAATATAATAAGGGGGTTGTACTAATAACAATAAGGGGTTACACTAGTATTATAGGGACCTAACACCCAACCATAAGGATTTATTGTGAAGGGCCAAGAACAAAAAGTATGCAAGATTTTGAAATCCTTGTATGGCCTCAAGCAAGCACCATTAGCCTGGTATGAAAAGTTAATTGAGAATCTTTTGAAATTCATCTTCAAACATGATGACCTTGATGATGCAACTTTGTTTGTAAAGAAAGTTTGCAAAATAGTTGTATATGTTGTGGTGTATGTAGATGATCTTTTGATGATAGGGAACAATGAGAGCTACATTGCATCCATAAAGAAGGAATTGAGGAAATGTTTTGAAGTGAATGACTTGGTCTATGTTCACTACTATCTTGGTATTGAAGTAATTCAACATTCAAAGTTTATATTACTCTCTCAGAAGAAGTAAATTGGAGATCTGTTGAATAGGTTTGGCATCGCTGAGTGCAATCCTTTGACTACTCCAATGGAACATAACTTGAAGCTCACATCCATTGAAGGAAAAGAATACGAGGATGCAACAACGTATAGATAGGTTGTAGGAAGTCTCAACTACCTGACTACTACTAGACCAAACATTTCATTTGTTGTTGGAATCCTCTCCAGGTTTATGCAAAATCCTTGTGAGGGACATTGGTCTACTACAAAAAGAGTTCTAAAGTAATTGAAGGGAACTCGAGACTTTGGACTCAAGTATACCCAGGTGGGAGACTTCAACTTGATTCAATACTCTGATTTAGACTTCAATGGAGACAAAGAAATTGGGGTCTCTACTTCAAGTTATGCTATGAGTCTTCAATCAAGAGCTATCTTCTGGAGATCACACAAACAATTAGTTCCAGTAGATTCCACAACTGAGGCAAAATATGTGGCAGCAGTTGAAGCAACAAAGGAAATTGTGTGGCTCGGGAAAATTATGGAAGATTTGTAGGAGAAACAAATGCATTCAACTCCTCTCATGATTGACAACACTTCTACAATAAAGTTGGCCAAGAACCCAAATTTCCATGATCAAACAAAACACATCATTACAAAATACCATCTAATTTGACATCATGTTGAAGCCAAGACAATCCATCTACGCCATTGTTCCACAAATGAGAAAATCGTAGACATCTTCACCAAAGTGCTTGGAAGAGAAAAGTTCGAAACATTCAAAATGATGCTTGGACTCAAACATCCCTTTAGGTTAAGTGGGGGAATGTTGACACCTAACCTTTGGGATGAGGAAATTCATGTAAATAATGTAAATAGAAAATAAGGATATTAGGAATATGAAGAGATATTGGGAGGTGAATCCCAAGAGTCTCTCCCTCTATGTGTATATCCATGAGCAATCTTAATGCAAAACACAATTCGCATTGTGGAGTTACCTCGTGGCCTGACAATCAACAACACTTCCACTAGGAGGATTATAGTCTTTGGCTCATGTTTCCATTGAAACTATCTCTTGACACATGGGCACTTGAATATTTGAGGAAGAGGGTTCATTTTGTGCAACCATTTGGGTTTGGTGAAAATGTGAAGTTGGGTTATACTTTTGGCCCTTTTTGAGAAAAAAAATATCATATTTAGAAGTTTTTTAATTTTCGGTAAGCAAAAGTAATTTTTCTGTTTAGAATTTCATTTTACAATAAAAGGAAAACTTGTCATAAATTTTATTAGCTTTCTATTGCTTTTTCTTATAGATTTTTTTAAATTCAAATTTGACTTGTAAACTTAGAAATTGTTTGATTGTGTGTTCATTAAAAATCAAGGGATTGATAAATCCATTTTTCCCCCAATGTATTCCTTGTTAACCTTGTGGTTTTGAAAAAATCTATGCTGCAACAATCTAGATAGGCTCTCCTTTGGCATGGCTATATTTACAAAGACAACATATGCATATCATAATTACTAGAATTTTTTGAATTGAACCAATATGAAAAAAATGCATATTTTGAATATTTTTAACAAAGCACCATGTTTCTCATCATATTAGTTAAAAGCCAAAAAATATTAAAACTACCCATTAAAGAGGCTTGAACAATGTAATGCACCATAAATTTTCCATATTTTTTCACAATGTATTTTGGAAGATACATAATTTTGATTTCACTAAACCATAATGACCTTCAAAATTTTTTGCACACATTTTACAAGAAAATTAGATAAATTTGCAAATATCTATGAAGTTCCATAAAATTTATATCTAGTGAAAGTAGATTCATTTATTCAAATGTTAGTGTTGGTTCCTAAAGTAAATTCATTGTATTTGATGTAGTTTAACCATTTCGAAAATGGAGAAGGGTGAACAAATGTGAGCCAACTCTAGTTGTCTGTAGGGTTGCAGGTTTTCTGTCAAACAAGTTTTCAAGAAAGTAATAATTTTTTTGGCCAAAAGTTAAATTTAATGGAAAAAAAATGTTTTTGGTAAAAAATATAGTACTTACAACTGAAAATATTTTTCATTTTTTTCTATTAACCACGAAAATAACACAGGGTTATTGTGTCAAACATAAGGATGTGACTGTTTCAACAAAAACCTATAAATAAACTCAGATGAAATGTCATTTTCTTATTTTCATTCCACATTTTCCATATGCAAATTTTGGATAGCAAACTTTTTTGGATCTACCTTTTGGAGAGTAAATGTTTTTGGTCTAGATTTTGAATAGTGAACTTTTTTAGTAACAAATTTCTTGAATAGGTAAATAACATTATGGATGGCATATTTTCATATGCAACTCTCTTTACAAGAACAAGTTTATCATATCTTTCATTGAGTTTCTTGTTGAAGAATGTTGAATTTTTGGTTTAAGTGAAGCTTGCTAAAGCTCTTGATTCAGGGTTTGGTTGTATGAATATTTAGGATGTATTGGCAGTGCTATCTTGTCATTATATTGCTAGACCAAATTATTATTCAGGGTTATTAATGTTTCCAATCACAAGGATTTACTATTGAAGCTACTAAGTTTAGAAATGTTAAGGTAATTTGATTGTCGAGTTGGTTGATGTGCCAGGGATTATATTGCTGATATACATGAACCAGGGTTTAATACTTGTTGTTTACGGCTAGAGTGTTGAGTGCTACTATATTGTTTATTTAGGGTTTGGCTTGATTATTTTCATTGAGTAGGGTTTATTGTTGACTTATCTTCGAGGGTTGAAGTTTGAAGTAGAAGATAGGATTTTAATTTATATGCTAAATGAATAGCAAACTTTTTTGGATCTACCTTTTGGATAGTGAAATTTTTTGGGCTAGCATTTGGATAGTAAACATTTTTTATTAACAAATTTCTTGAATAGGTAAATAAGATTGTGGATAGCATAAGTAAGATTTTTTAAGGTTTTAGTATTAAATTTTGTTTCACACTTTTGTTTTAATGAAAATGTCTATTGCCCACTTTCTTCTCCATGATTGTGAATTTTTTTAATTTCTTTTTAGAGTATATTTTTTTTCTTTGAAATTATATTTCTTAATATAAAATTTTCATTAATTTTTTAAAAATCTATATAGATTGAATTATCATGGGGAATCGAAGAAATTGCAAGAGAAAATATGATCGAATTAGATACATTGAGGTTTGTAGAGAATACTTGAGAAACTATTACAAATGAAAGAAGGAAGAATGTTTAAATATTGAAAGGGAAAATCAATCTCAACAAGAAGAAGTTGAACCAAATATGTAAATGTGCATATTGTAAATTATAATTAAAATTTAATAGTGTATTGTGAAATTTAATTTTTATTTGATGAACTAATTTGGAAAATATTTTGCAATGTAAACAAATAGAGATTTTCCTCATAACATTAATGAGGAGATTGAAAATGTTGAAAGAGATAGTAAAGAAGAAAATGAAACTATCATTGATGAAGTTGATGAAGATGTTGAAAGAAATTCAAGTGAAGAAGAATTTGAACCACCCATATATATATATATATATATATATATATATATATATATATATATATATATAGATATATATATATATATATGTCCCGTATTATTGAAATTATACATATTTACTAGTTTCAATTTCATTCTCTGTTTTTTAATTTAATTTATGTTTATACTCATTTACATTAAATTTTCATATGTATACGTGAAATCAATATTGATGATGATATGTTAGAAAATGTCGACACTAACACATATGGAGATAAAGAAGTTGACCATATTATATGATATCATATTAAGTGATTATTCATATGTTCTTCAAAGATGAAAATATGAAGGTTCAAGCTCAAATTTTGAGAGGTCCCTTAACATCAAAGAAATTAAAAGAAGCTACAACACTATTGGGCATTCAAAAATCAACAAAAGATAAAAAGGTGAAGGAGAATGTGATTGAAAATATAAGTAGTGCTCTAAAATCAATTGGAAGATCTAGAAATAAAAGTGATCTAGATGCACATAGAGAAATACAAATAGCAGTGGTTTCATCAACTACACAAGAAAATCATTTGATAAAATATATTGCAGAAGCATTAGGGACCTCACGAAAAACATTACACAAGCACAGGAAAATTTGATTGAAAATAGATGCAAATGATGAGCTTTCTTGTTGAATAAACATTTGTAGGAAACCATACAAATATAGACTTGGAGAAAATGTTAAAAATATGATATGTGAATATTGGATGAAAATTTTATGTGTTTCACTAAAAGAAAGGGCTATGATGTGATGGATAATAGTAGAAAATCAGTATTAGGAACATCCAAAACATATCTTGGACATCACTCAGACAGAGTTGTTCAAGAAGTTCAAGGAAGAGAATCCTGGAATTAATATCTCAATCAATCCTTTTGTGCAACAAAAACCATGGTATGTTAAGCCTATCATTGTATGTGACACTTTTTGTTGTCGTTATCATGTGGAATTTCAATTATATTATGACACCTTCCTTGATTTTGGTAAAATATTTTGGAGAAATCCACCTCCACTATCCATGATTTCACATCCTAGATTCTATGTGGAAGAAAATCATGAATTATTTTACCAAAAGAAGTGTGTTGGTGGTAAAAAAATATGATCATTGTGGAAATTTTATTTGTTTCACAACAAATATCCTATTGATATGAATAATCAATCACTTTCCAACATAAAAGTGGAATGGAAGAGATATGAATATATACATACATCAATTGGTGCAAGTGGTAGTACAAGTGCTAGAAGGATTGATTTACAAGAAGATGAAATTTTTGTGATAGAGTTTTTGAAGAAGTTTGAAACAAAATTTTATAAATACACCAAGCATTCTCATAGAGCTTGATGGAAGCACCTACAATTCAAAAAATCCCATGAAAATTTTCCACCAAGGACAATTTTGTCGATAGCTGATTTTGCAAGAAATTGCACATTTGTTGCATAAAATGAAATACATAGTGAATATTATTATTCTGACCAAGTCTCTATGCTTGTTCATGTTTTATATAGACATTCTAGACAAAAATGTTATCATATAGAAAGAACCAATGACAAGTGACATGTTATTAAAGAATATCATTTTTATATAAGCGATGATCGTACACATGATACAAAATTTGTACAACATTGCTTCCATAAGATTTATGATTCATGTTGGATAGTTGGCATTGATGTCAACCAGATTAGCATTGAGGTTGGTAGCAGTATATTTTGGCGTTAGTATGCATGGTGTGTCAAGCTCAGGGGGAGTGATATGGTTGTTGTAGTCTCTTGTAGAGATTCATCATAGTAGCAGGCTTCTTTACGAAGCCATAATATGATGATTATGATGGTAGGTAGTTCTATAATTTAGAGTAGATTATTCCTCTATATATTAGCTCAAAATCTATTGTAAGTGACATAGTTGGAGAATGTTTGGAATGATCTTTCCAATGGTATGTTTAAGTATACAAATGGTCACTTGAATCAAAAGTTATTGTCAATCAAAGTAAGGTCCCACCACAGTTAAAGTTGTAGCGCCCAGAAGCCCAAAACTCTTTTAATAATGAAATATAGGACAGTATCAAGTCAAGATAATGGGAATAATTATTGGAAGGTCGGAAGCCCAAAAGCTTGGAATCACATAAGCTCAGAAGTTTGAAATCTACTTGAAGCCTAGCAGAGAATACAAGGAAGTTCAAGAGCCTGAAAGCTTGGAAGCATGAAACTTTATCAATAGGTGACTTGGGATAGTTTGGAACCAGGCATAGTAGTGGGGCTGATAGATGGAGGTATTCAGAGGCCGATAGGTGGAAGGTGGGCCAAGCCCAAAGCCTCCATATTAACACCGTAAAGGAAGAGGAAAAACCATTTTCAGTGGGGCATACAAGTGGGCTAGGTTAGAAGATTTCAAGCCCATAAGGTGTACGCAATTAATTTTATAAGAAGTTACGGGCATGCAGGCTCTTGGGTTCATGTTTTATACAAGGAAATAAGGAATAAACACGCTGACTGGGCGACATGAAGACGTGGCGGTATTAGAGATAACTCAACCTGGGTATGCTACTATTGGTCCGTAGGGGTAGCGGAAGACCCCACAATACAAGTAATCCCACTAAAAGTAGTCTCAAAGGTTTATTCAAAGGAATGTTTAAAGCACCTAGATTTTATAGAAATTAATAGAGTCAAGTGACAGAAGATTTTTCCAACATTTGAAAATTCCATTAAAAGATGAAAGGTGCACCTAGGACATGGTTTTGTTGTGGTTTAACATGTTCTTATGCCCAATGATCATGA
The DNA here is from genome assembly GCA_031772625.1 of Pinus tabuliformis. Lineage (NCBI taxonomy): Eukaryota > Viridiplantae > Streptophyta > Pinopsida > Pinales > Pinaceae > Pinus > Pinus tabuliformis. The sequence goes on from CM062807.1 coordinate 543,131,827, forward strand.
GTTAAAAGTCCTTTAACTAGTGGTAATTAGAAAAATGGGCGTTGTGGGAAAATATCTCAAGGACCTTGGGCTATATATATAGAGAGAGAGCGTTGTGTAAATATTTAAAAGGTGCTTGGGACCTATGGATATGAATGGGTCATAAAATGAAAGTGGTTAGGCTAGAAGCCCTCAAGCCCATAAGTCTTAAGGAGTGTTATTAAAAAGATAGAGGCATCTGGGCATCCAAACTTTAGCTCTATAGAGGCATATGTATATGAGTAGGGGGCCCAGGGAATGTTTAAGTGGAAGTTTCTCATGTTTTGGTGATCGAGGACCTTGTGCAAAAGGAAGCCTTTAGGCTATATACACAACTCTATGAGCTTGGACTATGGATTTCAAAGCATGGATGAGTTGACAACTGAGTAAATGCACGTAGTGAGGTTGGTTCCATTGGATTAATGGAAAATGCAAAAAAGTGTTGTTTGAAGATAGAAAGGACCACAATTGCACAAGATGAGTTAATGGAGTCTCTCTAAGATAGAAACAAGCCACCTATGATCTTCCTTACATGCGGTAAATAATTAAATAAAATATGGCTAAGTGTAGAAGATCTAATTACAAAACATGAGAAGCCATGGTTTCAGTACACTCTGATCTCTATGGGAAATAAAGAAGGATGGAAAGCCTTGATGCAATATTAAGTCTGAACTAAGAAATTAATTTCCAACATGGAGAAATGATCAGGTGCCCATCCTCATGTTTTAGTTGTAGTATTGACAGAAAAAATCTAATTCTCAGAGATTAAAAAAGGCAGACTTGTCCCATGCAATAGGTTTAGCCATGATGGTGCACGCCCTTGGGCAGTGTGGATGTTAGAAAATACCACATCATTCATAGTGTTGTAATGAAACAAAACCTAGGATTGTTGTTGTGATAGATGGGTATGTAGATTTGTTGTGTGTAGCAACATAGTATGTGAGGTGTTGTGTGGAAGTGCTTGAGTTGAAATGTGACTGGTGTCGATATTTAGCAGTTATACAAAGTAGTTGAGGGCCAAGACCAGAGCTAGTAGAGCAGTAAAGAGGGCATTGCATAGAAGAACTATAGAGAGGAAGGGACAATGTTGGGTGGAGCAAATGATCAGGTTTATATTATGAGCATTTGGATAGGCCTCTATTTTTAGTTTTAAAATTGTATGAAAAGCAGAATAGTGGCTAGAGTAGGTAGTGGCATGAATTCATAAGAGGTTGGTGTCTCTTTAAAATTAGTGGCTTGCTATCTTAAGGGTGTTGGGGTCTCCTACGAGTGGGTGCTCATAGACAACTTGATATAATTAAGTAAGTGCTTAATTTTACATCACAATACAAAAAAATTGGTGGTTTTCTCCCTTTGGGTTTCCACGTAAAAAAATACCTATGTCAATATGTGTGTGTTGCTCATTTGATGGATTGTGTGTACATGTGAATGGTTTACTTTGTTGTACACACACACACACACACACACAGATATATATATTCTCTCACAAGTAATTGGTAGAAGTGAAAAGAAATGAAGAATTCAGCTTAAAGTTTAAGAACCTCACTAATCATTGATTCACCCCCCTCTTAGTAATTAATTATTCCAACAATTGGTATCATAACCAAGTTCCTTCAGCAATAGTTTAACCACTGGAAGGTAGATCTATTAGGAATCATGTCTAGACAAGAGAGTCGGGATGCTTACTCAAGTAAGATACTAGTATTTGATGGGAAAAACTATGCCTTTTGGAAATTTAGAATGGAAGCCTATCCCATGTCCCTAGGAGTATATGTTTGGAGTTCTGTGTTGGTAGATTATGATGTCCCTAATGTGTCTCCCACTAATGCAGACAGTAAAAAGGTGTATGGAAATTGTTGGGAACAATACTGAGAGGGGGGGAGGGGGTGAATCAATATTTAAAAATAAATAACTTTTTCATTTCCATAATCAAATTTTTATATGTTACTTCACTGAAGTGAACTCCTGTGTGCATGCAACTGTTCTTAAGGCAACCAATGTATATCCAGTGAACTTATGATTTAGTTAATTCATCATATGTTGATCTTTAATCAATGCATTAGTACTTTATTAAACATTAAATAGTAACCATGTGAAGTAATAACAGAATAAACCATCACACATAAGAAACACACATGAACACCAAGATTTCAGGTGGAAACCTAATGCGGGAGAAAACCATCTGCTAATGTTGTCTCTGTCTTCTTTTAATATAAAGAATAATATGTTTACAATATTGTATTGGTGCAACCTCATACTAGTATGCAAGCATCCACATGTAGAAGGCTACAATCTTCTCTTGTTCTCCAACTTCTACTGGAAGGGAGCTACAACCCCCTAGCTCTTATTCTAGCTAATATGTTTACTAATACATAGGTGTCGGCTTACATAAGGCTACAACCTTCACTTGTTTTACAGCTACTACTGGAAGGGAGCTCCACCCCATGATCAAATCACCAGCCACTATTGGCAGGAAGCTTTGAATACCTCACTGAAGGCTTCAACCCTCAACATCCTCCAAGGACCATGTTTCATGAATTTTCAGACTGTATACTCCTGGTACACAACACTACAATATGAAGGCCACATTTCATCAAATTTTCACAATGGACCCATCAGTAACATTGAGGCTCAAAATCAATCACCACTGTAATACATCCATCAAATACATCTACATCAACCAATAACTGAAACTAAATCATCAATCTCTGACATAACTAAAACTCAATCATCAATCTTTGAATTAACCCTAACTAAATAAATCAATCACTGAATCCTCTGACATACTTGTTAGCTCTGCTATGTTCTTCGACATTTGATGGATAAAAATAGGTTAAGCAGTGTTGGTCTTGGTTTCATAAGGCTTGCAGTAATTATTCCCGCTCCCTCCTTTATTTTCCCTTTTCTCCATAAAACCCCACTACCCCTGTTTTACACCTGCATTTAGTGTAAAAGCCGTGTTCTGTTAGCCCTGGGTGCTGGGTTTAAATGTTATAAAACCCTGATAATGTGACCTCGCACCATAACTCGCCTTTTCCTTATCATTCCGCTTACACTCTTATAACTCCCCATTCATCCATTTTCCGCGTATTCTCCCTTAACCTCGTTATTTTCATTTTCCTCTATAATCCTTTCTAAGCCCCGCATAAACCCTTTTCCCCCCAGGTCCCGGGAATTTTTGGTTTAAATACTATAAAACCTCGATAACCCATTTAAACCCTGTATAAACCCATTCTTCCTTTAGCCTTAGGCGCTAAGGTTTCAAAGTGCATATAACTACACGCCTTCGCAAATTACATAACCCGCTGGGGCCCTCACATGTTACATCAAGCAATAAGCATGTGTTTTTATCCACCGCCATCCGATCCTCCACCTTGTGATCCAATGTTATATGCTGCTCTCGCCGCCGAAAGCCGCATGTCTGATAGCTCGCGAGGAAGGCAGTTTCTTGCCGGACCTGCTTGCCACGCGTCACAATCTGACTGGATCGCTCCTCCATGTACATATACCACTTGCCTCCCGTAAGCGATGCGGGGAAACCGCTTACCGCCCACCTGTACGACCCTCGCTCATTAACGCTCGTGCAGTTCTCGCTCCCGTCAGCCATTGGATCGTTCCCGCCGCAATCCAACGACCATCATTCATCCATTCATGTTTGCTCCCGATAGCCCCTCTGATCCAATCTGTGCCATCCGTCTGAGCTATCCAATGACTAATACTCATTCTCAGGCCCGCGTTCATTTTCCTTGCGGCTTCCGTGTTTTCGGCCTGTCCTGTGCGCACGAAGGAGGAAGGAAGCAATCACTCACCAAATACTCTGCGCAGTTAATACTTCACCCACCTCATTCAAGGGACAACACGGCCAGGGAAGGAGAGTACTTCCTTGAGCAGTTGAATTCATTTACCAGTTATGGAGTTTTTGTCCCATACGGTACTTCACCTGCTCAAGAAGGACGGCCGAGCAGCAGAAAGGTCATTTTGTCCATTAAAACAATCAAATTGTAGCAAAAACCCATATCTGATTGTAAATGTGGTTGGTGGTCCATTATGACCCCTCCAGACATAGAACAACAGAGCAATTTTGTAAACAAACTCTATATATACCCAAAAGCAAGATGTAATGAGGGTTGATGAATGTTATTTTTGATGTAAAGTTCAACTTCTGGAGACTGTAACCACTGTGATACTTGCAGTTTCTGGTCTTCATTTTCAGCTAATGCAAGCTTCTTTTGCTACTAATTGCTCACTTTCCACTTCTTCTTATTTGTTCCAGGTTGTGCCTGCTATGCATTTTTCATGTGCTTTTGATGTTTAGCATTAGAGGGGCTGTCATCCCACCTCTATGTTAGAATCTAGTTGGTACCATTGAATGTGTATGTAGGTTTCTGTTGTTTTAATGCCAGAGAGTTTTCATCCTATCTGTGCATTAGGAAATAGATTTAGAGAACTTTTAACTGGTTGTAGCTGGTCATCATAGGGTCCTGTGCATTTGCTGGTGTGATCAGTATTCTCCATCATCATATTTTCCTTAAATTGTGAGTAATTGGTGGTCTAAAGCCTTGTAGTCTAGGGGTGTTCACCCATGTCTGGGGTTAAGCATAGTATCATTGGTTATCTGGCTTGAATATGCATCATTCCTTCCATTCATCCACCATTTTCCAACATTTTTGTTGAGTTTGTAATGTTCCCGAGCATCTCTGAGATACAACCTAGGAGAGTTTCTTGGGGTGATAACATTAATTGGCGTTGTTGCTGGGGAGAGGAGAATTGAAGCTCAGCTTCCCTGGGAGAATGACACAGTTTCAAGCTTTGATGATAGACAAGGTTTAAACAGAGTTTTAGGTTGTAATAATCTATCTGGTGACTCCACTGGAGGAAGACCAACCTTTGGCAACTCCACATTGAAGTTCTGGCTTAGTTTGTGAGACATACTTGAAGAAATCCTTAGAAGTCATGAGCTGAACCAGTTCCTGACCATGAGAGGACTGTTAAATTGAAGAAAGCATCACAGAAAGGGACATTAGGATCAGGTAAGCCTAAGAAATCTCATTCATCTCTAAAAGATAAAGTTATAGCTGAAGATATACAGATTGAAGATTTAGAACTTAGCACTGTTAAAAAGGAAATTCCTTCAGAGATTAGTACAACCCCTTGTGCAGTTAATTCCCCTTTGAATCTTAGTCCAAAGAAAACTTCCCATACAGTCCAAAACATCCCTCTGTCTCTGCCATCCATCACATTACTTCCTTCCATTCAATATGCTAGTATCCTTCCATATATCCCAATCATGGCAGGACAACAAGCACCCACGAAGATAGAAAGAATTGTTGCTGCTAGATATGGACCTTTAGTCTTGCCTATGCCTCTAAATCCTATGCCTATGGGAGAATATCAGAAATATATGCCTAAATTCACTGGTATAGAGGGAGTAACAACATAAGAACACCTAGAAACTTTTTACAATTATGTTGATAACTTAGATATAAGTGAAACTGATGTGTGGATGAGAGTTTTTGTCCAGAGCCTTGATGGAGAGGCCAGGAAGTGGTTCAAAGAATTATCCCAGAGATATATTACAGATATTGAAGCCTTAGATGATTCATTTTTGAAGCAATGGGGAGATAAAAAGGACTTGATGTATTATCATACTATGTTTGGTAACCTGAAGAGGGAAAATGGTGAACCATTGCCTGATTTCAATAAAAGATTCAATTGTATGTATAGTAAGATACTAGCTGAGGTAAAGCCTACCCCCACCTCTACCAAACTCACTTATGCCAATGCTTTTGACTCTGATTTCTGCCTATTGTTGAGAGAAATGAGATGTGCCACTCTAGCTCATATGCAGGATGCAGCACTAGAGGTGGAATCTAATATCATGGCTGCAGAAAAGCTAAAAAGTCAAGCTGACAGAAGGAGGCAGAAAGGTCAGGCTTCTACTTCTTTTGGTTCATCTTCAAAGCCTAAATTATACAAAATGACTAAGATGATAGAGTCACTGGCTACTGAAATTTCTAAGCTAAAGGTTAAGCATAATTTAGGAAAAACAAGGTAGCAGATCACATTTGTTCCAAGAAATCCTAATCCTTTCAGAAGAGAAAATGAGCAACTGCAAATTATTTAGAGGGGTGAAGAATCTAAAGAAGAACAGAAAGTTAAATATCCTTTCCAAAATGTAGTCATGGAGGAGGAACAATTTGAAGAAGATGAGGATGAAATTCATTGCATGGAAGATAAAGGTACTGTTGCATTTTTGACATTGGCTAAGTGTGAGGAATCATTGCTACAGCAACAAGATAGTCAAGAGTGGGACAAAGAAGCTATTCTACAAACAGAACAACAACAAAGATACAATCTGAGGTCCAATGCAAAAAAATGTCAAAGAGAATCCTGTCCAAAGAGCTGCTATCCAAATAGAGTCACAAAATATCAGGCAACGAAGATCAACAGCTGATCCAGTCATCCTAAAAGCACCAATTCAAGAGGTAAAAGGTTCTGATAAGTTATCTTCTTCTTTTAGCTTTGAGTTAGAAGTTCAAAAATTGAAAATATCTGTGCCTCTGGTAGAGTTGGTTAAGAGTGAAGTATTTAGAAAGCCTATTCTTGATGCCCTTGAGCTAGAAACCACACAAACCTCCACTGACTCTGTCAATTTGCAAGATGACAAGCTTGCCATTGTGCATAATCCTATGATTGAACCTGCTAATAATAATTCTCCATCTTTTTATGTCTCCTTGACCATTCATGACAAAATCATCCACCACTGCCTGCTAGACACAAGGGCCAGCCACAATTTGATGCCTAAAGCTGTCATGGAAGAATTAGGCCTTGATATCACCAGACCCTATCATGATTTATTCTCCTTTGATTCAACTAAAATGAAATGTCTTGGATTGATTAAAGACCTAGCCAATACCTTAACTTAGCTGCCCATGAAGAGTATGATGATGGATATTGTGGTAGCAGATGTCCCTCCCAAATTTGGCATGTTGTTGTCTAGAGGATGGATTAAGAGACTAGGTGGGACATTACAGAATGACCTATCTTATGCCACTGTCCCAGTTTTTGGAGGAGAAAGCAGGAGATTTTATAGAGAAGCACAGTTGGCATACATCATCAGTGATGAGAAGAACCCTACTAATCATCCCATATATGCAGTGGACACCGATTTTGGAGCATGTATCATCCAAATAGAATAATCTTAGAAGGCCTTAATGCAGATCAGGAAACCAATAGTTCAGGCCAAAGAAGAGCAAGGAAGTCAAGTTTGGGAGATGTTCTTTGATGGAGCATGTTCCAGGGAAACTGCATGAGCAGGGGTGGTGCTAGTATCCCCAAAACAAGAAAGCATTCAACTGTCTTTTAAGCTGGTTTTCCAAGTGACAAACAATATGGAAAAATATGAAGCTCTTCTATTGGGCCTTAATGCAGCAAAAGACAGAGGAATCAAGAACATAAAGGCATTTGGAGATGCTGATTTGATCATTCAGAAAGTAAATAAAACATTTCAAGCAAAGCACCCAAAGCTAAAAGCATACAGAGATGAGGTATGGAGAATCAAAGATTATTTTGATTATTTCTATATTTCATACATTCCTAGAGCCCAAAATCAGCTTGTTGATTCCCTCGTTGTTTCTGCTAGTCTGTTTATCCCTCCTACACCTCCCAGACTAGTTTATGAAGTCCAAATGAAGTATAGACCTTCCTTGCCTGATAATGTCCACCATTGGAAAGTCTTTGAAGATGATGATGAATTGAATAGGTTCTTGCAAGTTATTGATGAGTTTTCCGAAATGCAAATTGACCAAGAGAATGAAGCCTTGCAAGAAAACCCCCAATCCTCGCTTAGAAATAAAATTGGTAAAAATAGCATTGTCTAGCTTCCTAGCAATCACATTCCTAATGGTTTAATTCCTTTAGAAAGATCGTTTGACCAAAATGATGTGCCTTACAAGGCTGCCCAAAAAGAAGATCAATCTGCAGTCTGTAAGCATGATATAGGAAGTCCAGGTCAGCCTAGATACATACATCTGTCTGCTGACCAAAGTGCTGAATACTGCAAATTAATGAAGCAATTTGCTGATGTGTTTTCCTGGGAGTATAGTGACCTAAAAAACTTATGACAAAAAGATCATTCAACATCAAATTCCTCTTGAGAAAGACACTATTCCTTTCAAACAGAAGCTGAGACCAATAAATCCTATGCTTCTTCCTCTAATTGAAAAAGAAATTAAAAAATTGCTGGCTGCCAAGATTATAGTTCCTCTTAGATATTCCAAATGGTTAGACAATTTGGTGGTAGTGAGGAAGAAAAGTGGAGAAATCAGGTTGTGTGTCAATTTCAGAAATTTAAACAAATGCTCCAAGAAAGACAACTATCCTCTACCCAATATGGAGCATTTGTAGGAGAAAAGGAAAAATTTGTCCTAATCTACCTTGATGACATAACAGTGTATTCCATCAGCCATCAAGATCATTTGCAGCATTTGAAAAAAGTGTTTCTGAAGTGCAGGAGGTTTGGAATTTCAGTCAATCCTAAAAAATCACAACTTGCTTTAGATGAAGGCAAGCTGTTGGAACATATTGTTTCTGCTGCAGGTGTCTGGATTGACCCAGAAAGAGTAAAAGCAATACAGACTTTGCCTATGCCAAGATCAAAGAAGGATATTCAGTCCTTTCTGGGAAAAATTAATTTTGTAAGGAGGTTTATCCCAAACTTTACAGAATTGGTGAAGCATATTACCTCCATGCTGAAGAAGGGAGCAGAGGTTAGGTGGACTGATGCAGCAAGAAAATCATTTGAGTCTATTAAAAAGGCTATTATGGAGGCTCCCACTTTAATAAGTCTATATTACAGAAAGGAGTTCCATATATTTTCTTTTGCCTCTGAAGAAACCATTGCAGCAATTTTGTTGCAAGCAGATGAAGAAGGTTCAGAACATCTAGTAGCATTTTTCAGCAAAAACTTGAGGGATGCTGAACTGAGGTATGATATTATTGAAAAACATGCATATGCTCTTATCAAATCCTTGAAAGCTTTCCGAGTTTATATCTTGCATTCCAAGATAATTGCATATGTACCCTCCGCTGCAATAAAAGATGTCTTGACACAACCTGATGTTGATGGAAGAAGGGCAAAATGGATTGCAAAGATGATAGAATTTAATATAGAACTGAACCCCACCAAGTTGGTCAGAGGTCAGGGTCTTGCCAAGTTATTGGTTGAAGAAAATTACAGATCATTAGATATTGATTTCCTAAGCACAATTGCAGAAAATGGTTAGACAAATGAAGAAGAGGAAGTAGCTGAACCGGACAGAAAGCAATCAGTGGCCAAGAATCTAGCTTCTTGTGATTAGTATTCTGCAATAATTAATTTCTTGCTGAAGCTAGAAATCCCTTCAAATTTACTCAAAGTCAATCCAGAACTATAAAGCTTAAGGCAGCTAATATTGCATTATTGAAGATCTGCTCTACTGGAGGGATCCATCTGGAGTGCTTTTGAGGTGTCTGGACAAAGAACAGTCAATAGAAGTTATGCAGCAGTTACATAACAACATGTGTGGAGGGCACCATTATTGGAAAACCACTGCCCATAAGATTCTTAGAGCTAGGTACTATTGGCCCACTTTATTTTCTGATGTATTTTCTTTTGTTAAATCTTGTGACAGGTGAGAAAGATTTGAAGGAAAACAACAGTTGAAGTCCCTGCCCTTAAAACCAATACATGAAAAAGGACCTTTTCAACAATGGGGTTTGGATTTGATTGGAGAAATCAATCCACATTCCAGTGACCAGCACAAATAGATATTAGTAACTATTGATTATTTCACTAAGTGGATTGAAGCAGTCCCTACAAGGAAGGTTGATCATAATGTGGTCATGAAGTTTTTAATAGTGAATGCCTTCAACAGATTTGGTTGTCCACATAAATTAATCACAGATAATGCAGTAGCCTTCAGGGCAAAAGAGCTAGTGGAAATGTGTGATTCAATGGGTATTAAATTGGTTCATTCCACCTCATATTATCCACAAGGAAATGGTCTGGCAGAATCCTCTAATAAAAGCCTGATAAGAATAATTAAGAAGCTGTTGGAGGACAATAAAAAGAATTGGGATTCTAAGCTCAAGTATGCACCGTGGGTTGACAGAGTGACCATTTAAAAATCCACAGGGAATTCTCCTTTCAAGCTGGTGTATGGTACTGAAGCTGTATTCCCAATTCAGCTAACTCTCCCTGTAGCAAAATTCCTTCAAATAGAACAAAGTGAGGAAGAAGAAATGGCAAAAAGGATCACTGATTTAGCAGAGTTACATCAGATTAGAGAACAGCTGGTTGAAAAGGCTACAACGCATCGGAAAAAGATCAAGGAAGCCTTTGACAAGAAGGAAAAAACAGATAATTTTCTGATTGGTGACTTGTTTTTGAAGTGGGATGCATTGAAAGAAAAGAAAGGAAATCATGGGAAGTTTGATGTTTTCTGGACAGGTCCTTTTATCATCTCACAGATTCAAGGGAATGACACCTTCATACTGAAAAGTATGGGAGGAGAGGCAGTTTTTGATGGCCCAGTTAATGGGAATTTTTTGAAAAACTATGTGGTTTAAGGTCTTTGGCCTTAAAGGCTGTAAATATTGTGTTCTTATCAATTTTAGTATAGGTGCAGTAGACTCCATGCCCAATGGAACACTAGGAATTTTGGCTAATTTGTTTTCAGCTGGAAAGGCATTGATCTGCAGGTTCTTGAGACCTCACAGGGAGGATCTCATCCCCAGAAGGAGCTAGTGTTAGCTCTGCTATGTTCTTCGACATTTGATGGATAAAAATAGTTTAAGAAGTGCTGGTCTTGGTTGCATAAGGCTTGCAGCAGTTATTCCCACTCCCTCCTTTATTTTCCCTTTTCTCCATAAAACCCCACTACCCCTATTTGACACCTGCATTTAGTGTAAAAGCCATGTTCTATTAGCCCCGGGTGTTGGGTTTAAATGTTATAAAAACCCGATAACGTGACCTCGCACCATAACTCACCTTTTCCTTATCACTCCGCTTACACTCTTATAACTCCCCATTCCTCTGTTTTCCGCGTATTCTCCCTTAACCTTGTTATTTTCATTTTCCTCTATAATCCTTTCTAAGCCTTGCATAAACCCTTTTTCCCCCTGGCTCCCGAGTGTTTTTTGTTTAAATACTATAAAACCCCAATAATTCGTTTAAACCCTGTATAAACCCATTCTTTGTTTAGTCCCATGTGCTAAGGTTTCAAAGCACATATAACTACACGCCTTCGCAAATTACATAACCCACCGGGGCCCTCACCTATTACATCAAGCAATAAGCACGTGTTTTTATCCACCGCCGTCCGATCCTCCACCTTGTGATCCAACGTATACGCTACTCCCGCCGCCGAAAGCCGCACGTCCAATAGCCCGCAGGGAAGGCAGTTTCCCGCTGGACCTACCTGTCACGCGTCACAATCTGATTGGATCACTCCTCCATGTACGTATACTGCCTGCCTCCAGTAAGCAGTGCAGGGAAACCATTTACCACCCACCTGTACGACCCTCGCTCATTAACGCTCGTGCAGTTCCCGCTCCCGTCAGCCGTTGGATCATTCTCGCCGCGATCTAACAGCCATCGTTCATCTGTTCTCGTTTGCTCCCGTAGCCCCTCTGATCCAATCGCCGGCGTCCATCTAAGCTATCCAACAGTTAATACTCATTCTCAGGCCCTCGTTCATTTGCCTTGCGGCTTCCGTGTTTTCGGCCTGTCCTATGTGCGTGAAGGAGGATGGAAGCGATCACTCACCAAATACTCTGCATAGTTAATACTTCACCCACCTCAATCAAGGAACAACACGGCCAGGGAAGGAGAGTATTACCTCGGGCAGTTGAATTCATTTACCAGTTATGGAGTTTTTGTCCCATACGGTACTCTGCCTGCTCAAGAAGGATGGCCGAGCAGCAGAAAGGTCATTTTGTCCATTAAAACAATCAAATTGTAGCAGAAACCCATATCTGATTGTAAATGTGGTTGGTGGTCCATTATGACCCCTCCACGCATAGAACAACAGAGCAATTTTGTAAACAAACTCTATATATACCCAAAATCAAGATGTAATGAGGGTTGATGAATGTTATTTTTGATGTAAAGTTCAACTTCTCGAGACTGTAACTACTGTGATACCTGCAGCTTCTGGTCTTAATTTTCAGCTAATGCAAGCTTCTTTTGCTACTAATTTCTCACTCTCCACTTCTTCATCTTTGTTCTAGGTTGTGCCTGCTATGCATTTTTCATGTGCTCTTGATGTTTAGCATTAAAGGGGCTATCATCCCACCTCTGTGTTAGAATCTAGCTGGTATCATTGAATTTGTATGCAGGTTTCTGTTGTTTAAATGCCAGAGAGCTGTCATCCTATCTGTGCATTAGGAAATAGATTTACAGACCTTTTAACTGGTTGCAGCTGGCCATCACAGGTTCCTGTGAATCTGCTGGTGTGATCAGTATTCTCCATCATCACATTTCCCTTAAACTGTGAGTAATTGGTGGTCTAAAGCCTTGTAGTCTGGGGCTGTTCACCCATGTCTAGGGTTAAGCATAGTAGAAGTGGTTATCTGGCTTGAATATGCATCATTCCTTCCATTCATCCACCATTTTCCAACATTTTTGTTGAGTTTGTAATGTTCTCGAGCATCTTTGAGATATAACCTAGGATAGTTTCTTGGGGTGATAACAATACTGAATCAAACAATCATTGAACCTATGACACACTGAATCAAACAATCACTGAACCTCTGACATACTGAATCAAACAATCACTGAACCTATGACACAACTGAATCAACCATTCATTCAAACTTAATAAAATTCAACCAATCAACGGGAATAGACATATCACTGTAACCAGTACACAAATATGAACCCAAAACACTGCATCAACAACGAGAACTAACTGTAACCTCAAAAGTCACGTGTCAGAATGTATACGCTTCTTCAATGAAGCCAACCTATGTGTATACACTACTTCCTTTAGCCCAACCTGCGTATACCTCTAAAGATATTTAATCATAAAACCTTTGAATCATAAATTGTACCAATCAGTGACATTCTAAAGATCTACTGTCACATTACAAAGTTCTAAACAGATAGAAACAAGGATCACCCTTTTTTCTCAATCGATCAGTCAATCAGACTCAATTTCCTTATACATTCAGTTCTACTTTTAGATCTAAGAAGATAACATTGAAAAACAATAATAAAACAACATCAAAACAATGACATTGATCTGATAGATTAGTCATACCTAAACATCAAGATTTTCTTTTGCATACGCTACCTAGAAGAGTCGAACCAGTGTGTATACACACCTTCACCAAAGCGAACCAGCGTATAGATCTACAAATACTTATTTATAACTTCGCTGCAATTTCCGCCTTCATACATACCCAGATCATCACATATAAATGATAAAACGTGTGTTAGCAATCAGATATATCCCATCCATTATCAGATCACATAATTATAAGTTATTATGATCCTGATCCATCATTAAATCTCACCCATCATAAAACACTTAGGTGCATACTTAGTCTATATCAAGCAAAGCATCAAAAACCCATAACATTCATATTCGCTTTTGATCTAGCACTTTTTAAGATATTCATTACTTCTCCTCTTAGCCCTTTGATATTCTCTTCCTTATATACTTAGATCCTTTGTCAATACCTTGGACCAAAACCTTGTACCAATACCTCAGACCAAAAACCTCATACCAAAACCTCGGACCAATGCCTCGAACCAAAACCTCATACCAAAACCTCAGACCAAAAACCTCAGACCAATACCTCGAACCAAAACCTTGGACAAAAAAAAACTTGGACCTATACCTCGTACCAAAACCACTTAGAACCCATGGTATTCTTGGACAAGATCAAATAGTCATTAATTCGCTCAATATTGTGGGCTAATACCATGGTATTGACCCTTGATATTCTTTTCTCTTGAATTTCCTTGATTTTCAAACATATACATGCTTTTCTTCTTGTGAAAGTGTGTGTAAACGTATACACTCTTTTTGTTCTATGAACTAGCGTGTATACATTGTTTTGACTAAGTGGACCAATGTATACATATTAAATTGCTTTACACCAACCTTTTCCTTCAAATTCTTTATTATGATTAGTAGACCTTAGTTCCATCTTCCTGTTATTTTGTGTCAATGCAATGTTACCTCTGAATAGACCTATTACACTGAGATTTTCCATATAACTTCTGAAATGATTCCTTTGAATTGCCCTACATATTTTCACTTCTGTAAACACAACTTCCATGCATTCTGTCACATCTGATATCTCTTTTGTAGATTCATCTAGTTACGTAGATTCATCTAGTTACCATATATAAGTGAGTTGTTCTACTACAAGTGGGTTGCCATCAAGTACAGCACATGCATCATAATGCCAACAATCTCCCCCTTTGGACTTGATGGCAACCATGTTGGTGTTGATTACAGAAAGCTATTGAACCTATTAGAGATATCAAGTGTTGGGTATGGGATCCCTTGCAGCATGTTTTGGGGCTTAAAGCCCAAGTTTTGGTCAAAGATGGTGTAGAACTCTGTGAAGTATGGGCACGGAGGGCAAATTGTATAATCAAGTAATAGGGTTGTCAACCCTAAGAATTATAATTTAATGTAAAGTTCTATCGGCCTACCCATGGTCTAAGGACCATGGGATTGTATAAATAGAGCGAGGCTCTAAGTCATAGGGTTGTCCGCCCTAAGAATTGTATTTTAATGTAAAGTTGTGTCAGCCTACCCATGGTTCGCAGACCATGGGATTGTATAAATATGTCGAGGCTCTAAGTGTAAAGATAGTTTTTAGCGAAGAAAAAAAGAGAATAGATAGAATAGCGAAGGCATGGTTAGAGCCTAGAGTGGAATCTGAAGTGTACTTGGTTATAGTAGTAGAAAGAGGCTCTGCAGCTAAGTGCGCAGATGCCTAGTAGAGTCTGTAGCTGAGTGCGTGGACCCCTGCAGCTAAGTGTGCAGGGTGGAGTCGGGTCTGTACTTGGGATTGAAAGATAATAAAGAGAAGTTTATTCTATGCATCTGTTTTGGAATCTTTATGCTGATGTTATTCATTTCTTTTATTCTGTTTATTTACTGTGTGCACTTGATGAATACTCATATGAATGCTTATGTGACTTTAATCTAAGTAATCAACTAACAAAGACTAATTAAGGAAGAATTTGGTAAATAACATGGGTCACGCTGCGGCTAGACCTGCGCAAAGACAATATCACAGGGCATGGGTTGCGCGTAGCGCAGTAAATGCAAAGGTTGGACCGCATACCAATCACCTCATATCAGACATCCCCAGGATGCAGAAACCTGGTTCTAGAACCCTCCCATACTACTTCGAGTGATACCTCAGTCCGCGCTCCGTGGACTATTGCTAAAAGGGCCAGTAGTACTAGGATTTCCTTGGCTAAATCACTTCCTAACCTGGGTCAGGCCCCACTAAGCCAGCAAATGGTTCCGTTGCTAGGACCGAGATCTGCATAAGGGATGTCTAATGTCGTGCCACTGGAACCCAACAAAGAAGGAAATTGAAGAGTGGTTGGACAAGAAGATTCTCGAGTTCGCAACACAGAAAAATAGAACTTCGTAGGTATCTAAGGAACAGTGGTTGGATCGCTATTTGTACACTAAAATCCATGAGATTTTCTTTGCATACTTTCCGTCGGAGTTGTATGAGTGGATCACGAAGTTCGCAGACAGCCAAGGAAGCTGTAGGCTCGACAAACCACTAGTGTGGACTCTAGAACTAGTGTGCAAACTAGAAGCATCAGAAGATAAGATCGTGCAGGCTATGGACCATTGGCTTGACTTGATAATAAGGGGATTTATCACTGAGTTTGTAATAGACACGATCGTGAGCTATAGCGAAGCAGAACAACACTTTCTTAAAGGACCACGAGGTAAGTATATTAAGTCTTTGAATACTTGGATTAAGATGCTATTATGTGAAAAATGGTCATGCGAATAATTAGAAAAGTAGCGAATAATTAAAAAACAGTCCCTTAGTGTCACCCTTGTGAGAGAGCAAGGAAGAACTCGCGAAGGTCTCTCCAAGAAGTGTGGTCAGTTTGATAAGGCAGCGCATTCTGCAGTTACCACTTCCACCCACACTGCCACCTGCTTCACCCCCTTCACCTCCATCGCCACCCACTCCACCTCCACCACCTCCATAGTTCAGTATAGCAAGCGTGATCAAACTACCAGTATTAAGAGGGGTAGGGAATGAAAATCCGGACCAATTTTGGTTCATGGTAAGAGTAGTATGGGAAGCCCAAGGTGTTACGGATGACAATATTAAGAATGCTACATTGGTGAGCATGCTGCAGGATCACGCATTAACATGGTACATAAAGAACTCTAATGACCACCCAAACGAGGGGATAGCAGAGATCCGGAATGCATTGAATAGAGAATTTAGCAGACAAAAATTAGAGATGCAGTCAATCATCGGGTTTAAAGAGATCGCGATGCTTCCAGGTGAGACCCCCTGGGATCTCGACCAAAGGCTGAAGAGTATGATCCACGAGGCCAATATGATGCTAACAGATGCGTAGCACCATGCATGGTTTGTAGCATCTCTGGCACCACACTTGAGGATGACACTATCACAGCAGAAACTTTCCACCCAGGCTGAAGCGTTGGAAATGGAAATGAGACTACATGAGACGTTGATACAGGACCCTGGTTGGGAGTTCAACAAATCCACGCACAAATACAAAATTTGTGTTTGGAAATGCAAAGCTTGAAGCAGGATAGGGCACCGTGGCCAGAGACGCATGAGAAAGTATGGTGCATAAAGTGCAAAGGCTAGGGCCATGACAAGGATCATTGTTTGGTATTCGCGAACTACTTGGTAAGAGGAGGGCAAATGCTGTTGAGATCGGAGGCGCAGGCAAGGCCAAGTGCGGAACCCGATTTATGGTGCGCGATCTGTCAGATAGGAGGGAAACACACGACGAACAATTGTCATTTGCTGTAGAAGTATACACAGACACCCCAACAATTATTTTGTAATTTCTGCATGTTGGTAGGCCACGATGAGCGCACTTGCCACAGTTACGAACTAATGATGGATCAAACCCCAGCCTATAGGATGCAAACCAAAATGTGAGCCCTCAACCCAGATGCGGGGATGGCACACGGTAGATTTCAGGGGCAAGGCTGAGGACGAGGTGGAATGGGACTAGGAAGAGGCCACAGACAGTTAATTTGTTACAATTGCATAGGACCAGGGCACTATTCCCATGATTGTACCAACCCGACGAGGATATCCTGTACGTATTGTGCTCAGTTTGATCATGAAACAATAGACTGTCCTACATTGATCACAAAGATGCACGAAAAAGGGGTATTCCAGCCTCCCCTGACTCAGAATATACAAATGATGAGGTCTAAGCCGCGCAAAGAGGACCCAAATGTAAACATGATGCTCAGAAGCAGTATGGCATGGGAGAAGATACAGGGAAGTAGCCAGAGGAAAGTACATGGGTTCGCAAGGCTCCTGCAAAGGAACCTGAGTTTGACTTAGAACGCGCAAAGGAGACATTCATGGAAGCTAAGAAGAGCTTCACAGAGGCCTCCACTTTAGGTAGTAAGGATCAACCAGAGCCAGGAATGGATCCTTCAATGCTTACTACCTTTTTGGAGACATGCATGAAAATGTTGCGTGACAAGGTGATTAAAGGACTACAGGAGCTAATCACCAGGTGCGCAGGGGTAGGAGAACTGCGCATAGTTAGGAAATTGGGAAAGCATGCATTGTGCACTGGAAGGGAAATGAGGTTGACTGCGTAGATTAGTGAGTATGAAATGGATCAGGTGATCCTAGATCTGGGTTCGGACATGAATGTATTACCAAAGAAAACATGGGAACGCATGGGCATGCTCGAGTTACAATGGTCCCCTATTCAATTACGAATGGTGAACCAACAAAAGATTTTGCCCATGGGAAGGTTACAAGGGGTAACTGTTAATATTCAAGGCACGAGCACACAGGCGGATTTTGAAGTGATAGAAATTGTCAATGGCAGCAATCCCTATCCCGCATTGTTAAGAATAGACTGGGCCACCGTTATGAACGAAGTCATCAACCGGAAGAAGTGCAAAATGATCTTCGAGAAAAAGTCACTATGCATAGTAGTCCCACTAGACCCAGCCGAAGGAGTGCGCTACACTGAACCAGTGCACGACGATGATCTTAATTGTATTTACAAGATAACTATGCGAGACTAGGATTGGGTGAATCTGACTGCAGATGGGAGAATCTTGTGGGAGCATGAAAGCTCCTCCACTTCAGATTCAGACGAAGAAGTAGAGAAATGGCAGAATTGGTCGCACAAAGTGACAACGTTGAATTGCAACATGATGATTAGATCACTGTGTTGTGGGACAACAGAGGCAAGAGAGCTAGCAACATATGATGGATTGACAGCGGTGGATGAATTCTTGAGAAAATTCGAAAGCGCGGTACTGGAAAAGCAACGGTTCTATGCGTTGAAATGGGTATTTCGTGCAACACCTGCATGATGGTGGGGTACACATCAAGGAAACTTTGAGGACTGGCGCAGATGTAGAAGGATGATGCGCCTACTGTTTGGAAGCCGCCAACTTTAAACAAGAGTCGGTTAGCAAGAATGGAGCAACTTGTGCACCCACCTATCTCGATGGGTATAGACATGTGCGGGGCTCGGAGCACATCAGAATAGGACACAGCAACAGGAAAGGTGACGCGTAACACAAATGTTCCACATGGAAGCATTCAATAAGGTATGCGGAGTCCTAAACAAGGCTCACCAGGAGAAAAGAACTAATTGGGACCTGTGCGTGCTAGCAATTTGATGGGCCTATAGGGCCATGTGTAAAAACTTGAGCACGGAGATGATTTCGAAGTTGAAGAGCAGAGTCAAGACCATAATTTTGGAGGAAAGGAATCCTCATGCAATAGCTCCCATAGTTGGGATAGTATGCGAGGACCAGGATGAAGGAATTATGCAGCTACGCAAGGACGAACATATGTAGATTCAAGAAGCTGTTCAGTGAGGGAACCTTAAACTTCGTGAACCCGAAGAAGATTGGGTACGACTAAGGAAGAAAATCATGTTAATGGACGTGGAGATCAAAATATTAGAACACGAAATTGTGCAAGAATGTCTCATCGATAAACTAAGAATGATAAGACCAGATACAGACAGCCATAATACTACATTAGAGTATTGTCGCCAAATATTTGTGACTCGGCTACCATGGTTGCGACCGTGCCTTACTAGACAAAGTAACCAGGGGAGCGCACCACATCAGGAAGAATGCGCGGTGCTGACTGTCACAAGGGTAATTAAGGAGTGCTCGCGGACTAGGCTGGAAGGTGAGTTGAAGCCTCACACAGGGGGTGCGACCACCTGACTATCCGTTAGGAGCACAGTCTCAGTGCTCCAAGTAGTTGAAAGAGAGTGCGGGACTCTAAAAGAGTTTGTGAGGGAGCTGCATGATAAGGAGGTTGCGCACAGGATCGACATGTCACAAGGGTCGCACTCGCGCAGAGGGGGTTGCGCTGCCACGCGGGTAGGCTGGGAAGTGACCGTTGGTGTCACTGTTCATGACAAGATGTCCAATTTAAGGCAAAGAGGAGTGGGCGACGGGCAATTAAGACACAAAGTCAGAACTAGATTTGGGACGATCTGCCGCCAATCTAGCATTAATGGGCCGAATGTGGGGGGAACGGTTGAATTTGAATTCAAAAGGCCTATAAATCACAGGTGGCTATCTAGTGAACAACCCTTGGTGTTTTGAGAATTCAGTTGTTGCGCTATCAAGTGGGTATGGACCTTACGAATTTGGAGGCTTTGAGAGCAAGTTTAGTGTTTGAGACATTGCCGAAGGAGACACAGGACCTCCTAAATAGAATGATGTTGACAACTGAGGAAGCCGCGGAGAGCCCTATGCTGCAGGGGGGATGCACTGGAAATTCCAAAATCGCCCTGGATGCCGAGGCCCAAAAAGGATCGGCAAGCAGCAGGACCAGTCTGCATGTCTCTGCGAAATCCACAGTTTGGTAAATTGTCTATGGAAGACAAGGGAAAGACTGTTAATCTTGAGACAGATGATGAGGAGGAGGACCTCTAGGCTTTCGTAGAAGAGATCAAGGCGGATGAAGGAATGGAGGAAGACATTCAGTTGGTGTGCGTTGTAGCAAAACTGCCTAGGTATGTCCCTCTGCGGAAGGGGAAAGCAAAAGTACCCCAATATTTGGATGCCGCTAAGAGTGCACTCGAAACCCTGCTCCTCCCATATGGAATTTTGATTGAAGGCTCAGTCCTGGGCCGCGTGCCCATGATGAAATTTGAAGATTGGGACCTCGCAGATGGTGAAATTTCCCACATTTACAGACTGAGAACCTCATGACACAAAGCAAGGAGGGGACCCTTACAATGCTAGAACCGTAGAAATGGCTACGTGGTGTGGACAAGGCAAGGTTACTCCACCTACTATGGATTCTGCATTTTTATCGCACACTAATTACGATTTTTGTCATCGGGTAGCTGCTTTTCCTGGTACACGATGGGTACCTGTGGCTAGAGGAGCCCATTCCCATCATGGCAGAGCTTATTCACAGGATTTCTCGGCTTCGCTGTAAAGCAATGGACCCCATGGAAATAGCTGGCAAAAGCGGAGATTTGGCGCTTGCAGAGGCCATGAAGAAGAAATACAAGTTGGAAAAGAAGTAGAGAGGCTACGTAATTAGTAGCATTCCAGACATAGGAGTGTGTGTAGTCACCCAGTTGCTAGCCAGGAAGGTGATGGGAAAATGCCACGGTAATGAGGTACCAGCGACGGTCGTCACGTTGGCCGAACAATGCGTGGAGGGGGTCTAATTCAACTAGGCCGCCTTCCTTTATGAAGAATTCCTCACCAATTGCAAGGAAGTCCAAGAGCAGGGCAATACTTTCCACTACGCGGGGTTTCTCTTGTCCATTGTATTGGTGTCAGGGGAACTGCCTGAGGATAGTCAATTCCCTCCTCTTGAACAGGACTTGCCAGGGGCAGCAAAGTACGCATCACTCTGGGTGACAAAGGAAGCCACGAGGATCCGCGAGACTAAGATCTTCTGGGTGCTCATGGAGGTGAGCATCTAGATGTGGATCAACAAGAGGCCGCGCCTATCCCCCACAGTGTACGACAGTATGCGGAGCTTTGCAGACTTCAAGGCAGATATGCACAACGTGTACATAAAGGTGCATAAGGATCCGGTGCAGAACTGGACCAAACTATCATTCATCGCGATTGACGATGCCATCTTCGCTATGCTTGATTCATGGCCACTCGAGTGGCACGCCTCGGATTTGGCGGCATGTGATAAGACAACGGTACAAAAATAGAAGGCTGCCACCAAGATGTTGGCTCAGCAGAAGTGAAATGAGTAGCTGGCCGAGGAGGTAAGGGCCTTCCCTAAGGCAACGAAGGCCGCCGCAGAGTAGACCAAGGGCACCGAACAAGCAGCAACAACACAGGCAACAGGGGCCACCATGATGCGGGAAGAAGGGGGCCCGGACTTGACCACAGGACAAGGAACATAGGACACAGTGGAAGGCACAAACCCAAGCACGACATCTACACAAATGAAACAGCCGCGTGGTATGGAATGAGTAGGCCCACAGAAGAAGACCAAGGCTTTCAAGTTGGACAGTGAACCTATTACACTGATAGAGGGTGACCTCTATGACATTGGCGACACAGTTCACGAGGTCACTAGGGAAGCACTCCAGGAAGTGATGACAGAGCAGCAGAATGTGTTGGGGGCCCTCAGGGCACACCTTCAGCTTGTTGGCAAAGCTACAATAGGCAAAGGCATTGAAAGAATAGGTGGATGCCACATGACATAAAGAGGTAGTACTTAAAGCGCGTGTCTAGCCTTGGGTTGATGAGGCTTTCCACATTAGTGCAGATATCAAACAAAAGCTCGCAAAAATGAAGGTGATGCATGCTTTAAGACATGGATTTGCCCCTGAAAGCGAGCATTCAGTAGAAAGAGTAGAGCATATCTAGCAGATGAAAAAACAGTGCACTGCAGACCTTCGCACAGCACATGCATAGTTGGAGGGTCTCTGTGCCAAGATCATCGCACCAACAGAGTGACTCGGGATGAGTCACGATGATTGTGTTGGGGGTCTGTTGGGCATGGGATCCCCAGCAACAGGTTTTTGGGCTTAGAGCCCAAGTTTTTGTCAAAGATGGTGTAGAACGCTGCAAAGTACGGGCGCGGAGCGCGAATTGTATAATCAAGTCATAGGGTTGTCCGCCCTAAGAATTGTATTTTAATGTAAAGTTGTGTTGGCCTACCCATGGTCCGCAGACCATGGGATTATAAAAATAGATTGAGGCTCTAAGTGTAATGATAGTTTTTAGCGAATAAAAATGGAGAATAGATAGAATAGTGAAGGCATGGTTAGAACCTATAGTGGAATTTGAAGTGTACTGGGTCATAATAGTAGGAAGAGGCTTTGCAGCTAAGTGTGCAATGGCCTAGTAGAGTTCGCAGCTGAGTGCGTGGACCCCTGTAACTAAGTGCGCAGGGCGGAGTCGGGTCTATACTTGGGATTGAAAGATAATCAAGAGAAGTTTATTATGTGCATCTGTTTTGGAATCTTTATGCTGATGTTATTCATTGCTTTTACTCTATTTATTTACTGCGTGCACTTGATGAATGCTTATGTGACTTTAATCTAAGTAATCAACTAACAGAGACTAATTAAGGATGACTTGGGTAAATAACACAGGTCATGCTGTGGCTAGACCTGTGCGAAGACAATAGCATAGGGCGCGGGGTGCCGTAGGTGCGCGTAGCATAGTAAGTGCGAAGGTTGGACCGCGTACCAATCACCTCATATCAGACATCCCCAGGGTGCAAAACCCTGGTTCTAGCACCCTCCCATACTACTTTGGGTGAGACCTCAGTCTGTGCTCCGTGGACTGTTGCCGAAAGGGCCAATATTACCGGGATTTTCTTGGCTAAATCACTTCCGAACCTGGGTCAAGCCCCACTAAGCCAACATCAAACAACAAAAAAATACTCTCCCCCTTTGACATCAAGGGCAAAGGGCGGACCAAGATATTCTTCCCTTTTGAGATCAAGGGCAGAGGGCTAACCAAAATGAAGAATTCCATATC
This sequence comes from Pinus tabuliformis, assembly GCA_031772625.1. NCBI lineage: Eukaryota > Viridiplantae > Streptophyta > Pinopsida > Pinales > Pinaceae > Pinus > Pinus tabuliformis. Next base: position 543,155,085 of record CM062807.1, read on the forward strand.
TAAATAGCTAAATATGAACATTGATCATGCTCCCCTTAGGCACATGTTGAATTCTCTGATTAAACTCCCCCTTTGTACATGGTAATATGCACTAAACCGTCCATGCTTCCCATAAGCACATGTAGAGTTTGCAAAAATATTTTCCAAAAGAATAACATGACTCTATAACTCAACTATGTGAGTATGACCTTCCTATCACCAATGACTCATACATACATCAATCTCCCAACCAAGTGGGGATATACCAATTGTTTATACATGACTGAGATATAACAACTATTACATCATCCTTCCCATGCATAGTGGGGTTACAAATTACATATTATGACCAAAAAGGACTGATTAAAAGATTATGACAAACATAGACATATTATTACATCATGGGCCTTTATATGACCTTTACATCGAATGATATACATGACATTTATAACAAATACCAAATATCTAAATAAGACCATGATAGTCATAATCAACTATCATACACCATATATGATCTACATCATAACCATCTATCAGCAACATCCAGACCAGCAACTTGTATATGTCCATCATTAGTTCCCAAGATATGACAAGGTAAATATCATCAACCTGTGACAAATTATGCCGCATATAGATATCAACTCATCCTCTTGATCTCATCAAGATCAACTTTCTCCATTTCCTTAATATGAAAGAGCCTTATCATAACCTTCCATGAATCAATTAAGCATATGTCATATCTCCAAGCAATAACACAGAATTATTCATATCATATCATATGTATGTGAAAACACCATAGTCATCATCTATGATCATAACATCATCATCAAGAATTGCATGATCTTTCCACAAGAACCCTCAATATATCAACCATGTATCATCACTAGGGAACATTCCACATCTGATAAGCATCAACCATGATAATCAACATATGTGATTATAAAACCTATCATCATAAAGTAAGAAGTCATCATCATTATGTGACTAAGAAAGCCATGTCTCCGAATATCCATGTCTTCAAATAGCTATGTCCTCATGAGACCTACAATAACACCATTTTCTTGGCCAACCAACAATATTTATCAATATGCAACTTAAGTAATCATCCATGTGTCCAACATAATGTGTATCCATTAAAGAGATAGAAATATGTATCTAGCAAACCATGAGCTTATATTCATTTGTTAAGCTTTCTTGATGCTAGCAACAATCCTCAACCATGTGAGATCCAATAACTATAGGAATACTGCATCATAACTACACCATATGAATTTTATGCATCTTTGAAGGCATGATGAAAACAACATAAAATAAATGAGTGACTCATCATCAAATAATGAAGTTGTGTACTAAAGTTTTGTACTTCTCCTTGTACTTATGAAGATCACCATGTATATGTATTGTATGCATCATCAAAAAGTCATCCACTATCTTCCATAAATCTAATCTGAATAACAACTATGTAACCTACAAGTATCATCCCAGACTTTATCATAGGCAACTCATAACTGCAACATATCATGGTGTATCATTTAAACACTTCAGCCACATAAGAATCATCACCATTGATACGAATCATTAGGTACCAAAGGCTTCTAAACATAATGCTAATAATGCATTATTAGAAGCATAACATATTATCCCCCTGAATCTGTGCCACATGTTCACTGTCAGATCTGATCATTGCATATATTAGTAAGAATTATCAAGGCATCATCATCAATCAGATATACATCAAGTCATCAACAACTTATGAGGATCAAAGGCACTTCTAAATAACATCCACATATTGTAGTCATCAATCATCAAGACAAAAAAGATAATTGATAATTGTCTGAACCATATCAGATCATTTTTCTGAGTCTGTCCCACTACTTCTTCATCAAACCAACATATATGCGACTGTGCAGCTTCGAACTCACGTATATACGTGACTTGTCTTCATGATAACTGTGTATGAGAATTAGAACACTGAAATTTCATACTTTCAATTCCTCCTGAGTCTGTTCTGTCTGTATACTGAGCTATGCCACATATTTCTGGTTGTACTTCCTTCTTCTTCCATACCTTGGAGTGTGATGATGTTTTCTCCTTTTGGTATGTTGGCCGAAATTTGCTCCTGCATTCTTTTGCTATATGCCCAAAATTGTTACAAGCATAACATCTTATATGTTTCATATTCCCTCTATAGCAGTTAATGGCTTTGTGACCAAACATATTGCAAGAAAAACAATATCCCTTAAAGTACTTGGAAGTTGATGATCTTTTTGTGTGATGGTTATTAGCTTGAATCATTCTATTTCTGCATCTGGCTGCAACATGTCCAAAATTATGACATATGAAACATTCAACATTATTCATCAAAGGAAAGAACCGATTAACACTTCCATAGTTAGGAGTAAATTATTTTCTTTGAAGACTTTCTTTCCTTCGTTGTTGATGGGGTTGACCTCTTATCTCCTTGTTGAGCATTTCAGATTTTTCACTAGAGTTCATTGCTTCAGTTTGTGATCTAGATTCACCTTTAGCAGTTTTATGAAAACTAAGACCAAATTTGATGGCAAGAGACCTTTGACTATTAAGAATATCATCCAAAATCTTAGTACTATCTTGAAATTGTAAAAGTTTATCCTTTTATTCTAATTTACCTTTTAGGATATTTACCTCAACCTGATATTGCTCTTCCTTTTCAAGATACTGCTTCTTCATGATATCTTCAACCTTTCTTCCTTCTTCCACTTGTTTCCTTAATTTGAGAACTTCATTCTCTTGTTCTTCAAATGCTTGGAGTAGTTCTTCATTCTACTTATTTGAATTTTGGAGATCTTATTTTAGAGAAATGACCATAGCTTCAAGACTTTCACAGTAGCTGGTTCTTTCTATAATTTCCTTGGTTGTTGTGTCCTTTGTATTCATTTCATTTCTCAATGATGTCACTTCATCCTGTAGCCTTTGACTTTGATCTTCCTTTTCTTTGTACTTCTTCTTTATTTTGTTTCCTTCCTCCAACTGGGCTTTTAACCTGGTAACTTCTTCTTTGTAGACACATTCCCTTTTATCAATTATATATTTTTAATCTATAATTGTGTCTGTGAGATTTATAAATTTTGCCTCTATTTGATTTCTTTTGTTTCACTCATAAGAGAAAATTCAGTTGTTTCGCTGTCACTTTCATTATCTTCAAATGAACAAAGAAATGTTTCACCAGAGGACAACAAATTCGTACCTGATAGTTCTTTTGCTTGTTCATATTCATTCTAAGGTGACTCTAAATCTGAAGAGTTTCTTCCACATAATGGCCAATCGTCTCTCCCACTTTCATTGTTCCTTTGAGATGTCTTCTTCTTTTTCTTCTTTCCCATTAATACTACGAATCTCCTTCAAGCGATCAAGATTTTTCCAAAGGACCTACTCTGATACCAATTGTTGGGAATAATACTGAGGTGGGGGGGGGGGGGGGGTGAATCATTATTTAAAAATCAATAACTTTTTCATTTCCATAATCAGATTTATATACGCTACTTCACTAAAGTGAACTCGCATGTGCACGCAACTGTTCTTAAGAAACCAAGGTATATCCAATGAACTTATGATTCAGTTAATTCATTATATGTTGATCTTTAATCAATGCATCAATAATTTATTAAACATTAAATAGTAACCATGTGCAGTAATAACAGAATAAACCATCACACATAAGCAACACACATTAACACCAAGATTTAAGGTGGAAACCCAATGCGGGAGAAAACCACCTACTGCTGTTTTCTCTGTCTTCTTTTAATATAAAGAATAACCTATTTACAATATTGTACTGGTGCAGACTCATACCAGTACACAAGCATCCACCTACAGAAGGCCACAACCTTCTCTCATTCTCCAGCTTCTATTGGAAGGGAGCTACAACCCCCCTAGCTCTTGTACTAGCCAATATGTTTACTAGTACGTAGGTGCCAGCCTATAGAAGGCTACAACCTTCACTTGTTTTCCATATTCTACTTGAAGGGAGCTCCAACCCCCTGATCAAATCACCAGCCACTACTAACAAGAAGCTTCAACTACCTCACTGAAGGCTCCAACCCTCAGCATCCTCCAGGGACCACGTTTCATGAATTTTCAGACTGGATACTTCTAGTACACAACACTACAATATGAAGGCCATGTTTCATCAAACTTTCACAATGGACTCATCAGTAACATTGAAGCTCAAAATCAATCACCACTAAAATACATCCATCAAATACATCTGCATCAACCAATCACTGAAACTCAATCATCAATCTTTGACATAACTAAAACCCAATCATCAATCTCTGAATCAACCATAACTAAGTCAATCAATCACTGAATCCTATGACATACTAAATGAAACAATCACTAAACCTCTGACATACTGAATCAAACAATCATTGAACCTTTGACACAACTGATTCAACCATTCATTCGAACTTAATCAAATTAAACCAATCAACTGGAACAAACAAATCACTATAACCAGTACACAAATCTGAACCCAGAACACTGCATCAACAACCAAAACCAATTGTAACCTCAAAAGTCATGTGTCAGAATGTATACGCTTCTTCAATGAAGCCAACCTGCGTGTATATGCTACTTCCTTTAGCCCAAACTGCGTATACCTCTAAAGTAACTGAATCATAAAACCTCTGAACCACAAATTGTACCAATCAATGACATTCTGAAGATCGATTGTCATATTACATAGTTCTAAACATATAGCAACAAAGATAACCATTCTTTCTCAATCAATCAATCAATCACACTCAATTTCCTTATGCATTCAGTTCTACTTTCAGATCTAAGAAGACATCATTGACAAACAAAATTAAAATAGAAGCACTGATCTGATAGATCAGTCGTCCATGAACATCAAGCTTTTCTTTTTCATACGCTACTTGGAAGAGTTGAACCAGCATGTATACGCACTTTCACCAAAGCGAACTAACGTATAGATCTGCAAATACTTACTTATAACTTCATTGCAATTCCCACCTTCAGACATACCCAGATCATCGCATATAAAGGATAAAACGTGTGTTGGCAATCATATCTAGTCCATCCATTATTAGATCACATAATTTTAAGTCATTATGATCCCGATCCATCATTAGATCTCATCCATCATCAAAAAATCAGGTTCATACTTAGTCTGGATCAAGAAAAGCACCAAAAACCCATAACATGCATATTTTCTTTTGATCTAGCACTTCTTAAGATACTCATTACTTCTCCTCTTAGCCCTTTGATCTCATCCTCCTTATATACTGAGATCCTTTGTCAATACCTTGGACCAAAGTCTCAGAATACCTCGGACCAAAAACCTCAGACCAAAAACTCAGACCAATACCTAGGACCAAAACCTCATACCAAAAACCTCAGCCCAATACCTCGGACCAAAACCACTTAGAACATGTGTTATTCTTAGATGGGATCAAATAGTCATTACTCTGCTCAATATTGTGGGCTAATACCATGGTATTGACCCCTGGTATTCTCTGCTTTTGAATCTCCTTGATTTTCCAACACATACACACTTTTATTCTTGTGAAAGTGTGTGTATATGTATACACTCTTTTTGTTCTGTGAAACAATGTGTATACACTGTTTTGACTAAGTGGACCTGCGTATACATCTTAAACTGATTTACACCAACATTTTCTGTCAACTTCTTTATTCTAATAAGTAGACCTCAATTCCATCTTCCTTTTCTTCTATGCCAATGCCATGTTACCTTTGAATAGACCTGTTACACTGAGATTTGCCATACAACTTCTGAAATGATTCCTTTGAACTGCACTGCATTTCGTCACTTCTGTAAACACAACTGCCATGCATTCTGTCGCATCTGATATCTCTCCTGTAAACTCATCTAGTTACGTATATTCATCTAGTTACCATATACAAGTGAGTTGTTTTGCTACAAGTGGGTTTCCATCAAGTACAACACATGCATCATAATGCCAACAATAATGCTAAAGCCAAGAATTCCATTCTCTTTAGCCTTAGTCAATCCAAACTTGTAAAGTTTATGAACTTTAAGTCTACTAAGGAAGTATGGGTTATTCTCAATCAGGGCCATGAAGGAGGCAAGAAAGTCAAGATATACAAACTCCAAACCTTCAGAATGATTTTGAGAGCTTAGGAATGAGTGAAGAGGAATACATAGAATAGTATTTCCTCATGTTTGATGAAGTAACCAACATGATCAAGGGACTTGATGAAGCTATCAAAGAAGATGTGATTGTTAAAAAGTTCTTAAGATCTATTCCTGTGAGATTTAATGCCAAAATATAAGCCATTGAAGAAATGATTGATTTAAAAAGTCTCACAATGGATCAACTAATTGGTATTGTCACAACTTATGAGATGGGAGTATGAAAAGAGAAGACTAAACCAAAGGAAGCACCTTTCAAGGTGTACAAAAAGGATAAGGAGCACAAAGATCATCAAGATTGTTCCAACTATGATTCTGATCAGTAGCTGACCCACTTTGATAGGAAACTAAAACGTGGTTCAAGAAAGTATAAAAGGAATATTCCCTTCAAATGTTTTGATTTTGGAAAATTCATACATTTTGCATCAAAGTTCCCTTACAAAGAAAATTTAGAAAAGGAAAATGATCTAAGTTTAGAGGAAAAGATCAGAAACATCAGAAGAAGAAATTCCGCAAGAAGAAGGGGTTGTACTCCAAATAAGATAGCTTGACATTAGAATTTGATAGTGAGATTTCTACACAGGGAGAGTTAAATGAGTGTTTACTTATGGCACTTGAAGTTGACTCCAAGAAACAAAATGTTACATACTCTGAAGAATAAGAAGAAGGAGTAGTGGACCTTGAAGGGGAGCTCATCAGTGGTCTTGATGAGTTAAAGAAGGCCAAAAGAAAGAACAAGAAACTAAAAGAACATTTGTTTTGAGCTGAAGAAGGTATGTATAAATCAAATAATGAGGAATTTTTTTATCAAAAATAAAAACTTGAAGAAGCCATTAGAAGTAAAGAGAGCTTAGCTCTTCGATTAGAAGAAAAACAAAAAACATGTGAAAAGCTAGAAGAAGAGAATAAACACTTAAAGCAGGAGTTGATCAAAGAAAAGGCGGAGACGATCCCAAAGAAATGTAAAGGAGAGATTTTATCCCTGAAAGTTAGGTTAGAAGAAGAAAAACAGAAGGAAGAAGTTCTTAATGACTTGATTCATGAATGGGAAGAAAATTGTCAAAGTCTGGAGGCAGAAATTGTCTCCTTGAGAACATATCTTGAGAGATTAGAGACCAAGAAGGGTCTGGATAAAAAAATTGTAGAAGGGACAAGAAATTTAGACTAGATTACAAATAGCCAAATATATCTAGAAGACAAGATACTCCTTGGATATTCCAGATCACAGGAGGCTTCTACTAGAAATATGAGTTTTAGGTCCACAGGATTTGAAGAACCTCAGAGTTATGCAAAGGTGTTTCAAGGAAAACTCAATGAGGGAAAACTAAAGTCAAGCTAGAAAGGCACCAAACACTCGAAAAATAATTCTAACATCTCAAAGGAATCACACCAAAGGAGAATGAATAAATAAAAAAGACAACAGAGGCACTAGCAACCTACACAAACTCGTAAACTTTCCAATTTCAGGTACCCTAATTTGTTTTATGGTTATTGCTATAAATTTCATATCTTTGGACATAAAGCTATTAATTGTAGAAGAGTCAAAGTTGAAAGAGATGAAAATTTTAGATACAAAAAGTATCAAAATTTTATATCTCAAAACTCCCCTCCCAAGAATAGAAATTCCTTCTCTCCCCTGATGGATGATGTTGAATGTTTTAAATGTAATAATTTCAGACATAAGCATAATGATTGTCGATTTTTTTTTTTTGTATGCATCTAAATCCTAGTATGATTGTAAACCAACACTCCCAAAAGGCAAGAAGAATGGGAAATATAAAACTGAGAAAACCATGGAGTGTGGACTTACCCTGTCTGCGCATGACCAAGAAGGTAGATGGTATGTATATAGTGGTTGTTCCATGCACATGACTGGAGATAAGATTAAATTATTTTCTCTAAAGGAAATGGATAGAGGGAACAATGTCACCTTTGGAAACAATGCTCCTGCTAGGATTAAGGGAAAGGTCATAGTCACTCTTGATGAAAAAACTAAGGCCTAAAACGTGTTATATGTGGAAGGACTCAAGCACAATCTGCTTAGTGTGAGTGAAATGTTTGATAATGGTTACAATGTGACATTTCAATCCAAATATCATGAAATGTGGAAGGAAGAAAATGGATAGTTAGTAGGGAAGGCAGTCAGAATTCACAATAATGTATATGTGTTTCATGACTCCAGAGTGAGTTGCTACCCGAGTAAAACAATTCAAAATTGGTTGTGGCACAAAAAGCTTGGTCATATAAATTTTGATAGCTTAATAATATCAGCAAGTTAGAAGTTGTAAGAGGGTTACAAAAGTTGTCTAAACCTCATAACTCAATCTACAAGTCCTATCAATTTGGTAAGCAGACAAGAGTGCAGTTCAAGACAAAGGATTTCTCATCCTCTAAACCTCTGGATATGATTCACATAGATATTTATGGCTAAATGAGGACAAATATTCCAAGAGGAGAAAGGTACTTTATTTTATTTATTTATGATTTCACCAGAGCCACGTGGATAATGCTCTTAAAGGAGAAATTGGAGGCTTCGAAGAATTTCAATATATTCAAAGCCCAGGTAGAGAATGATAAATATCTAAAGATCAAATGATTAAGATCAAACGGATTTGGATAATTTACTTCAAGAGAGTTTGAAGAATTTTGTGAAGAGCATGGCATTAGAAGACAATACTCAGTGGCCAAAACCCCACAACAAAAGTAGTAGAAAGGAAAACCGAACAATTCAATAAATGGCCAGAGGAAATGATGGATGAGGAAAATGCACCCCACACCTTTTGGGGAGAAGCAACCAAGCAGTAGTGTACTTAACAAATAGTAACACAAATCATGCCTAAGAATGATAAGGCTCCCTATGAATTATGGAAGGGGAGACCTGCATCAGTGAAACACTACAAGGTGTTTGGGAGAAAATTCTTTATCAAAAGGAATGATAAACATCTTCGAAAGTTTGATCCTCATGCTAATGAGGGTATATTTATTGGGTACTCAATCCAGAGTAAAGGATACAAGATATTCAACAAAAGGACAAAGAGAGTCAAAGACTGCATCGACATAGTAATAGATGAAATAATACCACAATTGGAGTCTTCCAAAGAAAATATGAACTTGGATGGAGAAGAAAGTTTAACCACCATATTCTCATACCAAGAAGGAACAAAGCTAAATGATGAAGATGAAGAAAATAGAAAAACACCAAGGCCCAAAACTCATTCCAGGTATCTGCAAAAACAACATCCTTAGAGCCAAATTATTAGAGATAAAATACTTTGTGTCCAGGCAAGGAGGAGATTCCCTTGTAGCCCAAGCTACGCAAACCTTGCTCTGATATCTCAAATTGAGCCCAAGAATATTAGTCAAGCCAGTGAGGATAAATCCTGGGTAAAGGCAATGAAAGAAGAGTTGGATCAAATTGAGAAGAATGAAACTTGGGATCATGTTCTAAGACTCAAAGAGAAAAATATCATAGGAACCAAATGGGTTTTCAAAAGAAATCTAAATGGCAAAGGTCAAGTGATTAGGAACAAGGCTCGCTTAGTCTACAAAGGGTATTCCCAAATAAAGGGGATATATTTTGAGGAAAAAATTGCACCTATAGCGAGACTAGAATCTATAAGAATGTTCCCTTATTTTGCCCATCATAAAAACATCAAGGTGTTTCAGATTGATGTGAAGTCATCTTTTCCCAATGAATATCTGGAAGAAGAATTATACATTGAGAATCCAGAAGAGTTCATGCTCATAAAAAATGAAGGGTTTGTTTGAGATTGAAAAAGGCCTTATACGAGCTCAAACATGCCCTAGAGCCTGGTATGCTAGATTGGATAAGTATCTTAAGCAACAAGGCTTTAAGAGGGGCCCCATAGATTGAAATTTGTATACAAATTCCAAAGATGACCACTTATTGATTGTGGTAGTTTATTTAGATGACATAATCTTTGGCAGCAATATGGAGTAGTTGGGACATCAATTTGCAAATTGTATGTAGATATAATTTGAAATGTCCATGATAGGAGAACTATCTTTTTTTCTAGGACTGCAAATTTCTCAATCAAAGGATGGCATCTTCATCTTTCAATCCAAATATTTGCAAGAAACATTGAAGAAGTTTGGACTAGAAGAATGCAAGATGATTAGCAATCCTATGATTACTGGTTGTAAGTTATGTAAAGAACATGAGACACATCTTGTAAATCAAACAATCTATAGATTGGTGATTAGAAGCCTGCTCTACTTCATAGTGTCTAGACTAGAAATCGTGCAAGTAGTAAGTTTGGTGGACAAGTTTCAATCTTGCCCCCATGAAATCCATGTCATTTCTGTAGAAAGGATTTTCAAATTCTTGCAAGGCACAACAGAGTATGGGTTATGGTATGCTAGGAGCAAAGAGTTTAAATTAAAGGTCTATACTAATGTTGATTGGACAAGTAGTGATGATCACAAGAAGAGAACCTCTGGTGCAACATTCTTTTTAGGAGATGTCTTAGTATCTTGGGTTAGCAAGAAACAAGACTCCATATCTCTATCAACAACTGAAGCATAGTATATTGTAGTGTCCACTTGCTACTCACAAATTCTCTGAATGAAGCAGAACATAAAGGAAATTAAGATAAAGTTGACTGGTCCAATTCCAATTCTGTGTCACAACACTAGTGCTATCAACCTTTCTAAGAACCCTGTCATGTACTCAAAGACCAAGCACATTCCTATCAAGTTTCATTTCTTAAGGGAACAAGTTGTTGCTAATATTGTTTGACTTGAATATATCGCCACTAAAGAGAAGCTTGTAGAAATTTTCACTAAGCCACTAGAAAGAGAACCCTTTATATATCTTCGATATCATATAAGAGTTATGACTCCTCCACCCAAATGACTCAATAAAAATTAGTATTTGTAGCTGTTTAGCTTGTCGGATCAATTGAAGAGTAGACTGCAATGTTTCAAGGGGAAATTTTGAGAGCATCCTTTGCCATTGATGAAAAATGGGGAGAAGTTTATTAATGCAAAGGGGAAGAATGAAGATGGGAAAAACCATGCCTATTTTTAGGGGGATATTGGTCTCTTGTAATCAATGCCAAAGGGGGAGATTGTTGGACAGTCAACATCGATGTCAACTAGATTAGCATTAAGTTTGGTGGCAGAAAATGTTGGCATTGATGTGTGTGGTGTGTCAAGTTCATGGGGGAGTCCTATGGTTGTTGCAATCTCTTGTAGAGAATCATCATAGTATAAATATTATTTACGAATCCATAATATGATGACTATGATGGTTGGGAGTTTCATACTTTGGAGTAGATTATGACTCAAGAGATTAGCTAAAAATATCTTAGAAGTGACATAGTTGGATAGTGCTTGGAATGATCTTTCCAATAGTATGTTGAAGTCTAAAAATGACCCTCTGAATAAAAAACTTATTTCCAGTCAAAGTAAGGTCCCACCCCAGTCAAAGTTATAGTGCCTGGAAGACCAGAAGCTCAAAAGCTTGGAAGCCCAAAACTCTTTTAATAAAGCGATACAGGGTAGTCTCGAGCTGTGCTAACGGGAAAAATTCCCAGAAGGTCAGAAGCCCAAAAGCTAGTTGAAAGTTAGTAGAGAATGATCTGAAGATATTAGAAGGTGACTCATGATAGTTTTGAGCCAGACATAGCAGTGGGGCTGACAAGTGAAGGTCTTTAGATGCTGATAGGTAGAAGGTGGGCCAAGCCCATAACCTCCATATTAACACCTTAAAGGAAGAGGAGCATTCATTGTTAGTGGGGCATAAAAGTGGGCCAATCTAGAAGCCCACAAGCCTGAAAGTTGTATGTAATTCAGTTTATAATAAGTCATGGGCATGCGGGCTCTCGGGTTCTTTTTTCATACAGACCAATAAGGAAGCAACAATCTAACTAGGCATCGGGAAGGCATGGCAATGTCAAAGATAACTCATCCTAGGTGTGCTGCTATATGTCCATAGGTGCAACAACAAACCCCATAATACAAGTAAGCTAGCTAAGAGTAGCCCAAAAGGTTTTCTCAAAGGAATTTTTAAAGCACCAAGATTTTGTGGTAGTTAACAGTGTCAAGTGATAGAAGAGTTTGTTGTCATTTGACAGTTTCGTCAAAAGACAAAAGGTGCACCTAAGACATGGTTTTGTTGTGGTTTCACATTTTTTATGACCAAAGGTCGTGAGCTAAAAGGGGCCTTCTAGCTAGGGAAAATGAGAAAAAGGAGTTTTGTGGGAAACATCTCAAGGGTCTTAGGCTAAATATGTATAGAGAACTATGTACATATTTAAAAGGTGCTTGGAACCTATGGATATGAATGGGTTGACAGCTGAAATTGGGCCAGGATGGAAACCCATAAGTCTTAAGGAGTGTTATTAAAAAGATATGGGCATCCAGACTCTAGCTCTATAGTGTCATATGTATATGAGTGGGGGGTCCAGTGAATTCCTAAGTGGTAGTTTCTCATGTTTCAGTGACCAAGGACCATGTGCAAAAGGAAGCCTTCAAGCTATATACATAGTGCTGTCAGCTTGGGCTCTAGAGTTCAAAGCATGGATGAGTCGACAACTGAGTAAATGCACACAGTGAGGTTGGTGCCATTGGATTAACCACAGATGCAAAAAATTGTTGTTTGAAGACAAAAGGACCATGATTTCACAAGATGAGTTAATAGAGCATGTCTCAAACAGAAACCATCCACCTCTAATCTTCCTTGCATGCAATAAATAACTAACTAAAATATGGCTAAGTGTAGAAGCTCTAATTACAAAGCACAAGAAGCAATGGCTTCAATACACTTTGATCTTTTTGGGCAATCAAGATGGATGAAGAGCCTTTCTATGGTATTAAGTATGAACTAAGAATTAATTTCTAGCATGGAGAAATGATCAGGTGCCCATCCTCATGTTTAATGTAACTGCAGTATTGAGTGAACGAAGCCCATTCTCAGATATTAAAACTGGCAGACCTATTCTATGTAGTGGGTGTGGCCATGATAGTGCACACCCTTTGTTGGTGTGGATGTTAGCAGAGCCCACATTTTTCACTATGTTGCAATGAAACAAAACCCATGATTGATGTTGTGATGGATGGGGATGTAGAGTTTTTTTGTGTAGTAGCATAGTATGTGAGGTGTTGTGTGGGAGTGCTTGAGTTGAAGGGTGACTGATGTTGAGAGTTAACAATTATACAAAGTATATGAGGGAAAAGACTAGAGCTAGTAGAGAAGTAAAGACGAAAGCGCATAGAATAACTACAGAGTAGAAGGGAAAGTGTTGGGTTGAGCAGCTGATCAAGTTTATATTATGATAATTTTTATAAGCCTCTGTTTTCAGTCTATAAATTGTATGAAAAGCATAACAATGGCTAAAGCAGGTAGTGGCATGCAGTCATAAGAGGTTGGTGCCTCTTGGAAAGTAGTGGCTTGAAATCTTAAGGGGGTTGGGGCCTCTTGTGAGTGGGTGCTCAAAAACAACTTGATGTAATCAAGTAGGTTCCTAATTTACATCACAATAGCAAACAGATTGGTGGTTTTCTCCCTTTGGGTTTCCATGTAAAGAAATACCCATGTCAATATGTGTGTGCTTCTCATTTGATGGATTGTGTGTACATGTGAATGGTTTAATTTGTTGTATATATATATACTGATGATTAGCCCCAAGAGTTAACTCAGTATATATATATATATATATATATATATATATATATATATATATATCTATATATATATATATATATATATATATATATATATATATATATATACTGATTGTAGTATGAATGCTCTCACAAGTAACTAGTAGAGGAAAATAAATGAAGAATTGAGCTTAAAGTTTAAGAACCTCACAAATTATTGATTCACCCCCCTCTCAGTAATTCCTTATCCCAACAATTCATTGAAATCCTAAGGAATAAAATTCAATGAATTTTGGATATGGTCAGATAAATGTGCAGGTCAATTCAAATCTTCACAATCATTCTTCTAGTTGTGTCATCTTCATATGAGAACCAACATTAAACATTCTTGGAATTTCTTTAAGACTGCTCATGGAAAAGGAGAACATGATGGTGTAAGGGCGTGTATAAAATGATCATTTCAAAGATATCAGATGGGCCACTTTTCCAATTGACTTGTTTTAGCTGATCAAGTTGTTCAATTGTTGCACTAAGCCATGAGACTAACCTATCAAGGGAGGTTTGTAGGTATGTATATATATGAACTTGTATACATTTTTAATATGTGATCATTTTTATTACTTTTAATTTTTTACAAATGTATAAATTATAGTTTAAATAACTGATCGATGATTATCTTTGATATATAAATTGTATTTTAAATAACATATTGATATTCTTGTTTGAATTTACTACAATTTATTTTGGTATATTGGAGTCCAAAATGTCTATAGATCGATTCCATATGAAGTTGAAACAGTAAAAGTGACTCGAAAATTACATTCAATTAAAATAAAATAGTATCTAAATGCATTTTCATTTGATAAAGAAAAATAATCTTGTATTTGTCATGTTTTCATAGAGGTCAAAGAATTCAATGATGCATGTGAAAAAAATATGTATGTAAAATCTTGGAAACATATAGAACTTAATACAAATGGAAAAATGTCGCTTGCAAGCTTGGAAGAGATGGAACTTAGAGGAGAATATAGTGTCATCCGAAGATGATAGATTTTCTAATCTTGTTATAGAAGGTAGCATTTCAATTTCTTTCAAAGGATATATCTATATCTATATCTATATATATATATATATATATATATATATATATATATATATATATATATATATATATATATATATATATGTTTTATGTTTTTAATCAGTGTGTATAAGTATAGATAATAGTTAAAATATATCTAGATCTAATAAAATTGTACATGTTGATAACTAATTTATTGTTAATGATGATCTGAATTTGCACATTGTTTTGTATTGTGCAGGAGATGTTTTTTCTGTAGTTTCACCCATTAACAACATAGAAAATGTCAACTATTATTTGATGCGGTGCACTAAACGAAAGATGAAGTTATTGGAGGACTATGATGATAATGGTTTTATATATGAAACATGGTCTATTATATTGAAAGGATATTTTTCGAAGACACTCATCAAACCAAGAGCCATGTTTACTTTCAAGACTAACAATATGATGCCATAAGTTGTCAATATAGTCACTTGGTGTGTTCAACGTGCATAAAGTTGGTAGAAGTTCAATCAAGAAAAAAATCAAAATTTTAAAAATGGAGAATGTCAAAAGTTGACCATGAACAATCATTGATGATGGAATTCCATTAGAATGTTTTTAACTAAACTGGCCAACAATATCTTCTCCTTGTATTCATATCTCAGAAAGAGTTCAAGTAGATTGTTAGCCTTCCATGACCTTTGGCTTTCCATTTTTCAACAATGTTCTTTAGACTTCATATTGCAAATAATGTAGTTATTACAAATTTATATGATTTTTGGCATGTTTCTCTTTTGTCTTCAAGTGGATTTATCCTCATCTCTTTTTTCTTCATTTAATTTTATCAAGTTTTTTTCTTTCCATTATTTTTTCAACCTTTGAATTTATCAAAGAATAGAGTATGTTATTATATCCAATTATGTTCATGCTTGATATTTCATGTTGTATAGTTCTGATTAAGGGTAGCCTTTAGAAAGAATATCTCGTTGTTATTCTCATGCTACATTAGATGTTGAATGTAAGCTTTAGGTTAAATGCCTTCTAATGACATTCAATGAGATTTGATGGTCTTTCAAATTTTAAAATAAATTCCCCAAATACGATGAGTAAATGTCAATTAATGATTAAACTTGATAGAGCATCATCGAAAATAATTTTTTTGGCTCCTTATAATAATATATATTGATCATGCCTATCAAGGATAAGTTATTTTATTTATCTTTATCATGAAATTTATCTAGACACCTATTGATATTAATAAGATGTGTTTTTAATCAGTGTGACTATGAATGCTATAACAACTCATACTTTGATTGTGGATATTATTTGAGAGTTTAGTGGTTGGGAAAGACATTTATGTCAAACAACCCAAGTTGAAATCTTAATAATTGGTAATGTAACAATTATTCTTGATGTCATTTATATATTTGTTTTCATTTATTTTTTATTGCATGTCTTACATGAACATTGTATTTTGGTGAACTATTATGAAGATTTATTTTCTTATTAATATATTATGTTGAGAAATATTTGTGTGCACTCTTAAGCTCTCCATTCTAGCTACTACTAGGTATTACATAATTTTTTTCATTAACATGGTGCTTTTTTTGTTAAGTTAAAAGGAAATTCAAAGATCCCAAATAATACTATAATGCTAGGATGTTACATTACATTCTTCTTGTTTGTTGTTGATCATACTAGAACTATCATGTTTGCAATGCATTCTTCTTCTTATGTCATCTTTGTGTCTTTCCAAATAATTTTAGTGCTATCTTAATGACATTATTTACTTGATTAAAATCTCATTACCATCAATTTCAAATGTTTTGCATCTCTTGTACATTTTGATAGAATCAAATCAGTGTCCTAAATAGGTAAAAAAAATGCATTTTATTGTGTGTTTGTCCTATACATGCAGTGCATACACCATCTATATGTGCACTGCATAATCTCCATTATATGAACCTATTAACTAACAATGCATGCTCCACACAATATTTAATATTTTAAAAAATCATTTACTGTGACAAAAATTAGGCCCACATTGAGATTAATGCAAATTCAGTTAGATTCAAAATTCCAATATTTAATTCCCAATCTATATGCTTTCTCAAATTTCATGAAAAATACAATAGTAACAAACTTTAAGACAAAGTAGGGACTTTAACTTTAGAATGTATGTATTTAACAATTCTTGATGGAATGTCATTTTGTACAAAAACATATCTCATATATTTTCACCATAAATCTCATGAAAAGAGGGAGAAAGTGCAATGGCATATTATATATGAGGCACTTACTACTCCAAATGTGCTTATAAAACATAATTTCATGAGGCTATAATAGAATTTTTTCCAGATCTGCTATGGAAGCAGCTCAAAACTTAAGTCATTCTTTTAATAACTTATATGTGAGTTTGTAATTAACTAGAAAAACCAAGCAAAGGTTGATCAATGAGAACTTTGGTGGTGTTGGGGCTTTCGTTTTTGAGATATTTTGCAAAGAAAGAGGCTACTGACAAGTGGCGGAAGTGGTCATTGGGAATTTGTAGAGATGACAACCAAGGAAAGATAGGAGACTAAAGGAATATTGGAAGTTGTAGAAGAGTGGTGGGAAGAAGTAGGGACAATTGAATGAGGAAAGAGTAGGAGAAGTTGAGGATGAAGACAATTGAGCAGGGGCAAAGGAACTGGTAGTTCAGGTTTGTGGAAGAAGATAAAAGGAAGAGAGGAGAGTGGATAAGAGGCTGGTTGGTTACAATGTGTTCCTAACATTTTCCATTCTTCCTGTGTTATGGAACTATGAGCAAAATTTTGTGGTTATATATGTATGATTTTATATCTCGTCTGTAGGAGTTCTAATGCTAAGGAACAGGCCAAGAGCCTTATGTAATGTGCTTAATTTGATAGTAATGAAGAAGATTGTTCTGGGATTATAGTGTGTTCATTGTGTATTATTCTAGTTATTCAAAAAATTTATATATGCACCTATTTAGGTAGTCTTCTGTTGTGGCATGAATAAACTATTTTGATTTGGTTGCTTTGAATGTTAAGTTACTGTCCTTTGTTCTCTATCATTTGATATGGCTCCCCTGATATTGGAGTCCAACCCTCATCTAACTTAGGTTGCGGCACACCTCGGGTGAGACTCCTTACCCATCTCGGGTAAGGTGAAAATGTCAACGTCATGCTAGACTACAACAAAGCCTTATTGGCACCCTGTGCCCGAACCCAGGGTCTTAACCCTATTGCTATCTTTGTGCCAACAAATGGTTCTATTGTCTGGACCTGAAATTCAAAAAGAGGCTTTGGAATATGGTATCGAGGATTTTTAAGAAAGAATTATGGAATTGGTGGGACAGTCAAGTGGATCAGTTTGTTTCTCAGCAAGCTCAACTCCATCGTCGAATTGTTACGAAATTGAAAGACAAAATCCTGTATTCGGAAACAACAAATGATCAGTACGATATATTTTGGTGAAAGTTTCCAGAATCACTTTATAACTGGTTGCAGAGATTGCAAGTGAAAGGGAGGTCCAGTGGACAAAAGTTGTCTCATTGCAACTGGACTCAAGCAGATCTCACTGCACTCCATCGTCTTGACATAGATCTGACGAGGGAAGTAGATTTCTAGGTACAAACCACACTAGAAGGGTACATTGTTGAGTTTGCAGCAAAAAGCTATCAATCCTTTTCAAAGGATGAAGTGGTGTTGCGAGCAAGGTTGAAAGGGAAGCTACTAAAAGAAATAACCCTCTTGATTAAGGTCTTAATGTCGGAAGAGGGCTTGCTAATATTCCAAATTCTAAGCATGGTAGCATAAACACATAGTACTAGGGGAAGGACCTAAAGGGAGGGATGATATCGAGTAGGGGACTATGAGGCTATTAGGAGGATGGATGTAGAGGATTCATGAAAGGATAGGAATATAAGAGCATAAAGGAGAGCATAGATAGTGGAGAAATGATAGGAAAGGGCCATGTAGGCAATTAAAAAGAAACTAGAGGGATTACACCAAGCAGGAGTGCTATTGAGGAGTCCATAGGAAGAAGACAAGATGAAAAAGAGCTCAGTGGAGGGAATAGAGTTGGTCGTAATAGATGGGGGTTCAGAAGGACATAGGGGCCCTCCCTCACCAGTCAAGAGGGAGAGGTTGGATGGAAAAGGTCGTGTTGTCTTAGAGGAAGGCCTAGAGGATGATATGTACTTTGTTACACAGAGACTGTTTACAAAATACGACGTGTCCAAAAGAATCAATGATCCACCCCCCTGAGGCTTAGGTAGTGTCTCCCCCAACCTTCCCCTGGTACTCTACAACAATCCTAACAAATTTCTTTCTAAGTTACTCAAGACGATAAGAGTTCATAGTGTGCATGTTAATTATAAAGTTAGTACTAGTAGTGGTGGAAATAGTAGCAGTAATACGGGCTTACAAGGATCTCTACAACGGGATCACAAGGCTTTGTGATTTTAGCACAAACTCAGTCAAAAATGGCAAGATCATTCACAAGGTATCCTGAATTCTCCAATAGGGGGAACGAAGATGTTGAACAACATTGGTATCTATACGATCCTATCTGGAGAGCTCGCCAGATGCCTAATAATGTCAAGCTAATAAATTTCCATAGCACTCTCAGGGAAAGGGCCTTGAGGTGGTTCATAAAATGATTAGAGTTACACCAGAACCCAACTGTGGATGATTTTAAAAGGGAGTTTGTATAAGAATTAAAAATTCCCTAGATTGATTAGCAAGGGTTTTCAGAGTTGTCGAAGATAAAGCAGGGGGAGGGAGAGACCGCATGGGAACTAATGAAAATATTTAACGATGCAATCGGTAAACTCAGTTACACAATATACCTTAATCACCAAAGGGATTGGTTTATCAAATCATTGTTACCCCTCACATTTGCACCATTGATGCAACAGAAGATTGACATGCTACAGGATGCTCTTGAGCAAGAAACTCAAATAGAAGCTATGGAAGGGTACTCACACGAATACTGAGGGGGGAACATCACATGATCCATCTATCTTGGGTCTTCAACATCGAATTTCAATTCTAGCAAAGAAGTTGAAGGATCTACAACTAGCCCACCCAGTGAGGCCAAATGTGTGGTGAACAAATTGCTTTGTGGAAGGTCACATTGCCACAGAATGCCCAAGGTTGTGGGGCACAGGTACCACGTCTACTCCAGGGAGACCACCTGGGCCTACACCTATAGCGGGAGTCACACAGGTAGGATCACAAGGGGTGTATCTTGGCTGCAACTAGCTAGAGTACTATGAAGTATGAAGGGGGTGCATACACCCTCCTCGTCTATGCCCAATATTTCAAAAGTACTCTAATGTTCCAAATAACAATTATTGTGAGTTTTGTTCTTCCACAACTCACCACAATAACCAATGTAGAGTGTTGGATGCTCTAAGAGATAGGTTAGATTGGTCAACCTTTTGAGTCAATGAGACTGCTCGAGGAGGGCGAGGAGGAGGAACAATGTGTGGAAGGGAAAGAGGCAGAGGTCCAATTCATTGTTACAAATGTGACAAAGAAGGACATGTTGCAAGGGATTTCCCACTACCAAGGAGGCCCTGGTGCTCTCAGTGTAGGGTCCATGCACATGTAAAAAAGGATTGTCTAGATCTGGTTACAAGATGAGAGGAGCAGAACAGACAGAGGGGAGCGTACTTGATCAATGCAGAGCTAAGGGTAATGGAGGCAACCCCACTATCCAATATTAATATATTTACACGTGGAGGAAAAAATACCGGGACTGATTAGGGAACCCCAGACCAACCCACAATCATCCCATTGGCCTCCCCAAAGCACTCCTATGACCCTGAGAAAACGAAATAGAATTACAAGGAAGCAACAATTTTTTTAACAATCTCGCTGAAATAGAATTACAAGGAAGCAACAATTTTTTTTACAATCTCGCTGAAGGCGCATGACTACAAAAGGGACAGACAAAGTCTCATAAAGATAATATCCCAGCCCTTTCACACTACACAGTTGTTCGACCTATGGAGGAATTGTTTAAGTTATTCTTGTAGATCGTGAATGATGTACAGATGTTGGGTAAGTTGTCAAAAAGTCTAAAGACATCCATCCTGGAGGAGGGGGTTGAGGGAGGAACAATCTCTGCTAACTTGCCTAAAATACACACTAGAAGAGTACGGAGAAATAACAAGAGAACAGGCAGATAATTTGAAATTGATGCTCAAATTGCAAGATTTCAAATCAAGGACACTATGTTAGATATTGGCTCTGATGTCAACATCCTACCAAGGAAAACGTGGGAAGCACTGGGGAAACCTCAGTTTACATTCTCACCAATCTAGTTGTGGATGGAAAATCAGTATTGTATACTTCCAATTAGGAGACTGGAGGATGTAGAAGTGGATGTAGCAGGGTAAAGACCCATGCATATTTCAAAGTAATAGATATTATGGGAGACAAGGATCCTTATCCAACACTGCTCGGGATAGACTGGGCCTTTGAAAATTATGCCATAATAGACTTAAAGAAGGAACTAATGAATTTTGAGGTAGAAGGAGTAAGGGTGATTCAACCTCTAGACCCATATCAGGGACCTAGATTCACAAAACCAACAGATGATAGAGAAGAGCCAGGGATGTTAGATCAACTTTACAGACTGACAACGGGTAAGAGGGAGGATTACATAAACCCAATAGTTGAAGGATTTGTTAGCTAGAGAAGCATTCAGAGTTCAGAGGTTGACTCAAATTCCCCATGGGATGATTAGCATCATAGTGCATATGAGATCAACAGTAGAGATTGTGCTACAATATGTCGGGTCAACTCGATTAGTATGGAGGCGAGAGACTTCCCTATCTTTAATGGTATAGACTCCATAAATTCATTTCTTAATAGGATTGATGCAACTGTGATTGAAGAGCATAAAATACCATTACTAAACGCCGCATTACAAGCGATCCTGACATGATGGTTGGGATTCCACCAAAAATACATTTGAGACTAGGAAAAGATCAAAAAATAAATGGGAGATAGATTCAGACATGTGGGGGAGTACCCACAAAATTTTTCAAAGT
The DNA here is from genome assembly GCA_031772625.1 of Pinus tabuliformis. Lineage (NCBI taxonomy): Eukaryota > Viridiplantae > Streptophyta > Pinopsida > Pinales > Pinaceae > Pinus > Pinus tabuliformis. Next base: position 543,177,000 of record CM062807.1, read on the forward strand.
ACAGAGGGGATTCCGACCCTTGATAACACTTGGAAAATTGTAAGGCCAAATGGAACCAAGAAGGAGTTCTGAATGAGTTATAGGTGCATGGGTTCATAAGTACCTTGGGAATATTTCCAAGCGCCTGGTATGTATAGGAAGATATAAGGAGGAAAATGGGAGATTGGGATAACTTGGCTGATCATTTTTCAACAACTTCTCTTTCTCAGATAATGACAGGAGGCTAACTGTGTTATTTCAAGCTATCAAACATATTCTACTCACATTGGATCAACTAATAGATGGGTGCATTGACCAGAGGACCTTACAAAATCTCTACGACTCAGAATATCCTGAAGCAATGGCTTGCGAGAAGGTGGATAAAGATTTGGATGAAGATGATTTGGAGGAGTTACAACATATGTCATTCCATGAAACTGAAGGAGAAAGAGGCCTCAAGGATGGACCTATAACCGATGCACCACACTTGCTCTAGTAAAGTTGAGGAAACATAACATCAGGACAGATGGAAAACCAAAGCTATCACTGACTGGAGACTATTGGGATAAAAAAAATTCAAAGGATATTTTTCACCTCCTAAGATAGTATGAGGATTTGTTTCCCTAGTCAGTTGCGCAGCTAAAAGGAATCAAGGAAGCCCTAGGGGAAATGAAAATTGTATTAAATCTTGATGCAAAGCCAGTAAAGAACCAACCTTACACACTGAACCTAGGAGTTAAATATAAAGTGAATAAAGAGATAGACAAGATGTTAGAAGTAGGGCTTATATTTCTAGTGGACATGGCAAAGTGGGTAAGTCTAATTATAATACAAAACAAGAAATATGTTATAGAAATACAGGTCTTAATGGAATACAGCAGCTTGAAGAATGCTTGTGTGCATGACCCATTTCCCACACCATTCAGTGATGAGGTTCTCGATAATGTAGCAGGGAATGAGGCATACTCTTTTACAGATGGATTTTCAGGCTATCACCAAGTTTGAATCGCCGAGGAGGATAAGAGGAAAACTACCTTCACTATATAATGGGGATCCTATGCTTATCATGTTATGCCTTTTGGTCTCAAAAATGCACCTATTGGGTTCTCGAGAATTGTAATTTCAGCCTTCAAGGACTACATCCACAAGTTGTTAGAGGTCTATATGGATGACTAGATAGTCTATAGTCTACTGAAGAAACATTCTAGTCTGCTCTGGATAATGTTTGACCACTGTAGATAACTAAAAATATCATTGAACTTAAAGAAATGTATATTTGCAGTTCCGTTCAGTACATAGTGTGTGTAAATGAGTATGCGTAGATCCTACCAAGTTTGCGGCGATAGTGAATATGGACCACCTGCAAGTGTAAAATAGGTTAGGTTGACTTTGGGACACACTAGATACTACAAAATATTTATCTGTAATGATGCTTCCATCACTGCATCAATGGAGATACTTCTCAGGAAAGCTAAACAATTCATGTGGACAAAAGAATGTCAAGCTGCACTCAACAAATTGAAAGGGAAACTAGTGACTACACCCATTATGGTCTATCCCAACTGGAACAAGCCATTCCATTTCCATATCGATGCATATGTTATTTCTATAGTGTATTTTTTGGCTCAGATAGGGGAGGGGAGCCTTGACCACCCCATCTATTTTGCCGACAAGAAGTTATCCACCGCAGAAAAGAATTACACCATGACGAAGCGGGAAGCACTCGCAATGGTGTATTATCCCCAAAAATTCAGACACTATTTTCTTGGGATCCCATTTATGTTTTTTACTGACCATTCCACTTTGAAGTACCTGGCTAACAAGCCTGTGCTGGAGGGAAGAATTTGCAGATGGTTGTTGTTATTTCAAGAATTTACTTTCAAGGTAATCATTAAACCTAACTAACTAAATGTGGGACCTAATCACCTTTCGGCTGGAATCAGGAGAAATTGGAGGGTCACTAGATGATCAACTACCCAAGCTTACTTGTTCCAAATTGAAGCAATACCAGATTACCTAGAATACATTGCAGTCTTCTTAGCAATAGGAAAATGTCTGGAAGAGTACACATCAACACAAAGGAGACACATGGTTGTTCAAGCGGTTGATTACCAGTTAATTGTCAGTCAACTATATAAATTGAGCTTTGATCACATGTTGCGCTGATGTGTCCTCCACCATGGGAGACATGATGTGCTATTGGAATGCCATTATAGGCCCTTACAGGTGGCCACGTTGGGGGAAAATCTACCGCACTGAAAGTGTTGTAGGCAAGATTATGGTGGCTGATGGTTTTCAAAGACGCAAAAGAATACACCAGAGGATGTGATGTGTGCCAAAGGGTTGGAATGTCATCACATTGAGATGAAATCATATTACAACTGGCATGCGTCCTGTAGATAACTGATAAATGGGCAGTTGATTTCATAGGGTTGATCAATCCATCAACGTGTAACTCTCATGCCAGGCATATAATCACCACGATAGAATACCTCACTAGATGGGCTGAAGCAACACCTGTGAAGCACTATAAAATGGATACCACTACCAGATTAAGATTCAAGAACATCATGTCCAAATTTGGGTTCCCTAGGAGTCTAACCAGTGATTGAGGGACCCATTTCATAAATGAGACAATTACTTCCTTACTTCAAAATTTCATGATAAAAGATCACAAAAGAAATCCATACCACCCAAAAGCCAATGGTATCATAGAAGCCTTCAATAAGATATTCGAAAAGGGTTTAACTAAGATATGTTCACCCAACAGAGATGATTGGGATGAGAGGGTTCCAATGACACTATGGGCATACTGGACAATGTTCAAGCGATTACACAAACATACACCCTTCCAACTCGTGTATGGATAGGAAGCAGTGGTGTTGGTTGAGTTTTCTATCCCAAGCATTTTCATCGCCCAAGCCACTAAGATGACAGAGGAGGAACCAATCTAGAAGCGTTTAGACAAACTCTCAGAGCTTGATGAGGCAATATTTCTATGATATTTACACCAAATGGTTGAGCAACAAAGGAAGAAAGTGTGGCATAACCAACATATCATGAATAATTCACTCACAGTTTGTGGGAATGTTGTCTTATATGATAGTAAGTGCTTGAAGTTTCCTGGAAAGCTATAGATGCACTAATTAGGCTCGTTTGTTGTTGCAGAGATAAGGGAGTCTGGATCTGTCAAGCTCGTACAACTGGACAGGGTATTGTTACCAAGTTGGTTGAATAATGCATGCCTAAAACCCTTCCACACATCAAATATTGTTACTCAAAATTGATTGGATCTCTACAAGGGGATCATAGTCAGGGATAGGAGGAGTCAGTTAGTTGCATTTTCATTCATTGCATCAATCATTTTTTTTTCCTTTCCTTTCTTCTTCTTTATTTTTTCTCTGATAAGTCTATCTTTGAAGTTTCCCAATAAGGATCTGCGACATCAGTCTTAGTTTTGACTGCCATTCCACCACACCACAATTGTTTTTGGTTGGGGGGGGAAGTCACATGTGTTAAGAGTCCTTTCCATAATAATTAGACAATAATTATGGTTTCAACCTGGATTCTCGTAAAATCTTTCCAACAATAATTGGTTCCTAAATGTCTTCCATTACAATAACATAATTACCCATCAACTCCACCTTTTCTTTTTCAGAATTTCATTAGCCAAGTTAGGTCCCTCTCAACCGATGGTGGGATTAACATGTTTGAGTCTGCATAGGGAAATTTCTAGTAGTAATTAGTTAGGGTGTCTCATCAGAAACATCATGTCGAGTTGGTCTACTTAATTTGCATGGAAATGTTAAATTTCATAGAGTCTGAATCCAAGGTGGTAGAGTCACTCCATTTGCAGTCTGGTTCTAAGTGTTATTGTTCAAGGATTAGCTATCAACCCTTGATGATTTTATTTTATCAGCGTCACTCCAGCATGACAAAGGAAATTCTCTATGTTCCTAAGTTTGGGTTGGATGAAATAATTTCAGTATCAAAGCTGCTTTATGGAAAGTATGACAAAGCAATGCTAGTCGATAATGATTTGTCAGACTCATTCCAATTCCCAGCCCTGAAGCACGAGGTATACACAGAATTAGTAACAAAAGAAGATGGGACACCAATGATCAAGGTCAAGAATGACTTCAGAGGGATCCAACAGTCCACCCTACTAAATTTGAGGAGTTTTCCTATGTTTGGCACAACTCTTGTAGTGATGCAATGCACCAAGTTCTTGATTAGCATAATACATGGTGGGTCATTATGGGTCGACAAGGAGTACCTAATTTAGGCGGTTTAAACTCAAAGACTCATAGTTCTATCGGTGGTAGGAGATGCAGTTTGAACTGCATTTCAGATGAATTCCAAAAGAGCGAAGAAGGAGGGTGATGCAGACTACTACACCAAGTATGCCACCAAGAGAGGAGGAAAGGGAGTGCGCATAGAGCTAATCAACTCCCTAAGAATTAAGTTTTCATGCCACATTATTGCAGGGAATTTGATGTGTCACTTCTCCAAGAACAAGTTCACGTTGGATATGATTTCAGTCATGGATCTTTGCGTAGCAAGCACCCAGTTGAACTGGTGTGCTTTCCTCCTTCAGGAATTATTTGAAGCATGTGAAGATGTATATAAGTGGACCACCAATTTCATTTATGGTTATCTTGTTGTTTCTTTGATAATGTGAAAGTGGTTCCCACCAAAGGGATGGGATTTAGGTCCAATCATAGAAGACCAACCCTTTCCCCTTCGATATGTGCCTTGGAGAACTTCAGGAGACCCGAGTAACAAAGAGATAAATGAAGCTTCGTTTGGTGGCTGGTATCTAAAGATGTTGTAAGTAATTAGAGATGCAGAATGGATACCTAGGTCACTACTTAATGAGTATTCAATAGCAATTTAGTGTGGGGCTACTCATGGGAACACCTTTGTGAGGTCGCACTATGTTCACCTACATACCTTCCATATGCGAGCTCATAAATTTGTGCTATCATTCGAAGCCTTCCACACAGAGGTCAGGTCATGGCAAATAGTCACAAGGGAAATTAGGGAAGGAAGGTGCCTATATTTATTTCATGGAATGGTGTCGCCACCACTACTAGGAGAAAAAATTTTGGAGTCCAGGAAGTGGATGGTCGAACAAGAGCTACAGCTGGTCCTCTCACAACTAAAGAAGAACATGAAATCCTTAAATGAGACTATCGCAAATATCGACATATCATTAGGTTTGATTTACAACTCTACTGAGTCTCAAGGTTTAATACAACATAATCATCTAGTTAATGCCCATATTTTTGCTACAATGTCGGCTATAGGGTCCCATTTGCAATCTAAACCCTCCATCCCCAAACCTAATAAATCAAAAGTCACCAAGCCTCCAGGCAGAGCCAAGAAGCAAAAATCAAACCTTGTAGCACACATTATCAACCTCACCCTTGAAGAGCCCTAGCACAACACTGCCTTGCCCATCATCAAATAGTTTCCACCTTCCACATCAGTTGCATCATCAAGCTCGCACAACACATCCCCACACACTTCATCTACCTCTGCTACCCTTTGAGACACAATACCGTTTGGGACACTTTTAGGCATGGAGACAAACATGGAAGATGATTCAGTTATTCAGTTCACTACACCAGCCCCATTAGAGGAGTCTTCACCATCTCCATGATGTCATTATTACTAGAGTCAGGTCAACTATTGAACACAGGGCCCATCATTCCATAATCGCTCATTACCACTGTCGAGCCCATCACACTCCCATTTTATTTAGTTTCCCCCATTGCATCGCACCTTGTTTCCATCTAGACAACTCCTCCACTTGCAAAGCCATCACAACAAGCTACCTCACCTCATGGTCACTTAGACAAGTTCGTCGCTAGTGGGAAACCCCTGTAGAGTCGATTCCCCGATCCATCCACCACGCAACAAAATTATTTTCAAAGATGGTCTTAGCCCAGTCATTCATATTTATTAAACAAGTCGCTTAGCTACATAATGACCTCACTGTCGACCATGAGAAACAACAACAACAAATCGTTGTACTCACAACTGAATGAGACCAGTTGTGCAGAGACAAGAAAAAACTCCAGGAGTAGGTCGAGCAGATCTCCTCATGATTCCAAGCACTATGGCCATCCATTTCTAATGTGGTAATTGATGCTCCAGAAGATTTATCCACCTACACATTGGTCGAATGTTGTGAAGATATCTAGACCACATGCAATGGTTTAATCTCGACAAATCGAGAGCTTAGGAAGACCCTTGCTACTGCAAGGAGTGCACTTCTAGACCCCACCATGGAGTATGCCAATGATATTGTGAAAATAGTTACTGTTGTAACCGCTCTTGAGGATGCCATCATCGAGGCCCTGAATGATGCATACACCCTACTACAACAAGTTGATGACTAGTCAGGAAGCCTGGCAAAGAAGAATCAGTCGGTCTACCCACTCTGACAACAAATTAATTAGATCCTCACTATTATTAAGAACACAAAGGAGAAGGAGCAGAGGAAACAGTTCCAAGCAAAAGTCACCACTCTAGAAGGTCACGTCCAACAGATCGAAGATGAGTCGGCAAAAACAAAACAACTGCTCCACAATCCCTGACCCCCAGTTCAAATACATGGAGACACACTTTAAGAGCTAAGTGAGGATATGGAGGTACAATGGGCTTCCTTACTAATGACAAGGCTAGCTCAACCAATGTCCACCACAACGGAAAAAAATCCTCAAACAAGCAACTGGAATCACAGAGACCTAGAAAACAGTGCTTAACAACTACAATCAATTCCTCTAGGTGATTATTGTAGTTGTGCCTAAATTAGGGCCTTCATTGAAATAATTTGGCCAAGAAGAAGCAATAAAAACAATAGAGGAAGCACCAACATCGACATTAGCAGAAGAACCAACAGAAGCACATGCAGCAGCACCAACAAGAGCATCAATAGCACCGACGAAACTAAGGGAAGATTGACTCGGGGACAAGTCAAAGGCATGTGGTCAAGGCTTTTCGGGGCCTTTTTTTTGAGATATTTTGTGGAGAAAGGGGCTACTGAAAAGTGGTAGAAGTGGTTGTTGGGAACTTGCAGAGCTGACAACCGAGGAAAGATAGGAGACTGAAGGAAGACTGGAAGTTGTGGAAGAGTGGCAGGAAGAAGTAGGGATAGCTGAGCGAGAAAAGAGTAGGAGAAACCAAGGATGAAGACAATAGAGAAAGGGGAAGGAACTGGTGGTTAAGGTTTGCGGAATAAGATAGAAATAAGAGATGAGAGCGGAGAAGGGGTTGGTTGGTTACATTGTGTTCCTAGCATTTTCCATTCTTCCTGTGTTGCAAAGCTATGAGAAAAACTTCGTGGTTATACTTGTCTGAGTTCATATCTCTTCTGTAGGAGTTCAAATACCGCATAATACACAACAAGCCTTATGTAATGGTCTTATTTTGATATTAATGAATAATATTGTTCTGGGATTATAGTGGTTCATTGTGTATTATTTTGGTTATTCAAAAATTTTATATATGAGACTCTTTAGGTAGTCTTCTATTGTGGCATGAATAGACTATTGCAATCTAATTTCTTTGAATGTTAAGTTACTATCCTTTGTTCTCTATCATTTTATATGTCTCCCCTGATATCAGGTTCCAAACCTCATCTAACTTAGGTTGCATGCCTCGGGTGAGGCTCCTTACCCATATTGGTTAAGGTGAAAATGTCGACATTGTGCTAGACTACAACGGAGCCTTGTTGGTCCGTTGTGCCTGAACCCAGGGTCTTAACCCTGTTTCTATTTCTATTCCAATAGGTGGGTAATAATGTAATCCAAAATGTGACTTGTATGTGACTACATTTGTTCACAATTTTGATGCATTCTACTTATCCAGATTTTAACTATATGCATTTTATTTATCACTTGATGCATTCTACTTATCATTTAACTTCAAACATACATCACTGAAATTTGGTATGGGGAGACTGTAAGTATTACAAAAGGTATCAAAAGTTGGGTTCTAAAACTCTACATATGTGAGCCATACAAAGTACCAACTAAATGCAAATTTACTTTCATTGCTTCATATCCATGAACTTAAATGTAAAATATTTAAGCATCAAACTGTGCATCATGCAAAATGTACCATGTTTTATAATGCAATTTTATAGTATGTTTGTTTTAAAAAACTTTATTTTAAAACTTAAGTATCAAGCCGCATCCATAATATATTTTCTACAACATTATAAGATTCATCATGCAAAATGTGTACTACGATTTATTTAATGTAATTTTACTTTCATTGCTTCACATTCATGAACAACTTAAATCTAAAACATTTTAAGTATCAAACTGAGCATCGTGCACAATGTACCATGTTTTATAATTTGCAATTTTAGTCTCTCTCTCTCTCTCTCTCTCTCTCTATATATATATATATATATATATATATATATATATAGAGAGAGAGAGAGAGAGAGAGAGAGAGAGAGAGAGAGAGAGAGAGAGAGAGAGAGAGATATTGAACAAATTGACAAAACCTAAGTATGAACCCACATCCATAGTATCCTCTACAACATTATAAGATTCATCATGAAAAATGTATAAACTCCAAGTTTTTTATATTAAAGATCAATTCATAATAAAGAGTGCTATGAAAAATATGTCCAAAATTTATATCACGATAAAGGTTTATAATAAAAATATTATCAAACATAAATATGCATCAAGGATAATATCACTCATTTCTACAATCTATCATCATTCTCATCCTCATGGCTGCCTTGCACAACATGTGTAATATGCATATATACATAAGATTGTGTACTTTTAAATTAAATTTTAATGTATTAAAATTAAATGAGAATTTTATTATAAAAAAAATTATAAAAGGTTTCAAATTCCACATAATACCTTGTGGTATTCACCCTGCATTGTGCCCTCATTATGCATTGTACAACATATGCACATGTATATATTAAAAATTAAAAATTGCACTTGAAAATGCATGAACTCACAATATTAAAATGTTTGTAACAACTTTTTCAAATTGTCTAGAAAATCCAATCCCCATAGCTGACTCCATCACTAACGTCCCTGGAGAAGGGAAAATTCCTTCACAAACCTAAAACTCGAAAATTTAAAAATTGTAATAAAGATCTAGTTTTTTATTTTTAACTTTATAAAGTTTACAACTTGCTTTAAATAGTTAAATGAATTTCTTTAATTTATAATGAAACAAAGTTGAAATATCCAATACTTGTGACAAGCCAATCTTTGGCACATCTCCTAATACGGAGTAAGAGAGTCGTGCAGTGTTGAACATGCCTGATGGAATGGAAATCCGTGAACATTTAACTATGTAATTATTTCTTTTACAAAAATGCCTTCAAAATACCGATATAATAAAAGTAAATTATTAGTATGGACATGTTCCTAAAAAAATACAAATATGTCTCAACATATCTTCCTTTGAAATCAAATCTGACAACGTTATATCAAAATGTTCGTTCAACAATTGAGTTAACTGCAAATTGTGAACATATGAAACATTCGTGTCAGATTATATCTCAAAAAATTTACAAAATGCATGTGAATCCAATTTTCTCTTCTAAACATTAACATTAAAACATCTCTTATAATTATTAACACATACATTGCATTATATTAAAACATATCTTCTAAACATTGACACATACTGATCCCATAACTTCTTCCTTACGACCAATTAGGTCTTGCCAACCATCACGATAGGCCTTTGCATATGCTCTAATATTCATGTTGTCTATTTAAAAATTTTATTTATATACAAAATAAGCACTTGCATTAGCTCATGCTCTTTGCCGATTTAAAATGACATCAATTCCAGTCAATGAAGTTTGTATGTTGTCTAGAATAACATCCCTTGCTTCTCGACCAATTTGAGAAGTGGCATCCATATTCGATCGAAAAGTTACTAGATGTGGTGGTTGAGGTACCAAAGGAGGTGGAGGACGGGGCAATGAAGTCTACCTAAATACACCCTTCTGATCATATGTATGACTTTTTCTAGCACCATAATATTTGGATGGAAGGTCGATATAATCAATTTTCATATCCTCGAAAAACTCCATATAAAATAATTGGGCAAAATAATGTGGAACCTCATCATTCCATGGTAGCTTGTTGTACACTACAAGGAACCTATCATACAATTGGTGGTCTATTTCAAGGTGCTTGAAATATTGCATCTTCAACATCTTTCTTTTCGGCCCTAATTTAAAATTAAACATAGATTTGACTTATTGTTTTGTGACCCTCCTATACACCTCAACCCGTTTATCAAGACCCATCAATGCTTCCTTACAATGCCTCATCATATCAATAAAGAAATCAATTGTTGGCCCAAGGTTCTTATAAATATCAATAAATGTATTTAGAGAGTGCAAAACTATTTCTAAGCTTTGTTGACTCTTTGCAGGGAGCTCCAAACCTCCCAAGATTGTTCTTCAATTTTGAATAATGGCGTATAATATTCTTCCTAAAACACCTTCTACCTTGACTTTCTTCGAAATTTTCACCCCCTGCTTCAATATAATTACATAAATATTAAAACATTTCAATGTATTTATATACATGCAAAATAGACATACATGTATATGTACATACAATTTATTTACATACACTAATTTGTTTTAACATAAATAAACTTAAATTATATAATTTGCCAAATGGAGATACATGAACCGATTGAGATTCACGACCACCCAGAGATGGTTGAGGACTCTCACGCATAGCTCCATGAGTTGTTTGAGCTTTTTGACCAATGGGAGAAGGTTGAGCACCCTCACGTGACAACCTAGTGAGAGATGCTTCTAAAAAAACTGGAAATTATAAATTAATAAAGTTAATTTGACAAAAATTATTTCGATATGTATGTACATATGATTCTACCAATCTATCATTTAAGGAAGTAAATTCAGATAAACATATATATACCATGATTATGATGTAATGAATGATGTTCCTCCATTGATTGATCTGATACTCTCCTCAACCTAGTAAGAGATGCTTCTAGAAAAGATGGAATTTATAAAGTAATAAAGTTCAATTGACAAAAATCATTTCAATATATATGTACATATGATTCTACCAATATCATTTAAGTAAGTTTCCTGATAAACATATATATACCACAATGATGATGTAATGAACAATGATCCTCCATTAATTCATATAATACTCTCCTCAATCTGCAACCAATCTCGTTGACATGCATATTTCGCGCTCGAGTCGATGCTCGAGACTCACTTGATGTTCTATCCTATTTACGCCTCAAACAAGCAGGTGTTGAATGCTCATGTGATGATGCAGACCCTCGATCCACATACACACACACAAACACATATATGATATTTCAAAAACCCAAGTTACCTCATGAATTTAAAAATATTTAAAATTACTCATTAAAAAGATCAATAATTCAAAAAATTAATAAGACAAATAAATATAACTATTTAATGGTTTCCTCAAAATTATTTTGTGTATAGTTCTCTTCGGCCCAACATAAATATAAACAACAAGTAAATACTCAATATTTAAATATTCAATTCAAATATACTCTGTTAGAGTCGGTCTTGAGCCCTCCATCAGCGATCAAAACTCTTTGCATTTGCATATGTAGGTGTATCATCAGTGTCAATTTTTGCATCCCATTAGGCATGCCATAACCCTGATGGAGGAGCTGATGTGTTTATACCCCTCTTGGCATTGCTGGCTCAGGTCATTTCAGTCATTAAGTTCTTTCAAGCTTTTCTTGTCTTGTCTTGAGGACAAATTCCTAGATCTAGGGTTTTGGTCAAGTATGTCTACAAGGTCATGTTTCTAAAGGTCAATAAGTGTTCATCAAGCCAGAGGGATGTTTGTAAAGATGTTTCTTTGAAGTTTTTTATCTTGTACAGTTAATTTTCACCTTGGATTTAAAAACTCTATTTTTAAAGCCAAGGTCATTTTTCAAATGTTTGTAAAAAGTGATGAAATCTCAAAAGACTTCAACGGACAGCATGTAACCCTCGTCCCCTTGCCAAGATCCCTCAGATGATCTACCTGCAAAAAGAATCAAGCAAAAGCACTAAATGAGTCAATTTCAGGACAAAGGAAACCAAAAAAGTCAGTTTTATAAAGTGTCAAAGAGAAACATTAGAAAATGGGTTTGAGCATGAAATTTATTCAAATGGAATTTATAAAGACCCAATCTCCCTCCTTTTACTCTCATTGTGCATCCAAAACACTTGCAAGAGAGATTGGGCGAGCTTCCAAGCGAATTTGAGCGAAACTGGTTGAAATTGGGAGCAGGACAGGCGCGCGACCCGTCAGGCCAGGCGCGCGACCCGTCAGAGGCGCGCGACCCGTCAGAAGGCTTCCCGCAGTTCAAATTTTCAACGGGCGCGACCCGTCAGGCATGCGCGACCCGTTGGGCGAGGTGCGCGACCCGTCAAGCAACCTCCCTCCCAACTCATTTAAAATTTGCTCAAGCACCCTCTAAATCATCAAATCGCTTGAGGTAGGTTCTCTAAACTTGGAAATGGTTGCTGGTTATGTTGAAAGACATCATGAGTTTGTTTTTAATGATCAAATTGTGCAAGAGAAAACGCTCCATATGGCTGTATAGTAAATTTGTAAAAAGATGCTAGGGTTTATTGTTGTTTCATTGTTTTTCCCCTTGTAATTATTCTCTTCATTCCCATTTCATTTTCCCTATATTTCCATGTCAATTTCCCTTTTAAATTTGTAAAGAAAATAAACCCTACCCCTTTTCCCTTTAAAAATAAAAAATCACATCCTAACCCTATCTCTCCTTATGCCCATGTAAACATATGAATTTGATGATGTATATGCAATGATGTTTGCAGTGTATTTCCCTAAATTCCGTGTTGTATACATGTATTCCCATTTTCCTTGTAAAAATGTCCCTCCCCTAACAGTTCCCTCATGTTCCTTGTCCCCTTGAAACAACATATAAATCAACTTTTTACAGGCAGAAATAGCAGCACAGTTTGTCCACTTTGCTCCTTAAACAATGTCAGAAACCGAAACTTATGAGCAAAGCGATGACCAGTCATCAGCTTTAGAGATTGAGGTACAGAGGAGGCCTCATAAGGGTGGAAAGGGTGGACATCATAAGCGAGAGGAGCCCACCTCTTTAGCAGAGTTACAGGCTTGTCCTATGGCAGTCACATGTTTCCAGTATATGTCTTGCTATGAGTTTTGTGAGAGGATCTCTTGGATTCAGCATCACAGAGAGTTGGCTCGCCTATTTGTTTTACACTTGCATGATGCACATGTCAACCTTGCAGGGGTGAACTTTACATTGACACCCGAGGTGATCTCACATGCCACAGGGATACCTAATGTTGGGGAGGTGTGGAATAAGCACAAGGTGCTGGATAATGTTCACTTTGAGCCTTTTGTCCGGCCACCGTTCATGAGACATTTGGCAGGTGTGTTTCCATTCAGGTTTCTCAGGAGTGAGTATGCTCCCATGATGAGGCTCATCATGCACTATTTTACCTATGAGGGCATATTTTCACAGGTATATTCATATCATATTCGCCTCTTGATGCACTTCACCCGAGTGAGGATGATGAACATCCCTGTTTTCTTCTATCAGAACATTCAGAGGATGGTGCCCATGTTGCAGAGGAAGAGCCCGGCACAGCAGTATAGGAGCCTGTACCATTATGGTTTGATTCAGCTTGTAGTATTGCATCAGTTGGCTCAGCAGGGCATCTCATGGGAGGAGTTCATCTCTCGTGAGTTTTTCACAGCACCACCCTCGCCACATCCTGAGGTTGTTCACGAGGAGGGAGGACCATCACAGCAGCATGACATCCCTGTCACTAGACATGTCAGCTCCTCACCTTGGGTTACCTATCAGAAAGGCCCGAGGGCCTTGTTTGCAGCAGCTCGGCGAGTACTATCTCCACAGCAGGTGGAAGGGGTCTCGCCTTCATCATCAGCTCAGCGAGTGTTATCTCCACATCAGGTGGAAGGGGCCTCGCTTTCTTCACCAGCACAGGTACCAGAGAGGGGCAAGCAGCCCATGATTGATGAGGGGCCATCAGGAGTTCCAGATATTGAGCTTGTTGATCTTGAGGCCATTTCTCCGAGCCAAGAGGCAAAGGAGGTCATTCAGCACCTTAGAGCTGAAAATGAGGTATTGCAAAAGAGACTAGAAGGTGCACAATGGACCATCACATACCTGGAGCAGCGCAACAAACAGTTGGAAGATGAGCAAGCACTTGATGAGCTATGGAGGATTCATAGTGACCGAATCTTGAACCGAAGAAGACCCGGTGACCCATTGCCCGCTGACTGAGAGTCCATGCTCATCCAGGTAAATGCACACTTGGAGAGGTTGTTGGCTAAGGCCAACCAAGAGAAGAAATTGCTGAGGAACATGAAGAACCATTACTGGGCAAGAATGCATGTGTGCAAGGCAAAGATGAAGATGTTTCAAAGGCGGTTGACCGAGGCACTAAAACGGAGAAAGAGGCCAAATCCACTCCGTATCTTGGCTGAGGCTTCACTCAAGGATCAAGGCACTAAATAGTCTAGCCACAGCACAAATCCCAAGAAATTTTGAGAATTTTGGGTGAATTTTGGCATTTTTAGGCAATTTGCAGGTTTTTCCCATTAACGGGTCTCACCCCCCGCGCGACCCTTCATCATGGCAACTCCATTTGACAAAAAATCAGCATTTCCAGATTTTTCATGCAAAGTTACACATGCTCATGGATGGACTTGAGATTTGGTGAAGTTTTGGGCCTCCAGAAAGTAAAAAAACTAACGAAAAATGACTTTCTGCCACTTTTTTGAACTGCAGAAAGCAGTCTTGGGAGATTTGATTTTTGACAGGGCAAATGAACTCCAAATTCAGAAATTCTAGTTGGGTTGGAAAGTAGGCTCACAGACCTTTCCAACAAGCCTACTCTTGCCCAATTTGGACACCTGCAAGTGCCCCGAAAGTGGTGCTAACGGCGCACGACCCGTCAGGCAGGGGCGCACGACCCGTCAGGCAGGGGCGCACGACCCGTCAGGCAGGAGCGCGCGACCCGTCAGGCAGTTTTTTTCAAAAATGCACTGTACAGCTCAGAAAACGCAGATTTGACTCAGTTTGACTTTTTGGGATGAAATGTGATCCTATTTGATGTAATTATTGTATTTTTTAGACACTTTTACTCTTATGTAACATTTCTAGAAGATTCATTCATGTAAAGGGTAAATATTAAATGAATGAATTGGTTTCCTAGCTTATAGAGGTAAGTTGTTTTGACTGCCTAGTTTGTAGTGCTTAGTTTAGAAGTGGTTGAAACAGCTCCTAGGATAGTGAGCTCGACCCATGGAGGCAGGGAAAGAGGTTAGATCATCTATATTATGTACTTTCTTTCTCATTTTCATGGTTGGACTCTTGAGGGATAAGCTATCATTGTATTATTCACTGTATCTCTGCAATTTTTGGCTAAGGAAGACCAGGGTTTTGCAGTCCTCTTTGGGATTCTTGTGGACTCATGTGTTGATGGTGTGTTTCTCAATGTACTTGTAAGCTTGTTATGTGACTCATTTCCTTTCTTTTATTTCTGCACATTAAACAAATGAAGTGTTAAAGTAAGAATTCATGCCTGCCATGCTCTGCTTTTAAGTTTGTTTAATTTCAATGTTTTCTACTATCTAAAGAGAATTCAAAGTTATTGTTTGCTCTCTTTAGCTCTTCACCTTTCATTCCTGACCATCCACCTCAATCAAAGGCATCAACACTGTCTCCTACCTCGCCCCAAAGAACCCCCTGCAGAAACTGTGTCCAATCCCCGCACCCAAAATTGCCCTCTCCTCAATTTGCCACCAAAAACCCAAAAAACCCCAAATCAAACTCTTTGATCAGTTTACTAGCCTAATATCAGTGTTACCTTATTGGTCATCTCATCTATTGAAGATTTTACCGAGATAGACCGGAGAGAGCCTTCTCCTGCCTCGTAGGGCTAGCTACGAGGCTAAATTGTTTGATGTTGCCTTGAGGTTTACCTTTCTCAGCCTGAGGTGAAATTTCAAGCGCTAACATACTGGCGACCATACTAGGGAAAACAAATTAATCGTTTGCTCATTGACGTGTTATTTCATAAGTCTTAGACGGAGCCTGAAGTTACGCCAGGTAGCCTTCGAAAACGCTCTTGTTTTACATCAGCGTTAGTAGATAAACGCTGCTTCAGTCAATCTCCGTGAGCTTGTGAACGTAGCGCTTCATTGACACTTTATCCCAGTATAATTGTTAACTCTGAGCCGTTGATGATAGGTTGAGAGTTTTCACAGGCTGAATGGTTTTTCTTTCCTAGTCTTTTTGAGAAAAACAAGCTGGCTACAGATCCTAGACCCATTTTCAGATCTCATTCATGCCCAGCTATTTTTGATTATCTTGAAGATTTAGATTTTGACGAAAGCTTTGAGTTGTCTCTGTTTAAAGCCAAGTCTGAAAGTGCGCTCGATTCTCTAGTCCTTGACCCTGATTTTGCAGCTGCTATTGAATTTGAGAAACATAACAAATTGGTCGAAAATTTCATCTTGCGACATCTCCAGACACATATTCAAGCTACTACCCTTGCTAACTTTGTTGAGAATATCTCTGATCATATTGGATCCACTATCATGGCTCACGAAGAATCTTATCCTCCTTATGTTTCAGTTTCGCCTATAATCACCTATCCCGAATCCACAGTCAGTTCTCCTTCTACACCTCATACCCCTCCTACCCCTCCAACTCCACAAACTACACCTCCTCTTATTATAGTCCCTGCTATCATAGCTCCTCCTCCTCATACTCATCCTACTCCCCCTCCTAGAGCAATGGCTGCTCGGTTTGCCCCACTTGCTTTGCCTGCAAATCTTCATGATATGCCAGCTGATTATCAAAGTAAAATTCCCATGTTTGATGGCACTCCGCAAAGTATTACTGCTCAGCAACATATCGACAAAATGACCACTTTCTTTGATCTATATGAGTTAGATGAAGAAGATGTTACCATGCGGTTGTTCGTGCAAACATTTGCAGGAGAAGTTAGAAAATGGTTCAGAGGGTTGACAGCTAACAGCATTGCCACTTTGGAAGCACTTCAGAATCAGTTTTTAGATCGGTGGGAAATCATAAAGGATCCGCTTCAGATTAATGCCGAATACAACAACCTCAAGCGTAATCCGGGTGAGTCAGTTCAAGATTACATAATCATATTCAATACAGTTTACAATGCTATACCCGATGATTTGAGACGATCAAGGAAATCAGCACTTCTTAAGTTCCCGGATGGTTTTGATCTGGAGATGGCCTACTCATTGAGAGATAGAGACCCTCCTACCTTGGAGGATATGCAGAAGATTGCTGTCAGCGTTGAGGCAAACTTAAATGACAAAAGAGCATGAATGAAGGCTGAAAAGCGAGTCACAATCAAGGAGGAAGCATCCACATCTAATCAGGTTCTCCGTGAACTTGAACAGCTTAAAAGGGTATTTGAAAAGGTTAGTATTGACAAGCCGAAGCCTCAGATTCGTAATCCAAATTTCAGAGGTCAACAGCAGCAACAATATAGGATCAAGCAGCGTGAAACAAAGGCACAAGAGGGAGAAGTTCAGCAGCAAATGAAACCTCCTTTTCAGCAGAATTTTGTTAGCCAAGAATCAGAGGATGAAGGTGATAGTGTTGGAGAGGAAAATCACTTCTTCACTCCTGATGACATGCCCACTTATATTACGGAAGAAGATGAGTTGGTGAGTAATTCCATCATTCCCCAAGATGAGCATTATATTTTGTCAAACGATTCAATACTTGAAGAAGAATCTGAAGAGTATCAAAGAGGGTATTTGCATGCTTTATCAGCCCAGCAAGGCCAGCAAAGACAATTGAGAAACCGAGCTATTCCCATAAATCCCATTCAGAAAAGGAAAGATACATCATCAAAGAATGATTCGGTTTCTTCACATGCAAAAGGAAAAGACATAGTCGGTCCTTCAACAAGTCAATCATCACCAGCAACTAAGACAGATCAGCCATCAAATGCACCAAAAGATAAAGCTGAAAAAAGAGATAATCCGGCTAAAGAAGGTGAGAAGGTTTCAGTTTTCAGTTTGGAGAATGAGATTGCAAAATTGAAAGTGCCCATTCCTTTGACAGAAATCATGAAAAATAGCACCTACCGAGGCCAGCTCTCCAAAATGTTGAATTTTGATCCAATGCTAGACACAGTGAATGTACAAGATAATCAGCCGGAGTTGATTTTTGGGCCAACTTTAAATGGTGAGTCTCCTGAAAGTGATGTTCCTCCATTTTATATCAGTTTGCTATTGCATGAGTTTGTGTTGCACAATGCCATGTTTGACTCGGGAGCTTCGCATAATTTGATGCCGAAAACGATCATGGAGAAGCTGGGACTTGACATCACAAGGAAGTATCATGATTTGTATTCGTTTGATTCCAGGCGGGTAAGATGTATTGGTTTGATCAAAGACTTGGTGGTGAGTCTGGATCAAATTCCCACGAAGAATGTTTTGATGGATGTGGTGGTGGCGGATATTCCTCCGCGGTTTGGCATGTTGCTGTCGAGATCATGGGGAGCCAAGCTCAAAGGTACACTTCAGCTTGATTTTTCATATGCCACAATTCCAGTTTTCGGTCAAATGAGGAAGTTATATCGGGAACAAAAGATGAAATACATGATCACTAGTAAGGAAAAGCCAGTCAATCATCCTGTAAATTATGTACAAACAGATTTAGAATCTTTTGTTTTGTTTGCGGATAATTTCAATGAGGTAGATAGTCAGTTAGTGCAAGTAGAAGATATACCAGGCATTTCAGAAAATTTCAGAGAAGTTTTGACAAAGGAAAGTGAAGAAAGGTCTGCTGTCATAAGGCCAATTGCTGAAACAAATGGGCAGCAAACAGAGTATGCATCAACATCAGATTTTCAGCACTTAGATGATGATGAGGATGGTCTTTGGACCATGGATTTTGATGGCGCAGTGGGCAGCGATGGTGCTGGTATAGGTGTGTGGATTCGAAGCCCATTTTCAGTCCGAAACCAAGTTCCAAGCAAGGGACGGGTATGTTCTTATAAATTGGCATTTGATTGTTCAAATAATGAGGTGGAATACGAAGCTCTTATTGCTGGTCTAAAAATTCTTCGGAAGTTGAAGGCAAAGAAGATAACGGTATATGGCGACTCCGAGTTGGTTATCAAGCAAGTGAAAGGTGAATTTCAGGCCAAACATCCTCGTATGCGAGCATATCGGAATGCTGTCCTAGATATCTTAAAACGGTTTTCAGAACATACTTTGACATGTGTGCCCCAGATTCAAAATGGTGTTGCGGATGCATTGGCAAAGGCAGCAAGTAATTTGAAAATACCCATGAATTCTAGAAATAAGTTTGAGATATATGTGAAGCATCGTCCTACAGTTCCAGATAATCAAAGGTGTTGGCAAGTTTTCCAAGATGACGAAGAAATCAAAGATTTTCTGCAAATTGAGGGTAAATTCGAAGACATTTCAATAGACACGGAAGCTGAAGGAGTAAATCATATGGATGTGTTGCAGCTCAAGGACAATTACATTCCTAAAGGATTAATTCCTTTGGAAGAATTGTTCGATCAAGATGATGTGGCCCGCAAGCCAACTTTGAGGCCAACGGACGAAGGTGTTGAAGATGTCAATCTTGTGACAGCCGAAAATCCAAAGATGGTGAAGCTCTCGAAAGCATTGCCGCCAAAGGTAAAGAAAGAGTATATCAAATTATTGTCTTCGTTTTCTAATGTTTTTGCATGGGACTATTCAGATTTGAAAACTTATGACACAAGTATCATTCAGCATACCATTCCCATAAAGCCAAATCAAAAGTCTTTCCGACAAAAGTTGAGAAGAATTAATCCTAAATTGCTGCCATTAATTGAGAAGGAAGTCAACAGGTTGTATAAATCTGGAATCATAGTGCCAATCCGGTTTTCTGATTGGATTTCCAACTTGGTGCCCGTGAGAAACAAGACCGGCGAGATTTGATTGTGTATAGACTTCAGAAATCTGAACAAGGTGTCATTAAAGGACAATTATCCGCTTCCCGAAATGGACCATATCTTGCAGCGGGTAGTGGGGGCATCAAGGATGTCATTGCTTGATGGTTATTCCGGGTATAATCAGATTTTGGTGCACGAAGATGATCGTGACAAGACAGCATTTACTACTCCATGGGGTACATTTCATTATGCCAAGATGCCGTTTGGATTGAAGAATGCGGGTGCCACATTTCAACGGGCAATGGACATGGCCTTTGCAAATGAGAAAGATGTCTTTTTGGTTGTTTATCTTGATGATCTGACCGTGTTTTCTAAATCAAATGAAGAGCATTTGTTTCATTTGACTAAGGTGTTCCAAAAGTGCAGAAAGTATGGTATCTCATTGAATCCGAAGAAGAGTCTTTTTGCTATGAGCGAAGGCAAGCTGCTGGGCCATATCATTTCTAAAGATGGCATTCGTATAGATCCTGCACGGGTGGAAGCAATTCAGCAATTAGAGCAGCCCCGTAGCAAGAAAGAAATTCAGTCCTTCAATGGTAAATTGAATTTTCTGCGTCGCTTCATCCCCAATCTTGCCGAACATCTTAGAGAGATAACCAACATGCTCAAGAAGGACAGCGAGCTCAAATGGACCGAAGAGGCGGTAAAGTCTTTTAATTTGATAAAGGTAATCTTATCTTCAGCCCCAACTTTGATCAGCCCAGATTATACACAGGATTTTATTTTATTTTCATTTGCTTCTGAGCATACATTGGCAGCCGTATTGATGCAAAAGAGAGATGGGGTTGAGAGGCCCATCGCTTTTTTCAGCCGTATCATAAGGGACGGAGCGCTGAATTATAATATTATTGAGAAGCAAGCATTGGCGCTGATCAAAGCCTTGAAAGATTTCTGGGTATACATATTGAATTCTCATATTTTAGCATATGTTCCCAATGCAGCTGTTAAGGATGTTTTAGTACAAACGGAACCGGAAGGAAGAAGGGGTAAGTGGATTGCTGCACTATTAGAGTATGATGTAGAAATTAAGCCTACCAAGTTGATTAAAGGTCAAGGTCTTGCTAAGCTGATGGCTGAAACGAATCTCCACGTCCTTGACATCAATTTGATTGTTGCCTTGTCCGATGAAGACGAAGAAAATTCAGCTCTACAGGTATCCGATATCTTTGTTTCTTCTCCTTGGTATGCTGATATAGTTTATGTGCTTCAAAATTTGTCTTCACCCCCTGGGATCCCTAGAAACAAAGCTAGAACATTGAAGCTAAAGGCTACCAAATTTTGCATTATCAAATCAGCACTTTATTGGAAAGATCCCGGTGGCATATTGCTGAACTGTTTGGTCGAAGAAGAAGCTAAGACAACAATAGAAGATTTTCATAAAGGTGACTGTGGGGGTCACTTGTTTTGGAAGACCACGGCTAATAAGATCTTGAGAGCTAGTTTCTATTGGCCTTCTTTATTTTCTGATGTGTATAAAGCGGTAAAGAGCTGTCATGAATGTCAAATTTTTCAAGGAAAGCAAAAGTTACAGCCGTTGCCTCTCAAGCCCATTGAAATCAGCGCACCATTTCAGCAATGGGGCTTGGATTTTATTGGCGAAATCCACCCAGCATCTTCCGGGCAGCATCGATGGATCTTGACCGCCACAGATTACTTCACGAAGTGGATTGAAGCCATTCCCACCCGGCAAGCCACGGACTCGGTAATTATCTCTTTTCTTGAAAGTAACATATTGTCACGTTTCGGCTGTCCACATAAGTTGATTACAGATAATGTAGCAGCATTCAAATCGAAGAAAATGGTTGATTTTTGTTATAAATATAACATCAGCTTGGGGCATTCGACCTCCTACCATCCGCAAGGTAATGGGCTGGCTGAATCTTCGAACAAATCCCTAGTAAACATCATAAAGAAATTGCTGGAAATAAATAAGAAGAGCTGGCACAAAAAGTTAGTAAATGCATTATGGGCTGATCGGGTAAGTCAAAAGAAGTCAATTGGTATGTCACCTTTTGAACTGGTTTATGGAGTAGATGTAGTGTTTCCTACTTCACTTAGTGTTCTAGTAGCCAAGTTGTTTCAAGAAGCTGGTGGCGAGGAGGATCCTATGCAACGGCGGATCAGTCAAATGATTCATTTACAGCAGACACGAGAGGAGGTTCATCAAAATTCCCTTAAGTTGCAGGAGCGCATAAAGAAAATTTATGACAAAAAGGCCAAATCAGATGATTTTCAGATAGATGATGTTGTTTTGAGATGGGATGCCCGAAATGAAGACAAAGGGAAACATGGAAAATTCGACAACTTGTGGAAAGGTCCCTACAAAATTGCAGCATACCGTGGTCCAAATGCCTTTCTTCTCAAAGAAATGAACGGTGATGAATGTCTTGGTGGGTCGGTGAATGGCCGGCTGCTCAAAAGGTATCATGCTTGAGAATTTTCTGCACTAATCACTCTCATTGTAATTACCATTTTACTTTCATTCTGCAACAAGTGTGAACTGATCTCCCATCTTCAGTTTGGGGCCCGAGGTGAAGGCTATAATTATGAAAATGGTGATTAGTTGGTGTGAGTTTCTGAAGTTGTTTTAGTCAGTCTGTTTTCTGCATAAAGTGAGTCAGTTAGTGTCAAAGTTAGTCTAAGATTTCAGTCAATTGTCCAAGTCAAATAAAGCTGTCCAAATTTGGTCACATGTGTAAAAGTTGACTCCATTTCCCAATGTTTATAAAGCACTGGTCTGCTCTCCCAGAGGTCTAAGGTTCTTGGTATCTCCAAGGAGCTACCATCCCCATTAGAGCCAATGTTAGAGTCGGTCTTGAGCCCTCCATCAGCGATCAAAACTCTTTGCATTTGCATATGTAGGTGTCTCATCAGTGTCAATTTTTGCATCCCATTAGGCATGCCATAACCCTGATGGAGGAGCTGGTGTGTTTATACCCCTCTTGGCATTGCTGGCTCAGGTCATTTCAGTCATTAAGTTCTTTCAAGTTTGTCTTGTCTTGTCTTGAGGACAATTTCCTAGGTCTAGGGTTTTGGTCAAGTATGTCAACAAGGTCATGTTTCTAAAGGTTAATAAGTGTTCAGCAAGCCAGAGGGATGTTTGTAAAGATGTTTCTTCGAAGTTTTTTATCTTGTACAGTTAATTTTCACCTTGGATTTAAAAACTCTGTTTTTAAAGCCAAGGTCATTTTTCAAATGTTTGTAAAAAGTGATGAAATTTCAAAAGACTTCAGCGGACAGCATGTAACCCTCGTCCCCTTGCCAAGATCCCTCAGATGATCTACCTGCAAAAAGAATCAAGCAAAAGCACTAAATGAGTCAATTTCAGGACAAAGGAAACCAAAAAAGTCAGTTTTATAAAGTGTCAAAGAGAAACATTAGAAAATGGGTTTGAGCATGAAATTTATTCAAATGGAATTTATAAAGACCCAATCTCCCCCCTTTTACTCTCATTGTGCATCCAAAACACTTGCAAGAGAGATTGGGCGAGCTTCCAAGCGAATTTGAGCGAAACTGGTTGAAATTGGGAGCAGGGCAGGCGCACGACCCGTCAGGCCAGGCGCGCGACCCGTCAGAGGTGCGCGACCCGTCAGAAGGCTTCCCGCAGTTCAAATTTTCAACGGGCGCGACCCGTCAGGCGCGCGCGACCCGTTGGGCGAGGTGCGCGACCCGTCAAGCAACCTCCCTCCCAACTCATTTCAAATTTGCTCAAGCACCCTCTAAATCATCAAATCGCTTGAGGTAGGTTCTCTAAACTTGGAAATGGTTGCTGGTTATGTTGAAAGACATCATGAGTGTGTTTTTAATGATCAAATTGTGCAAGAGAAAACGCTCCATATGGCTGTATAGTAAATTTGTAAAAAGATGCTAGGGTTTATTGCTGTTTCATTGTTTTTCCCCTTGTAATTATTCTCTTCATTCCCATTTCATTTTCCCTATATTTCCATGTCAATTTCCCTTTTAAATTTGTAAAGAAAATAAACCCTACCCCTTTTCCCTTTAAAAATAAAAAATCACATCCTAACCCTATCTCTCCTTATGCCCATGTAAACATATGAATTTGATGATGTATATGCAATGATGTTTGCAGTGTATTTCCCTAAATTCCCTGTTGTATACATGTATTCCCATTTTCCTTGTAAAAATGTCCCTCCCCTAACAGTTCCCTCATGTTCCTTGTCCCCTTGAAACAGCATATAAATCAACTTTTTACAGGCAGAAACAACAGCACAGTTTGTCCACTTTGCTCCTTAAACAATGTCAGAAACCGAAACTTATGAGCAAAGTGATGACCAGTCATCAGCTTCAGAGATTGAGGTACAGAGGAGGCCTCATAAGGGTGGAAAGGGTGGACATCATAAGCAAGAGGAGCCCACCTCTTTAACCGAGTTACAGGCTTGTCCTATGGCAGTCACATGTTTCCAGTATATGTCTTGCTATGAGTTTTGTGAGAGGATCTCTCGGATTCAGCATCACAGAGAGTTGGCTCGCCTATTTGTTTTACACTTGCATGATGGACATGTCAACCTTGCAGGGGTGAACTTTACATTGACACCCGAGGTGATCTCACATTTCACAGGGATACCTAATGTTGGGGAGGTGTGGAATAAGCGCAAGGTGCTGGATAATTTTCACTTTGAGCCTTTTGTCCGGCCACCATTCATGAGACATTTGGCAGGTGTGTTTCCATTCAGGTTTCTCAGGAGTGAGTATGCTCCCATGATGAGGCTCATCATGCACTATTTTACCTGTGAGGGCAGATTTTCACAGGTATATTCATATCATATTCGCCTCTTGATGCACTTCACCCAAGTGAGGATGATGAACATCCCTGTTTTCTTCTATCAAAACATTCAGAGGATGGTGCCCATGTTGCAGAGGAAGAGCCCGGCACAGCAGTATAGGAGCCTGTACCATTATGGTTTGATTCAGCTTGTAGTATTGCATCAGTTGGCTCAGTAGGGCATCTCATGGGAGGAGTTCATCTCTCGTGAGTTTTTCACAGCACCACCCTCGCCACATCCTGAGGTTGTTCACGAGGAGGGAGGACCATCACAGCAGCATGACATCCCTGTCACTAGACATGTCAGCTCCTCACCTTGGGTTACTTATTAGAAAGGCCAGAGAGACTTGTTTGCAGCAGGTCGGCGAGTACTATCTCCACAGCAGGTGGAAGGGGTCTCGCCTTCATCATCAGCTCAGCGAGTGTTATCTCCACATCAGGTGGAAGGGGCCTCGCTTTCTTCACCAGCACAGGTACCAGAGAGGGGCAAGCAGCCCATGATTGATGAGGGGCCATCAGAGTTCCAGATATTGAGCTTGTTGATCTTGAGGCCATTTCTCCGAGCCAAGAGGCAAAGGAGGTCATTCAGCACCTTAGAGCAGAAAATGAGGTATTGAAAAAGAGACTAGAAGGTGCACAATGGACCATCACATACCTGGAGCAGTGAAACAAACAGTTGGAAGATGAGCAAGCACTTGATGAGCTATGGAGGATTCGTAGTGACCGAATCTTGAACCGAAGAAGACCCGGTGACCCATTGCCCGCTGACCGAGAGTCCATGCTCATCCAGGTAAATGCACACTTGGAGAGGCTGTTGGCTAAGGCCAACCAAGAGAAGAAATTGTTGAGGAACATGAAGAACCATTACTGGGCAAGAATGCATGTGTGCAAGGCAAAGATGAAGATGTTTCAAAGGCGGTTGACCGAGGCACTAAAACGGAGAAAGAGGCCAAATCCCCTCCGTATCTTGGTTGAGGCTTCACTCAAGGATCAAGGCACTAAATAGCCTAGCCACAACACAAATCCCAAGAAATTTTGAGAATTTTGGGTGAATTTTGGCATTTTCAGGCAATTTGCAGGTTTTTCCCATTAACGGGTCTCACCCCCTGCGCAACCCTTCATCATGGCATCTCCATTTGACAAAAACTCAGCATTTCCAGATTTTTCATGCAAAGTTACACATGCTCATGGATGGACTTGAGATTTGGTGAAGTTTTGGGCCTCCAGAAAGTCAAAAAACTAGCAAAAAATGACTTTCTGCCACTTTTTTGAACTTCAGAAAGCAGTCTTGGGAGATTTGATTTTTGACAAGGAAAATGAACTCCAAATTTAGAAATTCCAGTTGGGTTGGAAAGTAGGCTCACAGACCTTTCCAACAAGCCTACTCTTGCCCAATTTGGTCACCTAAAAGTGCCCCAAAAGTGGTGCCAAAGGCGCGCGACCCGTCAGGCAGGGGCGCGCGACCCGTCAGGCAGTTTTTTTCAAAAATGCACTGTACAGCTCAGAAAACGCAGATTTGACTCAGTTTGACTTTTTGGGATGAAATGTGATCCTATTTGATGTAATTATTGTAATTTTTAGACACTTTTACTCTTATGTAACATTTCTAGAAGATTCATTCATGTAAAGGGTAAATATTAAATGAATGAATTGGTTTCCTAGCTTATAGAGGTAAGTTGTTTTGACTGCCTAGTTTGTAGTGCTTAGTTTAGAAGTGGTTGAAACAGCTCCTAGGATAGTGAGCTCGACCCATGGAGGCAGGGAAAGAGGTTAGATCATCTATATTATGTACTTTATTTCTCATTTTCATGGTTGGACTCTTGAGGGATAAGCTATCATTGTATTATTCACTGTATCTCTGCAATTTTTGGCTAAGGAAGACCAGGGTTTTGCAGTCCTCTTTGGGATTCTTGTGGACTCATGTGTTGATGGCATTTTTCTCAATGTACTTGTAAGCTTGTTATGTGACTCATTTCCTTTCTTTTATTTCTTCACATTAAACAAATGAAGTGTTAAAGTAAGAATTCATGCCTGCCATGCTCTGCTTTTAAGTTTGTTTAATTTCAATGTTTTCTACTGTCTAAAGAGAATTCAAAGTTATTGTTTTCTCTCTTTAGCTCTTCACCTTTCATTCCTGACCATCCACCTCAATCAAAGGCATCAACACTGTCTCCTACCTCGCCCCAAAGAACCCCCTGCAGAAACTGTGTCCAATCCCCGCACCCAAAATTGCCCTCTCCTCAATTTTCCACCAAAAACCCAAAAAACCCCAAATCAAACTCTTTGATCAGTTTACTAGCCTAATATCAGTGTTACCTTATTGGTCATCTCATCTATTGAAGATTTTACCGAGATAGACCGGAGAGAGCCTTCTCCTGCCCCGTAGGGCTAGCTATGAGGCTAAATGGTTTGACGTTGCCTTGAGGTTTACCTTTCTCAGCCTGAGGTGAAATTTCAAGCGCTAACATACTCAAGGTTAAAAACACTAATGCTAAAGTGCACATCTTGAGAAATAAATACAAAATTTTCTTAAACTTGTCACCCCCATAATTCAACAAGTAGTGATTACACAGTGGGGGAAAACTTAGTATAGTATTGAAAGAACCACATGGTCATTAAAGACTCCACATTTATAACTAAAAAACACATACATATCATAGTTCTATTACAATGTTCATCAATAAATTTTGATGGAATGGTTCTTGATACCAATTCATCTTCAACACAAAAATATTGAGTTGGAATTGCCCCATACAATAGATCACTAGACATCCTATTAAAATTTGCACAATGACTTATGCTAAATGATTGAAATTGACTAGAAATAATTTTTGCTTCTCTATGTAGTTGTTTTAACTTCTCCTTTTTGACTTGGTAAACACCTTTCATCTCGTTTCACACAAGCTCATAATTGGTGAAGAGTACAATTCCATTGAATTCGAAATCCCTAGCTGTTCCCAAGCCTTCTATAATTGCAATATAATATGCTTCATTTTTTGTTGTCCTTTTAGGTACATCCCTTTTCCTTTGGAGGACTTTTTTCTTTACAATATTGTATAGCACATATGTAATCACTACTTATCCTCGACTCAGATAACAAGAAACTTCAATGCATAATGTCCATTTTTCAACCATGTTTAATGGGTTTTATAATCCTTGTAAAAAACAAATTTAATAAAAATGAATAATATAATTATTTTTTGCAAATTCCTTGGCCATAAAATGTTTGATCAAGAACTTTAGGGAAAAATGATGAAAATTAAATGTCTAAAATCAGATTCTATCATGGAATTCATTCTAGGTACTAGGAAGATGGTTAGCATGGAAAGTGAGGAGAGGCTCTTGGCTTGATTTGGGGAAGACCCCTGGATGGAAGGAGAGGATATTTACTTGCTATATCCAAATCTAAAACATTATCAAGGATATTTTTATTAGCCTAGTGTTTGGTTTATTCTTGTATCGAGACATATGAGAAATTATTCCAACTTTAACAAGGAGGCATCAAATTTTACTTCCTTTGGAAACTTTATTACCAATTGTTTGTTTCAAGTGGAGAGATCGAACATGTCAATATTTAGTACTGTAAAGTTCAAATTTAGTTTTCTTTATAACCTTGTAGAGAACTAACCAATAAAACCCTACTGTAAAGTTCAAATTTAGTTTTCTTTATAACCTTGTAGAGAACCAACCAATAAAACCCCTCAATTTTAGTTTTTTAACTAAACATTTGATTTTTCGAACCAAATTATTTCCCACCATTTTAGAATCTTCATTCCATTATTTCAATAAATGTTGAAAATAAAACCCCACATTTTAGGTTTTATCTTCTACATTATATTAGTGGAATGAAGATTCCAAAATGGTGAGAGGAAGCCCCTTTGAAATTGAATGTTCCTTTATTAGAAAAACCAAAAATGTGAAGTTTTAATAAATGATTTTTGCATTGTTATAAAATTTATTCTAGAATCCATTTTGTTAGATAGTACTAAAATTTGTCAAGTTTTCTAGATCTCCATTTGAAGCAAATTGTTGGTGATAAAATTAACGAGATGTAATAACCATATGTCCTACAAATTGAACAAGGGTGATTGTGGGTGCTCTCTCCAAATCTGAAACAACATCTAGAGCATATTGTGGGTTGTATACTTCAACAAATATTGGAGTCAGAGGAGTGTGGAATGATGGTTCATAGGTTTGGCTTCAAGCAGAATAAATTGGGCTAGTAAGTGTGTTGGCTTCATAATGGAAGGATTTTGTTAGTGGGCTTACCAGATTTGGACTCTTGTTGTTGGATGTGGCTGATACTCTAGTTTGGTCTTGGAATCACTCTCTAGGGATGTTAACAACTAAATTAGGATATGAGGCCTTAACTATAGTAAATGAGGATGTTTAGAGGAAATGGTGTTATAAATTGATTTGGAAATGAAAATGTCATTTAAATATTAGGGTTTTTTTATGTTAAGACGTCATACTAACTATGGTTACCACTATAATGGGAATTTGTAGACAACTTCCAATTGTAGATTAAATCTATTAATAGGCATGTATTTCACAAATTATCTAAACATGGGCAAGAATAAGCAAAAAGTTGTAGTTTTACATAGTTTCACTATCACTAAACTAATTTTTAAAATGAAAGACAAACATATTTGTACGAAAAACTTCAAATTTAAATATATAAAAAATACAAACTACAACAAATTACAAACTCCAATTTAAAAAAACGAAAACAAAATTCCATAAATTTAAGGTAACACTCTATTCTTTCTTCACATTTCTACAAATTTCAATACAGGCTTCAAGAAAACACGATCTGGTTCAAAGTACAAAGGCTTACTGTAATTATAATACTCTATTCTTTCTTTCTTTAACCAAAAATGAAAACAATTAATAGGCCTTCCAAATGTAGATTAAATCTAGATTTTAAATGTACTTCCAAATGTAGATTAAATGTATTAATAGAAATACATTTCACAAATTGTTTAAACATGGGCAAGAATAAGCATGTTCATCACAATTTTTTCGCTAGTTGTTGTTGGGTCCCTATAATACTAGTGATTACCCCATTACTATTGTAGTTATACCCCTTATTTATATTGTTGTGCCCCTATTACCCCCATATTGTTATTTCTGTGCCCCATAGAATCCCTCTATTGTTATTTTTGTGGCTTTATATTATTATTGTTAGGTCGGCTGGATTATATTGTGACTCCTTAGACTCCTATATATAGAAAGGAGGTTTTGTCATTTGTATCATCCAAGAATTGTTCATTTATGTAATGTAAAGGAGGTTTCCCCCTCGAAGAGGCTGAATTCTAAGGTTTGGATCTATCTTTTCTATCTTTTCTTGAGCTGGTTTCATAACATTTGGTATCAGAGCTTTGGATTCTAGGGTTTCGCTGCTCCAAACAGGTCATCGTGGCATTTTCGCTATAAATTTTTTTTCTGTGACGTTTCAGAAGTCGCAAAAAAAAACCCATTTGAGAAGAATTGGTGCTGAACCTTGGGTACAAATTTCAGAGCTTTTCGTGCAATATTGTCGGAGATATGATCTGAGGAAGTTGGTCTTTTTGCAGACTCCTGAATTACATTCAAAACAGGTGACCTGGGGAAAATCGTCATAACTTTCTCTCTGAGGATCAGATTGAAATTTCGTAAAAAGGTACAAAAGAGGACGGACTGTAGTTTCTTGTATGCATGTTTCAGATCCAAAGGTCAAAACAGTGACTCGTGGCACGTCATACAAGTTCGCTCTACTGAACTAGTCTATAAGCAAGTCACTGTGGGAGATTTCACATAACTCTTCCTTGGAGAATCCAATTTGGGTCAGACTTGTGGCATTGGAAAGAGGACACAGAGGGCTACTACAGGTCACAAATTCAGAACTAGATGATTGGAAAGTACAGAGATACATCAGAGGCAATATCGAGCTCCTACAAAGTGAAAAAAGGTGTGTAGATTTTCTTAAATTTTTGCTTAAGCTTGGTTTGAAAATTTATTTTGAAGGAATTCAAAGGGCATAGTAGAGCATTATTATCGGTAACTGATGCCCCGAGGAAAGAAAATGCAAACACCTAGTAAGGAACCTGAAAGCTCTAGCATGACTCATGAAGAAGAGGAAGAAATGCAACATGATATATCAAAATTACAAGACCAAGTGCAACAATTGTCCCTTGCACAAAAAGGAACAGAATCTAAGATGGATGGTTTAAAGAAAGATGTAGAAGCTAAGATGGATGGTTTAAAGAAAGGTGTAGAAGCTAAGATGGACTGTTTAAAGAAAGGCGTAGAAGCTAAGATGATTGACGTGGAAGCTAAGATGGATGATTTGAAGATAGATTTGAAGACAAACATGGACGAATTGAAGATAAATATGAATAAGTTGCTACAAGAAATAGTCCCTAAGGGTGAAAGGGTACTAAAGGAAACTCATGATGAGAACAAAAGAAATGTTAATCATGATTCCATAGACTCTAATGTTGGATCGAAGACTCACCATGTTCCAAAAATCGATATGAGGAAGTTTGATGGCAAGGATCCCGCCACATGGATATTACAGATGGAGCAATTCTTCGATCTCAATAATGTGCAAAACACACAAAAGGTACGTATGGCAACTTTATATTTGGAACCAAATCAGTTTGTATGGTATCAATGGCTTTGTTCTCGTAAACAATTTATCACTTGGGCAATTTTTACGGAAGAATTGATAGCACATTATGAGGATACAAAAAGCAACACTTTTTTTAGCCAATTGATAAGTCTCAAACAAAAGGGTTCAATAATGGAGCACATTGAGGAGTTCCAAAAATTGAACATAAGGGTAAAAGATATTCCAGAGGAGCATAGGATTGATGTGTTCATAGGGTCTTTAAAGGATAATATCCAACATGATGTTCGCCTTTGGGAACCTGATTCATTAGAGAAGGCATTCAGGTTAGCAAGAAAAATGGAAAGCAAAATTATGGCAACCAGGAAGCATACCACTCACAACTATAAAGACGGAAGTGTTGTTGCCCCTAGTCTTCCACAACCTATAAGGTTGACACCACAACAATTGGAAGAAAAAAGAGCAAAAGGGCTTTGTTACAGTTGTGATAGCAAATACACTAAAGGTCATAAGTGTGCTGAGAAGAAATTATTCTACATAGATTGTGAAGAGGAAGAAGAAAAGGAGCAAGAAAGGTCAAAAGAAGAAGATATACTCCAGGAACAAAGCCTAGATGAAGAACAAATAAATCCGACCATATCTTGTAATGCATTGGCGGGAATTACCACTCCTCAAACCATCAAGATAGAAGGACAAATCAAGAAGAAAAAGGTAATAGTGTTGATTGATTCAGGAAGCACCCACAATTTTATTCATTGTAGGGTAGCAAAAGAATTGAATTGCTTCCTATATCCAGCACCAGAGTGTCAAGTGATGATTGCAAATGGAGGAACAATAAATTGCTCTGGAAAGTGCCATAATATCAAGCTATCCATGGGAGAATATGTATTGACTAGCCCAATGCTTTCCATTCCAATGGGAGGTGCTGATGTTGTACTAGGAGTCCAATGGCTACAATCCTTGGGTACAATAGCTTTTAATTTTCAAGAACTTTTCATCAAATTTTCTACGGAAGGAAAGGAAGTTGAATTAAGGGGTATTGCAGGGAAACCAGGAAAGATAATCAGCTCTAATGGCATGACAAAGCTTCTAAAAAAGGAGCAAAGAGGTGTAATTGCACAATTATGTTCGCTAGATGTTTCCACATTGGAATCATCTATTTCTCCAGATCTCCAAAAAGTCCTGGACAATCATTCCAAGGTATTTGAGACTCCCAAAGGTCTCCCACCTATGCGTGATCATGATCATGCTATTCATCTGATTCCAGGAAGTGTTCCTCCAAACATCAGGCCGTACAGATATCCCTATGTCCAAAAGAGTGAAATTGAACGTATGGTTGCAGAAATGCTAGAGGCTGGTATAATTCAACCGAGTCAAAGTTCTTTCTCAGCTCCAGTAGTATTGGTGCACAAGAAGGATGGATCATGGCGCATGTGTCCAGATTATAGGGAGCTCAACAAGCTCACTATTAAAGATAAGTTCCCCATTCCTGTCATTGATGAATTACTGGATGAATTGCATGGATCAATTTACTTCACCAAGTTGGATCTTCGTTCGGGATATCATCAAATCAGAATGAAGATTGAAGACATTCCGAAAACGGCATTTAGAACTCATGAGGGTCATTATGAATTTTTGGTCATGCCTTTTGGCCTTACCAATGCACCTTCAACATTTCAAGGTTTGATGAATTCAATTTTCAAACCATTCCTTAGAAAATTTGTGTTAGTATTTTTTGATGATATACTAATCTACAGCAAGTCTTGGAAGGATCATGTTGAACATGTTGACAGGGTGCTACAACTATTGGAGGAGAAACAATTATATGCAAAAAGATCCAAATGTTTCTTTGGAGTCCAGGAGGTGGAATATTTGGGTCATATTGTATCTCATGAAGGAGTTAAGGTAGACCCTAGCAAAATTAAAGCCATTAAGGAATGGAAAATCCCCACATCCATAAAGCATCTGCGAGGATTTCTTGGGTTGACAGGGTATTATCGCAAGTTTGTTAAGAATTATGGGAGAATAGCAGCACCTCTAACAACATTATTGAAGAAAGATTCATTTTCATGGACTCCGGAAGCAACAAAGGCCTTTGAACATCTTAAAGAGGCAATGTGCCAAGCACCGGTCTTAGCTACACCGGACTTCACAAAAACCTTTATTGTGGAATGTGATGCTTCAGGAAATGGAATTGGTGCTGTTCTAATGCAAGATGAAAGACCCATTGCTTTTGAAAGTCGTCCAATCAAGGGAAAGTTTTTAAGCAAAGCTATTTATGAGAAGGAAATGTTGGCAATACTCCATGCACTTAAGAAATGGCGACCCTACCTAATGGGAAGACACTTCAAGGTAAAAACGGATCATGATAGCCTTAAATACTTTTTAGAACAAAGATTATCCTCTGAAGAGCAACAAAAGTGGGTCACAAAGATGTTGGGTTATGACTTTGAAATCATCTACAAAAAAGGGAAGCAAAATGTGGTGGCAGATGCACTCTCAAGAAAGGATGAGGATGTGGAAGCATTGTTGTGTGCCATTTCTATTATCCAACCAGATTGGATAAACGAAGCAAGGGAGGAATGGAAGAATGACGAAGAAGTGTGGGCACTTATTCGAAAGCTACAACAAGATTCCAGTACTTCTGATACATTTAGCTGGCAAAATGATTCGTTATGGTACAAAGATCGCTTATACCTCTGTAAGAATTCCCAGCTAAAACAAAAGATTCTTATGGAATTGCACACTTCTCCCTTAGGAGGGCACTCAGGATTTTTAAAAACTTACCACAGGGTTAAGAAGGAATTTTTTTGGGATGGCCTTAAATCAGATATTCAAAAGTTTGTGGCGGAATGTTTGGTTTGCCAACAAAATAAAGTTGAAACAATTAAGACACCGGGTCTATTACAACCTTTATCCATTCCAAGCCAACGTTGGGAGGAGGTTTCAATGGATTTTATCACAGGTTTACCCAAGTCTGAGGGAAAGAGTGTCATCATGGTGGTAGTTGACAGACTTACCAAGTATGCACACTTTTGTGCATTATCACATCCATTTAAAGCCAGTACAGTTTCTACTGCATTTATGGAAACAGTTCAAAAGCTACATGGAAACCCAAAGATTATTGTAAGTGACAGAGATCCCATTTTCACTGGAAATTTTTGGACAGAATTATTTTCTTGTCTTGGTACTCAGTTAGCTCATAGCTCATCTTATCATCCTCAATCTGATGGGCAAACTGAGATAGTAAACAAATGTTTGGAAGGATATCTTCGTTGCTTTGTATCTGATAAACAGACACAATGGGTCAAATGGTTGCCTCTGGCTGAATGGTGGTATAACACTTCCTTCCATACAGCAACAAAAATGACCCCATTTATGGCACTTTATGGGTATCAACCACCATCCATCACATCATATTTAAGAGAAAATTCTAAGGTTCAGGCAGTGGAACATCACATCGAACATCAACAACAAGTCCTCCAACTCTTAAAGGATAACCTCGTGTTGGCACAAAATAGAATGAAACAACAGGCAGATCAACATCGCAGTGAAAGAAGTTTTGATGTAGGTGATTGGGTATTCCTACGGCTACAACCATATAAGCAAATGTCCCTAAAGCAAGCTAAGAAGGATAATAAATTATCACCAAAGTATTATGGTCCGTACAAGGTGTTGCAAAAGATTGGTACTATGGCATACAAATTGGAGCTTCCTGCAGCTTCTCGATTGCACCCAGTTTTCCATGTTTCATGTTTAAAGAAGGTTATAGGTGACAAGCTCCCAATTCAAACAATATTGCCAGAACTTGACGAGGAAGGAAAAATTATATTGGAACCGGAAGCAGTCACAGAAACAAGAACTCGACAGCTACGAAATCGATCAATTTCAGAGTATCTTATCAAGTGGAAGAACTTATCTGCTGAAGATTCCACATGGGAGGATGAGAATTTTATGCAGAAGTATCCAGAACTACTCAAGCGTTGAGGACAACACTTTTTTGAAGGAGAGGGGCATGTTGGGTCCCTATAATACTAGTGATTACCCCATTACTATTGTAGTTATACCCCTTATTTATATTTTTGTGCCCCTATTACCCCCATATTGTTATTTCTGTGCCCCATAGAATCCCTCTATTGTTATTTTTGTGGCTTTATATTATTATTGTTAGGTCGGCTGGATTATATTGTGACTCCTTAGACTCCTATATATAGAAAGGAGGTTTTGTCATTTGTATCATCCAAGAATTGTTCATTTATGTAATGTAAAGGAGGTTGCCCCCTCGAAGAGGCTGAATTCTAAGGCGTGGATCTATCTTTTCTATCTTTTCTTGAGCTGGTTTCATAACAGTTGTTCTTTTGAATTATTGTTTTGGTCTTTCATTGTTGAGGTATGGAACTGTTGTTGCCGTTTTTTTAGTTTTTAGCTATGAATTGTGAATTACTTGAATAAGCATGCTTATTCTAGTAATGTGGCTAGAATGAAAAAATAAGCAGGGTTGTTATTTCTTGGAAATAATAGACACATTATTTTGCTTTATCATTGAATTATTGGATGAGTTGGGGTTGAATGCATTTGAACTCGATCATACATGGATTAATATATGATCTATTTTAATATACATACTCTATTAAAATTCATACACAGCTAAATGTTTAAGGCTTCAAAGTACTCTATGCTCTGTGAGATGGCATAATCTACATTCTTAATCCAGGGATTTCTGCTTCAAATTACTGAAGAAGAATTAGGACAAATATACAAAATAGTGTTGTGTGCAAAACATAAGACATTATTTGTATAAGATCTACAACCACCGTTGATTGGCCAGAATCAATGATCATGATCTATTGGTGGAATCCAATAATGATGCAGTCAATAGTGTACCGTCATGACTAATTAACAAAGGATTTATGTAGAGAGGAAGTGCTAAGGGTCGAGTTCATAATTGTAAGATACATGCTCGTCCTACAAGCACAACTAAGACATAAATTAATGAAATTATGGATTATTTTGAGTCGAAACAGAGTTAAATTACTAGATTAATGATGAGGCATTTTTTTCAACACTTATTGGGTCGGTTTGGGATTAATCTTCTCGTGTTCAAACTATGTGAAGAATAACAATTGTAATTTAGTAAATATAAAACAAGTGTACTAATTCTAGAAGAGGAGTGGATTCTCATGGCTCATTTTTTATGGTGCGGTTGGGTTGACATGAGGATGAGGCATTCCACCCAACATAGCTGCAAATCCAATGCCAAACAGAGCTAAAAGTCACAAAAAAAATTAGATTCAAAACAAATTCATAGTTAAAA
This sequence comes from Pinus tabuliformis, assembly GCA_031772625.1. NCBI lineage: Eukaryota > Viridiplantae > Streptophyta > Pinopsida > Pinales > Pinaceae > Pinus > Pinus tabuliformis. The sequence goes on from CM062807.1 coordinate 543,213,754, forward strand.
ACTCGAAAAAAATTACAACAACAGTTCCTAACCACAACAACAGTGTCAAATTTCAACAACGTTGCTAGACCACAACACTGGAATACTGCAACAACAATTCCTCCAATAGCCAATGAAGTTGCAAATCACCGAAAAACAATAAATTAAAAAAAATCATAGCTAACAACTCAAAAAAAACTACACCAACAATTCCAAACCATAACAACAGTGCTTGAATGCAACAACAGTGACTGATCATAATAAGAGTGTCAAACCACAACAAAAGTGCTAGACCACAATGTTGAAATATGGCAACAAGAATTCCTCTAGTGCCCAAGGATTGTTCCAATGCCCAACGAAGCTGCAAATCACTGAAAAAAATGGATTAAAAAAACATCATGCCTAAAAACTCAAAAAAAAACTTAACAACAGTGGTATACCACAAAAATAGTACCTAACTGCAACAACAATGACCATCTACAACAATAGTGCTAGACCACAACGTCGAAAGACTGCAACAACAATTCCTCTAAAAGCAGGAAAAGGGTGTGTTAAAACAAGAAGTGCATTTTAAGTTCCTTTGAGAAAACCACTGACATCAACATTATGTGGACATTCCTTTGTGTGGTGATCCTCATCATAGATAATACAAGGATATCGAGGTTCACCCCTTTCCTCAGGAGGTTGTTTTTTTGTTTTTTCCTGTTGAACAACATTTTGTTTAGTTTTTCCTTTTCCATTTTTCTTACTTCAAGGTTGATGAGATTTACTAGTTGATGTGGACTAGACTACGTTAATCATAGAAGTCTTAACAAGATTAGTAGTAGCAGGAGAGGAGTTTTGAACTATAGCAATAGGAGTAGTTTTGGGATTATAATGACCAAATGATTTACTCATAGATGTTGATTAATAGAACTAATCACACCATCATTAGCGTGAGATTGTATAGAAGGCAATGGAGTAGGATTTTTCGATGGGAGAGGAGAATTGAGGGATAAAATAATATAGCATTCCAAACTATGAATATAAAAGATCCAAATATTGAGCACAAGTGCAAACTTGCTGCTCAGTGACAATGTCACCCAAGGTGACATCATGGGAAATAGGGGGCAGTAATGACTTGGTAAACCAAACTTCCAGTAATTGGCCTAGGATTGAGACTTTGATTAACTGATGTCTACATGTTATGAAACCAGCTCAACGCCTTAGAATTCAGCCTCTTCGAGGGGGCAACCTACTTTACATTACATAAATGAAAAATTCTTGGATGATTCAAATGGCAAAACCTCCTTTCTATATATAGGAGTCTAAGGAGTCACAATATAACCTAGCCGACCTAACAATAATAATATAAAGCCACAAAAATAACAATAGAGGGATTCTATGGGGCATAGTAATAACAATATGGGGATAATAGGGGCACAGCAATATTAATAAGGGAGGCAACTACAATAGTAATGGGGTAATCACTGGTATTATAGGGACCCAACATGCCCCTCTCCTTCAAAAAAAAATTTTCCTCAACACTTGAGTAGTTCTGGATGCTTCTGTATAAAATTCTCATCCTCCCATGTGGAATCTTCAACGTATAAGTTCTTCCACTTGATAAGATACTCTGAAATTGATCGATTTCGTAGCTGTCGAGTTCTTGTTTCTGTGTCTGCTTCTGGTTCCAATATAATTTTTACTTCCTCGTCAAGTTTTGGCAATATTGTTTGAACTGGAAGCTTGTCACCTATAACCTTCTTTAAACATGAAACATGGAAAACTGGGTGCAATCGAGAAGCTGCGGGAAGCTCCAATTTGTATGCCATGGTACCAATCTTTTGCAACACCTTGTATGGACCATAATACTTTGGTGATAATTTATTATCCTTCTTAGCTTGCCTGAGGGACATTTGCTTATATGGTTGTAGCCGTAGGAATACCCAATCACCTACATCAAAACTTCTTTCACTACAATGTTGATCTGCTTGTTGTTTCATTCTATTCTATGCCAACACGAGGTTATCCTTTAAGAGTTGGAGGACTTGTTGTTGATGTTCGATGTGATGTTCCACTGCTTGAACCTTAGAATTTTCTCTTAAATATGATGTGATGGATGGTGGCTGATATCCATAAAGTGCCATAAATGGGGTCATTTTTGTTGTTGTATGGAAGGAAGTGTTATACCACCATTCAGCCAGAGGCAACCATTCCTTCCAAACATTTATTTACTATCTCAGTTTGCCCATCAAATTGAGGATGATAAGATGAGCTATGAGGTAACTGAGTACCAAGACAAGAAAACAATTCTGTCCAAAAATTTCCAGTGAAAATGGGATCTTTGTCACTTAAAATAATCTTTGGGTTTCCATGTAGCTTTTGAATTGTTTCCATAAATGCAGTAGAAACTGTACTTGCTTTAAATGGATGTGATAATGCACAAAAGTGTGCATACTTGGTAAGTCTGTCAACTACCACCATGATGACACTCTTTCCCTCAGACTTGGGTAAACCTGTGATAAAATCCATTGAAACTTCCTCCCGACGTTGGCTTGGAATGGATAAAGATTGTAATAGAGCCGATGTCTTAATTGTTTCAACTTTATTTTGTTGGCAAACCAAACATTCCGCCACAAACTTTTGAATATCTGATTTAAGGCCATCCCAAAAAAATTCCTTCTTAACCTTGTGGTAAGTTTTTTAAAAATCCTGAGTGCCCTCCTAAGGGAGAAGTGTGCAATTCCATAAGAATCTTTTGTTTTAGTTGGGAATTCTTACAGAGGTATAAGTGATCTTTATACCATAAAGAATCATTTTACCAGCTAAATGTATCAGACGTACTGGAATCTTGTTGTAACTTTCGGATAAGTTCCCACACTTCTTTTTCATTCTTCCATTCCTCTCTTACTTCGTTTATCCAAGCTGGTTGGATAATAGAAATGGCACACAACAATGCTTCCACATCCTCATCCTTTCTTGAGAGTGCATCTGCCACCACATTTTGCTTCCCTTTTTTGTAGATGATTTCAAAGTCATAACCCAACATCTTTGTGACCCACTTTTGTTTCTCTTAGAGGATAATCTTTGTTCTAAAAAGTATTTAAGGCTATCATGATCCATTTTTACCTTGAAGTGCCTTCGCATTAGGTAGGGTCACCATTTCTTAAGTGCATGGAGTATTGCCAACATTTCCTTCTCATAAATAACTTTGTGTCAAAACTTTCCCTTGATTGGACAACTTTCAAAAGCAATGGGTCTTTCATCTTGCATTAAAACAGCACCAATTCCATTTCCTGAAGCATCACATTCCACAATAAAGGTTTTTGTGAAGTTTGGTGTAGCTAAGACCGGTGCTTGCCACATTGCCTCTTTAAGATGTTCGAAGGCCTTTGTTGCTTCTGGAGTCCATGAAAATGCATCTTTCTTCAATAATGTTGTTAGAGGTGCTGCTATTCTCCCATAATTCTTAACAAACTTGCGATAATACCCTATCAACCCGAGAAATCCTCGCAGATGCTTTATGGATGTGGGGATTTTCCATTCCTTAATGGCTTTAATTTTGCTAGGGTCTACCTTAACTCCTTCATGAGATACAATATGACCCAGATATTCCACCTCTTGTACTCCAAAGAAACATTTGGATCTTTTTGCATATAATTCTTTCTCCTCCAATAGTTGTAGCACCCTGTCAACATGTTCAACATGATCCTTCCAAGACTTGTTGTAGATTAGTATATCATCAAAAAATACTAATAAAATTTTTCTAAGGAATGGTTTGAAAATGGAATTCATCAAACCTTGAAATGTTGAAGGTGCATTGGTAAGGCCAAAAGGCACGACCAAAAATTCATAATGACCCTCATGAGTTCTAAATGTTGTTTCCGGAATGTCTTCAGTCTTCATTCTGATTTGATGATATCATGAATGAAGATCCAACTTGGTGAATTAAATTGATCCATGAAATTCATCCAGTAATTCATCAATGATGGGAATAGGAAACTTATCTTTAATAGTGAGCTTGTTGAGCTCCCTATAATCCAAACACATGCGCCATGATCCATCCTTCTTGTGCACTGATACGATTGGAGCAGAGAAAGAACTTTGACTCGATTGAATTATACCAGCCTCTAGCATTTCTGCAACCATACGTTCAATTTCACTCTTTTGGGCATAGGGATATCTGTACGGCCTGATGTTTGGAGGAACACTTACTAGAATCAGATGAATAGCATGATCATGATCATGAATAGGTGGGAGACCTTTAGGAGTCTCAAATACCTTGGAATGATTGTCCAAGAATTTTTGGAGATCTGGAGAAATAGATGATTGCAATGTGGAAACATCTAGAGAACATAATTGTGCAATTACACCCCTTTGTTCCTTTTTTAGAAGCTTTATCATACCGTTAGAACTGATTATCTTTCCCGGTTTCCCTTCAATACCCCTTAATTCAACTTCCTTTCCTTCCACAGAAAATTTCATGAAAAGTTCTTGAAAATTAAAAGTTATTGTACCCAAGGATTGTAGCCATTGGACTCCTAGTACAACATCAACACCTCCCATTGGAATGGAAAGCATTGGGCTAGTCAATACATATTCTCCCATCGATAGCTTGATATTATGGCACTTTCCAGAGAAATTTATTGTTCCTCCATTTGTAACCATCACTGGACGCTCTGGTGCTAGATATAAGAAGCAATTCAATTCTTTTGCTACCTTACAATGAATAAAATTGTGGATACTTCCTGAATCAATCAACACTATTACCTTTTTCTTCTTGATTTGTCCTTCTATCTTGATGGTTTGAGGAGTGGTAATTCCCGCCAATGCATTAAAAGATATGGTCGGATTCATTTCTTCTTTATCTAGGCCTTGTTCTTGGAGTATATCCTCTTCTTTTGACATTTCTTGCTCCTTTTCTTCTTCCTCTTCGCAATATATGTAGAATAATTTCTTCTCAGCACACTTATGACCTTTAGTGTATTTGCTATCACAACTGTAACAACGCCCTTTTGCTATTTTTTCTTCCAATTGTTGTGGTGTCAACCTTATAGGTTGTGGAAGACTAGGGACAACAAAACTTCCATCTTTATAGTTGTGAATGGTATGCTTCCTGGATGCCATAATTTTGCTTTCCATTTTTCTTGCTAACCTGAATGCCTTCTCTAATGAATCAGGTTCCCAAAGGTGAACATCATGTTGGATATTATCCTTTAAAGTCCCTATGAACACATCAATCCTATTTTTTACCCTTATGTTCAATTTTTGGAACTCCTCAATGTGCTCCATTATTGAACCCTTTTGTTTGAGACTTATCAATTAGATAAAAAAGTGTTGCTTTTTGTATCCTCATAATGTGCTGTCAATTCTTCAGTAAAAATTGCCCAAGTGATAATTTGTTTACGAGAGAAAATCCATTGATACCATACAAACTTATTTGGTGCGAAGCCTCCCAAGGTCGCTCTCCTAAACTCATGATTTCTCGAATAGCTTCATCCGTAGGTAGGACTTGATTGAGTAGATAGAAAGAAGGAGCGTTTATGGGAGGGGCAGTGGTACTGTTGGCCGTAACCAATGTGACCGGAGATGTGGATGTAGATTGAATGGCTTGGTAGGCCAATTCAGCTGGTGACAGCGACATTTGTTCTCCATATGTGTCAAGGTCTGAAGGAGCTGGTAGGTCTGAAGGAGCCGGTAGGATCCATGGATCAGTCTGTTCATGAGGAATAGATGAAAGCATGTTGACCGTCTGTGAAACCTTGGGTGGCTGAAGAGGGAAACAACCCATGAGGGAAGAAGCCTTCAATAGACCGGTACCAAGACTGACGTAAGAGTCAGGTACACCACCTACTAGGGGTACGAAGCCACTTGGTAATGGGGAATAATCAGGGGTGCAGAAAGACAACTAATCTACTATAACTACCTTTCCATCCAATGGAAATAGGATGATGTGAAAGACAGTAGATACGATGGTCGTCATGGCATATGTCCAACTGTGACCCAGCAAGAGATTATAGTCGAGTTTTTTATCTACGACTTCTATGTCCACTGTTACCATTTTCCCATACAAAGTGATGGGGTAGCTAGCTAGGTAACCTTTTGGGATGAAAGTGTGGCTATCAAAAGCTTTAAGGGAATTCGATGGAGGGGGTAGGGTTTACACTTTTCCATGTTGAGAACTGCAAGCATGGAATCCTGTGGGTCGATACCACCAATAGACGAAAGCAAAGCTTTCCTTTGTGCTGGGCATGTTTGTAATACTTTGAGTGCCGACATAGCTGATGGTGCTTGCGCCAAGTCTTCTACAATGATATAGTTTTAGGTGGCATGTGCAGATGTATTGTGCATTGTGCGTCGAAGTGCCGCTTTGGGGGGCCGAATTACAAGGTCAAGAACCAGTCTTTCGATATGCGAATCATTAGGCAGCGGTGGGTTTTGACTTGAGGAAGTTTCCTCTACATGAGTGACATGAGCTCCATAAGATTTGGCTCTTGTTTGTAGATCTACTGTTTCAAAGGTGTAAATGGTAGAAGATCCTTCACCAGCTAAAGGATGTTGCGAACCATTATTGCCCCCTTGTGGGGGTTGGGGTTGGTTTGCAATAAGGTTTTGTTGTTGATGAGTGGGAAAAGGATTTTTAAGGACAGCAGGGGTCCAACCAGTATCCTTTCTAGCAATGTATTCTGTGCATTCCTGAAGATGTGGATTGCAATAGGTCATGTGGTCTTCAACACATATTTTGCAAGGAAATCTGGTAGGGTTATCCTTTTCATCATCAGGAGGCACAGTGGCCTTCTGTTTTGAGTTTGGCTGCTTTATTTACTGCTCCTCGGAAGGAGCAGTCTTTTTCTTATTCTTCTTGTTCTTACCACCGGGTTTTTGCGTAGACTGCACAGAGTTTATCGCGGTGGTAGGAAGAGTAGTCTGTTTGGTAGAGGGATCCACTGAAATCTAGGCAATGTGACTGATGAGTTGTTTTATAGCAGCCTTAGAGGTTGCGCCGAAAATCCCATCGGCGTGCACTCCAGGGTGCTGAGTAGCGGAAACATTGGAGTTACGAGAGGCATTAGGGATTATGTTGTAAAGAATGCCAGACTGTGAATATATCATATCTAAGTGCTGGAAAAGACGTATTGATTGGTCTTCTGTGACTGCACCACCTAAAGTGACATCTTTAGTGATTTGCAAGAGTACAGACTTGCAGAACCAGTCTGCTAAGAGACAGTCTGGGAGGGGAGCTTTGACTAACCTCTACCTACATCTCCATTCATGTATATGATTGGAGATGTGGGTGGCGATATCCTGATGTAATGAAGTGAGGAGCTCTATCCCAGTCTCATAGCGGATGGGTAGCTGGAAGTGCTTTAGGAATTCCATTACTAAAGCATCGAAGGTGTTTACTGATGTGTGTGGTAACTCAATGTACCATTTAGCTACGTTGCCAGTGAGGGTGTGGGGAAAAAGACATAACCGGACACTATCGTCCACCATGGAGTTTGAAACACACCAAAGATGGTAGGTGGTGATATGGGTGCCTGGATCCTCCCCTTGCTTTCCTTCGAACTTGGGGATGTCCATTGGTATCTTATGCAGGATCGGTAGCCAAAGTAAGTTGTGGTAGATGGGGTCATTTGTGAGTTTGTACAAGTCGAGTATATCCAACATTGCCAAGAAAGGCAGATAGTGTGGTGCCCTTGACTCAAACCAAGGCAATGACATACGACTTAAGGAGCCTTGCACTCCTCCCATCGTTTGAGTCCCAATATTATACATGGGCTACATGGTATAGTAGTTGCCTTGAGGTATGGCATTGTAGTGTGGATTTCCATGGGGATTTTGATACTGGGGTATAGAATTTTCCCCAGGATAAGCAATGCCCCCTTGACTCATTTGAATTTGTGAGTAGAGTTCCCCCATGGATTGGTTGGGACCTCCTTGAGGATTCTCGCCCATCACAGAACTGACCATTTGTCCTTGACTGACATAAGGAACGCTCATGTTAATCAGTGACTGACCATGCATGCTTGAGAATGGAGGGGGAATTGTTACATTCCCTACCGACATGTGCATATTGGGAATGCACCCAAATACTTGAATCTGTGGGTTTGAACTGTAAAATGGCAACCAACCATATTGTTGGTGGTTTGGAACCACACCAATAGTTCTATATTGTGCTTTATAGGGAGTGCTGTATGTAGCACTCGTCGAAGGTATGCAGTTTGACACTAAAGGGGTGGAACCCAACATTAGCTGGGTTCCACTCATAGAGAGTGTCATGTGAGTGGTTGTACCTGGGACAAAGGTGATAGCAGGGTTCGCCATTGACAATGTTGTGGTGACTGTCGACTGGGGAAGTGGTGGAGGACCAAAAGTGTCCCTAAAGTTCCATGACCCATTAGTCATCGATGGGATGGATGGAAATGTTCCAACTACAAAAACAAGAAGTACAGGTGCCACGGGAACCAAGAGTGGATCCAGCAGATACGTGAGCAGAGGGTTAAAGGGAGGAATAAATCCTTCGGTAAAGAAATCCTCCGGCAAACTTGAATCATCGGTTGTCCACACAGATTCCATGTGAGATCTAGGAGATTGATTCCCTGAACATGGGTAATCTGGTTCACTGGAGCTTGGTGGATCTTCCACAATGAGTGGAGGAAGTCCTAGAAATCGTCTAGATTAACGACGAGGGCCAGATGTAGCCACGGTGACTGTTAAGTTTTATCAATAAATTTTATCGCGATATTTGTTAAAGTCTCAAATGATAACACTCGGGTGCCTAAAAAATATAAAAAATACTCTAAGTTGATCAATCAACGAACAGAGGGAAATGACCTTGTCTAATAAGCGCCGATCACTGGAGATGAAACCCAGTATCACAGTGAATAACAGAGAGGGTTGGCCAAATGTATAGTTGCGGTTACTCTTGAGATTCACCTAAACCTCAGATTGAGGGGCCAAGCACTCTTGTGAAGATGAGCACACTCCCAAAAATTGAAGACAGAGTAGGTCCGTTTGTGTTAGGTACCAAGGCAACCCGCCCCAGTCACCTTGTGTAAGTCCCTAAAAGCTTGGCCACTAAAGATACCTCAAATCACAGACACTACCAGGGGGGACATAGTCGTAGATAGTACACTGTGTGGGCAGGATACTTAAGTCCCTGACTCAGCTTCGAAATCCCCAAAGGGATCCCCAATACACAGAATACCCAAAGGAGTTGCAAGCGAAGGTGGGCTACCTTCACTTACAGTCTGATGTTGTCTCATATTTAGCTTTGCTTTTACTAGATTGGTCCCGGTAGTATGAGCACAGTAAGAATTTTTTCTCTTTTAATGACACTAGTTTGGGTTTTTTAATGGGCAGTTTACTCACTCTGCCTATCCCAAGATCCTAGCCTGAACTAATGTTTGTTTGCTCAATAAAGAGTTACTGATTGATTTTAGGTAAATTTTATGTGTACTTTTTTATTGTCTTCGGTAGGGGAGTTGACGTATGAAATGTGATGAGACTCTGACTCAAAAATCATGCACAAGACAATGCTTTAAAAAAATTTCAATTCGATGAAAACAAGCTGTATTCTACAGGTGAGAGTCTTTCACATATTCATATTCTTTCCATGCATCCTAGTCACTATAACACATGCATAACCAGCGGAAATCTTTCTAACGCTTTCCTAACAACTACTTGAAACCAAAATAGAGCAACTTTTAACCAGCTAAACAGAAGAATGAATAAAAAATGTGGATCTTTCTTTCATAAAAAATGCTTTTAAGAAAGAAAAACAAAACTTATTTCCTAAAAAAAAACTTTTAGGACAACTATCTTGCTAAAAAAATACAATAGCAGATCCTCTTTCAGTCCTGAGCAGGCTTCCTATCTCCTTGGGTTTGCAGACACAGCTAGAAATCAAGTTTTTGGGAGACTAATGCTCTGTAGCAGTAGCCACAGAGAGTTACTAGGTCCACTAACACTTTCTGTATGCAGGGACAAAGCTTTATAAAGCACTGTGTAGTCTACTAACCTGCGTGATTGTGGGGAAACAACTCAAGACAAGGCTTCTCAAATCAGATTCAATGATGAATATATGTAGGCAATATGCAACAATGTTTTGGTGGGTCAGAAAGGGAATGCAGAAGTATAGGGAGGTCTTAGAAGGAGGAGAAAACTGAGAACTATTGGGGTTAACTGGGAACTAGATGTATAGTCCCCAGCAGAGTCGCCAATTCTACTATAGGATAAAATGCACAGTGTATGGATAATGAAGATACCCTCAAAGGTCTTCCTGGGATCTTTGGCAGACTATAAGATTATCTACAACCATCAGAAAGTTACATGCATGTTCATAAACAATAACTAACTATCAGAGTAGGAGAAGTAGATTACCTCAAGCCTCTGTGTAGATTTTCTGGAGAGCACAATGCAACTAGGAGGAAGTCCCCTGAACTAGCTCCAAATCAAGTCCTGCACATAGAAGAGACAAGCATAATCACAACATACAACTCTGATAACTAATACATGAATACATAAAAGAACATCTAGTTACACATAACTAAGCTACTCATGCTAAAAGGTATTGGACAAACAAATGAATGAATGATAGTACCAACACCACGGAGTAGACAGTACAACTGTAGTTCTATAATAATGTCATAAGAGTGATTACAACCATATGTTGCATCAGCCTTCCCTTACCCCTCCAGTTTCTCTCTCTCTCTCTCTCTCTCTTCTTACCAACTTCTTATGATTTGAGACAATGCTCAACAATCAAGTATGCTATCCTTTCAAATGATCTGACCTCTATCACCATAGCCCTAGCTTTTCTTATGTAGAAATTGAGTTAGGGTTGCCAAGTTCTTTCTTGAGTTCCCTAGGGTAAAAGCAATGAAGTTGCCATGATTTTAGCTCTTTCCCATTTGCCTCCTTCATTAGCATTAGAAATCCTCCAAATAGGTCGAATCTGAATGTTTCCTTGCTTTTCTTGAGTGATTTTAGGAACAAATATCTAGATATTTACGAGTCAATTCATTCACTAGGATCCACTAACGATGTTCCTGAACTAGCAACTTGAGTTAGTTGGGTCACTAACGCACCCTTAGGCTTGCAGAGAAGCTTTATAAAGTAGGTTTTCAGTGCATAGCCAATGTTAGTGTGGAAACAAGGCATGTGATCTTGGTCTTTGCTTCAGTTATCATGTCTTTCCCTTCTGAGTTGATGAGGAGGTCAATTTGTTGTATAACATTTTCCAACAGGCTGAACAAGTTGATAATTGTGCACCTGAGGAGAACTGGAAATGAATGTTGGTTATATGAAGAATTCCAAATAGTGTTCATTCCAGGGAACAGAGTACCAACAATGGGTTGAGATAAAATAGGTTGTCCTAAACTGGTTTGAGGGACCTGACCATAAAGTGGATAATTTCTAGTAGGAGGTTTCCCTCCACCTGTAGGATAAGTTCCAACAAAAGGTTGTCCTCCTGGAGGAGGATATGATGGTTGCCCCCCAGGCGGGTAATAATCGCCTATTGGGTTTGCTTGAGGATTACCTACATTGCCAGAAATCATGTTTATATACTGATCAAATGTCAAACCCTGAAGTGTAGGATCAGTTAACCCAGTTGACATAGTTAAAGGTTGACTTGAGGGAGAAGCTCTTGAATATGTCCCAGAAAGAGACTAATATCCAGGAGGCACTGATGGATCACCATATAAAGTTGACTTTGGAGAGGAGGAAAACATAGATGTACCTGATGACATACTTCCATAATCCATTCCAGACCAATCAAAGCTTGGTACAGTAAAGTAAGGAGTAGTGTATCATGAAATACCTTGACCTAAAAAGTTCAAGGGTGTGAAATACCAAGGGTGAGGGTGAAGCGATCTAAAGAGAAGTTTTGAAATGTCTATTTGATCATTGGTAAATACTGGCATATGAGGTGATTCTTCCTCTTTGTCTAAGGCAAGTTCTTCAATGCTAATAAGACCAGGAGGAAGACTATCAGTAATAAGTAGTTTTACACGTGGTGAACGTAGAAGACTTAGAGTAGGGGCTATAATAGCTAAAGGTGACTCAGGCTAAAAAATGTCAGACTCAGTTTCTTCAATATTTGGTTTAGTTAATTATGAATCTGAAACCTCTCCAGTATTTGATTCTCTTTGAATAAATTCAGTAATTATTAAATCAGTTTGTCCTGAGTGTGATTCTAATTTTTGAGGTTGATCAAGTTCAGATTTTGTCACTTTAGATATTATAATAGTATATGTTTATGGTTGATTTACTTAAATTCTTGTTACCTTATATTCTATAATAGTGGAAGTTTCAAGTTTTGTTGTAGTCTTGAATCTTGATGATTTTGATTTTTCAGCTTTGATCTTTTCTAACTGACTCGTTGTATACTCAGGGGGTTGCCCTAGCATTCTACATGATTGTTTCGGTAATTTAGCCACGATGAAATATTTAATTAATGATTTACACAATATTTAAATTACACCTAAAGTCTCTAAAAAGTAAAAAAAAAAAACAAAGTAACACACACTAAAAAATCTAGGAGTTCAAACCACACAAACTGACTTCTCACAAAGATCTATAATTACTAGTTGGTGATGAAATCCAATGTCACAGAGATCAAGGTGAAAATATTTATAGATATGAGCATTTGGAACTAGTTACCTTGACAACTCGGTTAATGAAATAGTATGGAGCAAGTAACTTCACTTATACCATCTCAAGCAAAGATTACCCTCCAAAAAGTCCAAGTGATTCTAGTCAACATTTTTTCCAAGTACAGCAGGACCTTCCCTCTACCGTCACCTTACGTAGAGTCTTAGGATTATAGTAACTAAGTTTACAAAATACAACAATTTTACCTAGGGTAACAGTCGTAGATTAGACATACACGCAAGGGAAGAGTAACAAGCTCAATCCCCTTGAAGGCTCCTCCACATGATCAATTGTAGGTTTACTTTCAAGTGACCCCAAGTACCTTTCAGTATCATTGTAATACATGAAAATCACTTTATCATAACTAATGAAGTGGGTATGATCACTTCACCAGATTTGACATGATCTCCTGCTTAAATCATATACAAGAAGAGCTTCCCAGAGAAAAACTAAAATAATTGAATTTTCTCTCCCTACTAGAAGATTCTATTGCTTATTTGTGGTTTTGAAAAGTTTACTCACATTCCTATTCCAAAGCCCTACACTTAAACTACTGCAGGTGGTAAGAGCCCTAAAAATATAAAATTCCAGATGAATTATAATTATTGTTGTGTTATTATTAACTCAGTAGGTTATGAAAGTGAAACTTATGATATTATGACATGACCCAAAATCGTAGTGCAATCGAACATGCAATTTGCAATTTTTTTAATTCAATGAAGTTCCAAATAACAGAAGGCAAGAGTTTCTCTGAGTTTTCAAAATGAAATACAAAATTCAAAACTTCACCAATGCTTTATAAGACAACCAATTTCATTCCAATAAACATGCAAAAATAAACTAATATTCAAATTTGCCTAAAGATCAAACAAACCAAAAATACCATTTATCATTTATCACTCAAAACTTTTAAACACACAAAAATCAATCAAGAGTTGGAGAAAAATGCATTTTCCCTATGAACGCTTTGATATAATGATATCAAGAGTTTAATTGCAAAAAATTCCAAGTTTTAAAAGAAATAATTCCTTTAATCATTCAAAAATGACAGCAATTCTTCACAAAACATTAAATATCAAGAAACCCTAAATTTGTAATTAAATACGAAGTTGATCACAAATAAGAAAAATTAAGAAGTAGACTGGTTTGACAAAAAAAGACGAGGAGCTAGTAACATTAAGGACAACCTATCTCTTTTTGATCAATGAGAAAACCAACTAGACAAAACCCTAATCAGTTTTTGCAAAAGGGAATAATTCTCAAGAAAACTTAACAAAGCACTCAAATGAGTTCAGAAGAGATGTTAAATATTCTAAACAAACATAATGACACTTCCAGAAATCAAACTTCAGATCATGGTTGAGAGAAAAGCCAAATTTTAAAAAATCTGAAAGGACTGTGTGGGTTAACAGTGTAACACAACGCGCATGTGCTTGGTTTCTAAGGGAACAACAATGCAAAACTGCACTCTCTGGGTGAACAAAAATAGCGCAAGGGTCATAAGCCTAAGAAAAAATAAAAATTTAGACAATCAACCATACAGATCTGAAAAGTCATTATTTTATGAAGACTCGGGTGAAGCTAACCAAGAAGGATCAGAAAACAAAACTAAGGAAAAGAAAGAGAATAGTAATGTTCCCTAGCGGAGTCATCAATTTGTTAGGCGAATATATCCCTCTTGCTGACAAGAGTGATCTCCCTATATCCTAGACGGGAACTAGAAACAAACAGAAAATTGAAATAATTCTTTCCCTAAGCTAATCTCATTTGAATTTTGGATATAAAATATGGTAAATGAGCCTCTCACCCATTCGTGAAATGCTTGATGAAGATCCCTTGTGTCTCGATGCAGCCCTTCAATGATTGATAAAACCTACAACCATAAACATAAGAAGGATAAAAATAATATGCGATATAATACTTCAAACAAACTCAACCTAATGATCAAGGAGATTAGGAATTGAAATTGCTTTAATGAACATCTAAAGAATTATAAAACATTCATCATTCTAATAAGACAATTCAATGGGGAAAATTATTCATTTGTATTAATCAAAGATAAAGAAGAGCCTTACAACCTTTGTCTTGATGTAGTGAGGTTCCTCCCAAGTGCATCCAATCTCCTCCTTAGATGATAATCTTTCCAATCTCAAACTAGCAGCATAAGTTTATCTTCTCTGAGTTCTGCCCTCCTCAATTGCTTTGCCCTTTAGTCATTTTATAGGCCAAGAGGAAGAAGTTTCAGATCAAAAAGAGGAGAGTGAGATCCTCAAATTGAGGGATTAGGGTTCCTTGAGGAAAGGGATTAAGAGCCATCATATGAGGGTTATGGCTCGAATAGGCATCACCTACAAGCTTTCAGTTGGGATATATTTGACCAACTATGTTTCTAGAATGTACTTTTTTATTTTTACTTTCTTTGATTCACCTGCACGATCCATAGTGGTAGACATAGCACATTTTATCGTTTTTCTCAGGGATAAGTTCAGAAAATGCACATAAACTTATAGGTAAAAGAGTGCAGGGCTTACTTGACAAGGTATACAAGCCATTTTTCCCAAATTTCTCATCATCTTCAAGTTATTTTTGGTTGTTTGACCTCTAAGGGAGTTCAATGAAACATGTTCATGGATGGCAAGAAATCTGTTTATATTCATCAAGTGTCATGGTGACAAAATAATGTGTAACAATATACCTTTAAGATTTTTTCTTTTTCTTTTTTAGGCTTCATTTAGTCACTATTTTACCTTAAATGGTAATATCACAAACTTTATTTTATTAGTTGGACTGAGAGACACTTTCTACAACCCAATGTGAAGGAACTATGGAATTCCTTACATGATCAACATGAAGTCAACACATGATATTTAAAAATATTAATAACAAAAAAAATATTTCGAATCTAATAAAAAAATATTTCATTGATGGCCATAAATAAAAGGTTAGTTTGACTAATAAACAAAATGGCCCTTTTCCAAGAATTTTTTCGAGTCAATTTTGCGTGAAATTCGACATAGATTTTTAAGAATCATAAGTTTAAGTTGTTTAATATATAGATTTTTAATACAATAGGGTTTTTCAGAAACACTTTGTGCATTTATGCATTCAAAAACACTTTTGGAAAAACAATAAATCACAATCTTTTCCCGAAATTGTATGGTTGAATTCTGATGAAAAAGGACATTTCCTTTATTAGTTAACTACTACTAAATAAAATATTTCAATATAAATTTATATATGATGATGATGGCAATATGCACACGTGTGTGTGTGTGTGTGTGTGTGTGTGTGTGTGTGTGTGTGTGTGAGAGAGAGAGAGAGAGAGAGAGAGAGAGAGAGAATTATTAGTTGAGAGACCCTTTCTATAACCCAGTGTGAGGGAGATGTGAAATTCCCTTCATGGTCAACATGAAGTTGATGATGGAAATATTTTTGTCATTGATGTCAAAGACAAGGGGACACTACAGATGTCCATTTTCTGATGCCCAGTTTGGATACCCTATCTTTGAAGGAATTTTTATTGTAAAAACCTAGCTCAAATGGCAGCATATAATATATGGTTGAAAATCTTGTTTGGATACCTTTCCAATAGTATATGGAACTCCCTCTAAATCCATAGGAATGAGAAGATACAAAATGTTCTATCAAGTCAACCTATCCAAAGAGTGCAGGTCAACCCAATCAATTTTACAAGTTGGCCCCATAAGTGAATATAGAAACACTATAAGTAAAGGATAAATGAGTGTATTTGAAGATCATGCCATAAATAAGAGATTTGAGGTGTGCAAGAGAAGCCAAGGAATAATTTTTGGGTTTTGATGATATTAAAATTTTGAGGAGATGGAGATGACATCTTTATGTAAATATGGTAAAAATTTTAGGCATCATTTCACTATAATTTTGGAGATTTTCCCTATGGAAGTTAGGGTTTCTGAATAGTCCTAAAATCATTTTGAAATAGGTTAGTTTGGTATTTTCTCAATATCGTATTTTTTGGGAGGTTTTAGACTGTGAAATTTGTTTATACTTATGGAGACATATGGAAATACCCCAAGTAAAAATTTCAAACTTTCTTTCGCTATAATTTGGAGATATTCCCTATGGAAGTTAGAGTTTCTTAGTATTCCTAAAATTAGTTTCAAACTTACTAGTTTGGATTTTCTCTATAACTTATTTTCTGATGTTTTAGACTATGCAATTTTTAGGGACATGTGGAGACATATAGTAGTACCTCAGGTAAAAAATTTATACTTTGGTTCAATATACTTTCAAAGATATACCTTGTGCAAGTTAGGGTTTATGAATGATCCTAAAATTAGTTTCAAACATGTTAGCTTGGAATTTTTGTTGTAACTTATCTTCTGGGACTTTTTAGACTGTGAAGCTTTTAGAGATCAGATGAGACATATAGAAGTTCCTCAAGTAAAAATTACAAAATCAAATTTGCATAATTGGATATGTGGCATGTTGTACAAGTTTGTTCTTTAGATGAGGCCAAAAACAACAAGATTTGGGTGAAGAAAACCTAGCGAAGGAAGAAGAAACAAGAAGAGTTGGTAAAGGAAAAAGCAACAAACAAATCTTTTGAAGGTAGAAGTAGCAATAAAACATAGTGAAGTATATTGGTTCCTACAAATATTTGCAGCGGTGGGGATTGGTGTCTCTAGTAGGTTGCTACCTATGGATATTTTCAAAGATGGCGAATGGTGTATCTAGTAGGTTATTCTCTGCAAATATTAACAACAATGTGATTGGTGTCTACAATAAGTTGGTGCTTACAAAGAACTATAAAAATAAGTTTTTTGGTTTTCTTCTGAAAGGGTTTCCATGTAAATGTTATGTTCCATGTTCTATGATTGATAGATATCATATGTGGTTATGTTTTTATGGTTCATGAATATTTAAATAAGTAAAAATTGTCTTGTACTAATTCACCCAACCTCTTATATAAATGTGTTCTCAATAATTGGTATCAGAGCAAGTTCCTTTGAAAACAATTTAACCACTATAAGGTAGATTTTTGGAGCACACATGGTCAATTAAGAAGGTTTATCCACAAATAGAGCCCCATTGTTTGACAAAGAAAACTATACATTATAGAGTATAAGAATATGGAATTATTTAATGGCTCTTGTGTTTTACATTTGAAAATCAGTCATGATTGGTTATACAACCCCAAAAACTCCTCCAACAAATATAGGTGGGTTGAAGAAGGCTAGAAAAAATAATGCAAAATCAATGAATGTTATTTTTTATGGTTTATCATAATTAAAATTTGTCAAGATGATGCATTGTGAATCAACAACATAAATTTGGGACAAACTTCAAAACATCTATGAAGGTGGTGAAAATGTGAAGAAGGAAAATCTCGAAACTCATAGAAAAGAGTTCGAGAGTTTGAAATTGAGAGATGAAGAAATTGTTACAACATATTTCCTCTATGTGGATGAAATTGTCAACATCATCAGAGACTTGGTGAGAAGTTTGAATAGCCAATGATTGTGCAAAAGGTGCTAAGGTCATTCCCATTAATATTTGATGCCAAGGTTTGTTCCATTGAAGAGATGAAGGATCTAGAGAAATTAACGATGGATGATTTGCATAAGATTCTTATTGCATATGAAATGAGGACAAAAAAAATTCTAACACAAAAGAAAGAAAATTGCAAAGCATCAAAGAAGAAAAAAGGACACAAATATTGTGATTTCTCCCACCATGAATCAGATACAGAAGAAGGAAAATTTGTGGAAAGCTAAAAATATGATATAGAAAATATAATGGTAAATTACCTTCAAATGTTTTAATTATTGTAGTGTTGTAGTGGCTACAACACCCTCCAAAATTTTGGCCTGCATCCAATTTCGTAGCCTCCCTTGGGTTTTTACTTGATGTTTACAAGCACTTGAGCTCACCCCATGAGATCGTGTTGAGTCTTTTCACCCTCCTCACTTGACTTTTCAACAGACATCCTTTTGCATGTTGGTTACAATCTCGCACTTGTAGCGATGTTCTGGTCATGCACAAGGTCTCGTTTCATGAATACAAGTTGTATTCGTTATGTAAACATCCATCGCACTCACACACAAAGTTGTATGCACTGTCACGCAAGCGTCATCGCGATCGTTCAACAATCTATCACAAGCGTCGTGCTTTTTTCTCTCATCGTTGGTCAGTCACAGTGAGTATATGTTGTCTTGATGGTTTGAGGCATCTTGTTGTGGAGTTATGTTGAGTGTGTGTTCGCAAGATCACGTATGCACAAGTTCACTCACTCACACACTTAGTCATTTTTCTCAAGTTCTGATGACTATCTCACCCTCCAATAGTCGAACCCTCATTGAGCTACATTGCGTAGTGTTAGCACTCAATGAACATGTACTGTTGCCTGGAATTGCATAGAGCTTGAAGTTGTCTCCCAAGCAGCCTGCACTGCACAATCCTAGAATTGACCAAACCAACTGTCACCTAGAACAACGCAGAAGTTTCTTAGCAAGCCATCTCAATCTGCTCTGCCCATAAGCGAATCAACCAACCCTCCAACTGGTCAACCAAAGAGTTTGACCGAATAGTGACCCTAGGACTCACTCCCCAAAAAATTTACACAAAGGTTGCAGACCTTCCCCGCTTCACTGAATGAAGAAATTGCATTGACATGTCAGATATACATCTTGTGTCCATCCCTCTCTCCCTAAAAAAACTGCAGATTTTTTCCAACCAGTCACCCAGACAGTTGGCTTGCTTCTCACCCAAAAAACTACGCAGTTTTCATGAGCAGTCACCTAGCTACCCGACATCCACTCAACTCAAAATATACGATGGGATGTATAGCAAGCCAGCCTCCCATCATTTGTGCAGTTTTCACTAGCAAAACTCCTGCAGCCTGCTACGAGCCCCTTGAAAAAAAATCACATTTTTTCTCGACAAGCCTCATGCAGCCTGCTGCTAGCTCCCCGGAGGAATTGCGCAGTTTTTACTACCAAGCCCCTCTGTTGCATGCACTACTTCCTCCAAAAAATTGCACAAATATGCCCACCACCAGAGCCAGACCCAATGGACATTCACTGCTAATCTGGATTGTCCATCTCAATCTCCCAATGACTTCTACACAATTTTCATCGGTAGTGCCTAGAGCCTGCATCCCAGCTTGAAATCTTCCTTGCGCAGTTTCGTAGCCTTGTCCTCTCTCTCAGTCACCTGCATTTGAAAGAGAATGACGATTTATCATGGTAGAATAGGAGGGTTATGGATTTGATGTCGTCTCGTCATGAGTGATTGTAGATACAGGTACATGGATAAGACATGACGTGATGATGGACAGGATGAACAAGGATACCACAAGCAAGGAGATTTGTTCACCAACAGGTGAACGATGCATGCGAGGAGATTTTCTTGCAAATGAATGATGCATGCAAGGATATTTTTTTGTGAACGGATGATGCATGCAAGGAGATTTTCTAGCGAATGAACAATGCATGTTGATGAGCCTAAGTATTTCAACAAGAATGTTGCAACTCCCAGGGCTACTAGCTTTACTTATCAACCTCGGGTTCGTACAAACTTGGAGGTGATAGTGCCATATGCACAAGTAAAAGTGAAGGTACTGCATGTTGTCACTATTCATCTGGTAAGAGACCCAAGGGGTTCCAAGCCATACTTCTATAGGGTTAGAAGAAGCTTGATTTTGATGGAGTAAGAGCAAATATATCCTAAGGGAGAGCTACTCTACTGCAGTAATAAAGAAATCAACATGTAATGCTTAAATCACACCATACCCTAGCTAACCAGTTAAACAGCTATGCCTAAATAGAATTTCTAAATCAACACTAACCTAATGCTAATTATCTAAGTTGCAGAAGTAAAGAGCATCAAAACTAGACTAAGGTGTAAGCAAAGAACTAAACTAACTCGGCTTTCAAGCGGAAGAGCAGTCGGAGGACGAAATCAGTGAAAGGAGGATGTGAGGGAGAAACAGTGCATAAGAACTATTGGATCAATCGGGTGAAAGGCAAATGAACGCCGGAGATTGGATCGCAGGAGGTTACGTAGATAGATGGGTGAACATGGTTAACTAATAGGATGAACGGTGGACATGTTATCGCGAAGGTTTAAGCGAAAAAATGGATGAACGGGGTTAATGAATAGGATGAATAACGGAGATCGTATCGCAAGGGATTAAGTGAGTGGGTGGATGAATGAGGTTAATAGGAGATGAATGGCCAATATATAATCACACGGGTGAAGTCAAGAGATAGATGGATGAGGCTAACAGGAGTGATGAACAACTGAGATTTGATCGCACGGGTGAAATCAAGATATGGACAACAAAGATCGTATTGCGGGAAAAAGAAATGTGCGGAAATGATGGAGCAGGCTCTAAGGTAGTAATTAGTTTCTCGCACGCCCTTTAGGCTGTAAGCAATATTTGGAAATTTCACACGATTAGCCTTACTACGCGACACATAGCACAAGAAAACCACTTTTCTCGTGTGCTCTTGGGTGGATAATGTTTGTGCACTGATCCACGCGAGATTTCACGATAGTCGTTGAATCAAGCAAGGTTGATCAATGGTGGAGATCAGCCAATCTAGATGGTGATCGGGTGAAGCAACAGCCGTCGGATCAGGCAAGGTAGATTGATGGTGGGGGTTTAAAGTGCCTAAAGGTGTGGAGGTGACGCGATAGCCGTCGAATTAGGCGAGGTAGATCGACAGTGGGGACTTAAAGCTCATAAAGAAAATGGTGGACTCCACGCGAGGCAGCAATTGGAGAAAATAGTGAATTGGGCAGTGATTGTGAATGTTTGTTGGTAATCGGACGACGAGGAAGCGATGTAGGAGGAATGTGTTGAAGGCGGTTTCAAATGAAAATGACAGAGAAAATCAGTGAAGGTGAACAAATAACTGCATCAAACAATGAACTCCATAGCTCATGTAAGAACCAGAAATTGTGTTTTTGGGGTTGTTGAACGGTCTCTTCCTCAAGTAATGGTCCCAGAGGGAGGAGATGAGGCTGAGACACCTACAAACAACTTGATAGTGATCTTTTTCCTCTAACTAGCCTTTGAACTGAAAGAAGGCAAAAATGGGAGTAAACTGAAGCAAATGCAACTATTGAACCAAACGAATAGGAAAACCATGAATAATCTATGCTATATTACTGTAATGAAAGTGCAACTACTTAAGCAAATAAACAGTGAAAACCATAAGGCTACTTAAGAAAATGAACAAAAAACCATGAAACTACTTAAGAAAATAAACAAAACAGAACTTTACGCTAGCATACATATACAGTAGAGAGGATCTTTGGCTACTTAGGTCGGGCCCTAACCCGAGAGCTTCAACCCTCAAAGTTAACTCAGAGCTGGCTTAAAGAAAATTCATTCTTATTATAAAAACCATGGATTACAGAACAAACTATCACAAGTCTCTTGTAGCTCATAAATAAGACAGAGTTTTTACAAATGAAGTTCGAATCCTAATGAGGTCCTAAGCCTCTCTATTTATACATTTTAAGTCTCTATAGACTTCCTTCCCATTAGGGAGGCTTGGCCTCTCAACTCAAGAAAAATTGGTTTATGTCCCTTTCCCTTGCTCGATTGTCTTTTAGTCTTCAAAGTGATGGTTGTGTGCACTCTGAGCTAATGGTGGAATATTTAAATGGAGGGGTACTAAATGAGGAGGATTTACCTCCTATAGTTACTCTCCCTTGTCCCATTCGATTCTTTACCAAGGTATTTTCCATAGTTCTTTGCTTTTATCCTTTATACATGCATCTTTCCTTGCTTTTATCCTTTATTCCTGCATTACATGCACATTATACCACAAATCCAAATATCTAACTCTAAACTCATTTCATAAAAAAAACATAATCAAAAGTATGCAATAAGTTGTGAGAATAGTTGGTTTGAATAAGCTAGGAGGTGAATTAAAGCCAATTAAGGCCCATATAATTGCTCAATGATGAGGCTAATCATCACCCCCCTACTGAAAGTGTTTCTTATCCTCTGAGAAACTTAGTCAATTTCCATGTCCTTCATGGCTCTGGAAGCCTCTCTAACATCCCATGCTTCTACTGTGGTCTCTTCTTCTGGTTTATAGAAGCCTACTTTCCTTTCTACTTCTTCCCATTACCTCTTTTTCTCTTCTTCTTTTCTCTCTTCTAGCATCCCTAGGAGTAGTCGTGGACTGATTTTTAGGCCTATCCAATTGACTTTCAACCTTTGCATTTATTGCTTATACAGAGGTGTCCTGTTGAGTGCCTCTCTCAACCTTTGAGGGGAGTGATATTCTCTGGTCTTCAAGCTATGTGGCAGTGTTTTCCATCTCCTTTAGCAGGCATGTATATTATCATCTCTTAGCAACCTAAACATATCCTCAAAATGTGAAATTTCTTTCTCTTGGGCAGCAAGATATCTAAGTGCTAGCTAAGGATCATTTCTAATTAGATTATGGTTGTTGATTAGGGCCATGGGAATTTATTGTTCAGCTCTGATAAAAAGAGGTTTATTTTTCTCTCTAGCCAATATTCTTTTCATCTCTGCAACCCTTGACTTCTCATGGTTCATCGATGATGCCAAAGCCATTAATTGTAGATCTCCTATTTCTGCACTAGGGTCCCAAATATTCATATATGTGAGGGCCATGTTATGCAAGTAAAACTTAGCCATTTTGGCCCCATCCTTTAGTGCACTTTGATCACAAAGATCAATAAACTGTCTGCAGTCCTGAAATGGCATGGTGCTCCTTTGTGCTAGTGTTTTAATAAGAAATTGCAGCCATTGTTCTCTGAGGTAATGATAATAAGGTTTAGCTAGCATCCTACATTAGATGGCCTCTAAGGAGAGGTTGTCCATTTATGCTAGTTAGTCTTTCTTTTCCTGAAGCTATCTTCTCTATTTTTCTTATCTTCTTCATTTTGTTGTCCTTTCACATCTCCATCAGTTTCTTCCTTTGTTTCCTCCTCTTATTTCAGCATCATCCTCCTTGTCTTCTTTCAACATGTTCCTATGTATTAGTTTCTTCTTCACCCATCTCATCCCCATCTAGCTCTATATCTTCTTCTTCTTGTTTTGCCTCCTCCTCACTGACAGAAGGACTAACATCATAGGTGAGGGTTTTGATTTCATCCTTTGCTGGTAAGTTTTTGAAGACTGACCATGTTATGGGGATCCTGAGGCTTTGGAGGGCATCCTTAATGAGGATTCGGATCAACCCATGGTGAACTAACTGTTGGGAATTTCCTTCCTTTACTTTGTTGCTAGAGTTTATGAGTAATTGCATCAAGAAATAAGGTATGCTAAGTCTTTGGTGAACTAGTGTTTCTACCCCAAACCTTAATTCTTCAATAATTCTCAAATGGTTTCCATAACAACACTATATCTATGGACTCTTACATTCTCTTTTGACTTATTAAAGAATTTCTCAGTCATGTTGCTGGCTAGTGTTGTGAGGATGTTGTAATGAATGGACAGAGGGAGTAGGGGTGTGTGTGGATGTAGGGATGATGGTAATGGTTGAGGTGATTCTGTAGAAAACACAATCTTCACTTGAATTGAAGCAATGAAGTGAAAAACAATGGAATTGATGGAGGGGTGCATGGTAAGGAGTGGAGGAGATGAATAGATGTGAGGCAGGGTTCCCTTTTGAGCTTCTCTTTGCTCCTTGATTTTCTTTCTCACCCACCTACAAATAACCATTATGTTTTTTCTTTTATTATTATTGTTATTATAATATAAACACCTAATCTGCCTCAGAGAGGTTTTCACCCTAGATATCTACCCTGGGCACCTCAAGGAAGGTTTTTACCCAAGGATATTCTTATCCTTTTCATTTTTATCATCCTTGGGCCACCTCATGAGGTTTTCAACCGAAAGATGGGACTCAAGGGCCTCATGGAGGTTTTCACCTGAATCCTTAATCTTCTTTTTCTTTTTCAGTGACGTGATGAGGGAGGAGCTAGAACTTGATCTACCATCATTACTATCTTATTGATACTGTCAATGAACTCTTGTTTTGATAAAGGCCTCTTGTACATTTTCAATCGGTGTCCATTAACTAGCAATGGAATGGCTTCTTCATCAATAGTTCTGATTTGCACTGAACCATTGTCATGGCATCTTTCCACCACATAAGGTCCGAGCCATCTTGTCCTTAGCTTGCCCTTGAAGTCTTTATACCTAGAATCATATAACAATGCCCAGTCTCCCTCTTGAAATTGCTTCTCCTTAATATGTTTGTCATGCCAGATCTTCCTCTGAAGTTGAACTATCTATGTATGTAGGATGGCCTGCATTCTGAATTTATTCAAGCCATTAAAATGTAACAACCTTTGTTTCTGTGCATGACTGAGATCCAAATCTAGTTGGGCTGCCATCCTCAATGTGTTATATTCAAACTCAATGGATAACAAAGCCTTTTTCCCATAGACCAGCTCATAGGGTGTAAATCCAGTGGTGGTCTTCCATGTTGTATTATAGGCCTAGGTGGCCTCAACTAGTTTTTCTGCCCAATCCTTTCTGTTGCTTCTCACTACCTTGGTTAAGATGTTCTCCAATGCCCTATTGGTCACCTCCACTTGCCCATTAGCTTGCGGATGATGGGGAGTGGAGGTCCTATGCTTGATTTTGTGATGGCTGAGCAGTTCTTCAATCATGTTGGAGGTAAACTAGTTGCCTTGGTCTGTGACTAGCTCTCTAGGGTACCCAAATTTGTAGAATACATTCTCCCTTAGGAACTCAGCCACCTTCTCTTCTTTTGTTGCCTTAATTGCCTTGGTTTCAGCCCACTTAGTCAAATAATCAATGCACACAATGATGTGTTGTTTTTTCTTTGAAGGAGGGTTGATAGGCCCAATGAAGTCCATGCCCCACTTGTCAAATGGCTCAAAAGTCACTTGAGGTTGTAGGGGAATTTCATCTCTTGGAGTAGGCTTTCCCATCCTCTAGCACCGATCACACTGAATAATATACTTTTTCACATCCTGATGAAGAGTAGGCCAATAATAGCTTGCTTGCAAAACTTTGAATGTTGTCCTCTTTGCTACAAAGTGACCTCCACAAGGCCCATCATGATAGGTCATAAGGATGTCAAAGACTTCCTCTTCCCTTACACACCTTCTTAATATTTGATCTGGGCCAAGTTTGAACAAATTTCCCCCAATCCAGGTGAAGGGGGTGCTCTTTCTGACTATCTTGCTCTTTTCTTTGGAGGGCAAGTTTGGTGGGAACTGTGATGATACTAGATAGTTTGCTATATCAACAGACCATGGGGAGAGAATTGAATAGCAAACAAATGCTCATTTGGTAACAGGTCATCCACCATTCCTTCTTCACCTACATGTAGATTCATCCGAGATAGAAAGTAAGCAATGACATTTTCCCTGCCAGGCTTGTCAACAATAGTTAGATCAAACTGTTGTAATAAAAGCAACCATCTTATGATTCTAGCATTCACATATGGTTAATTCATTAAATATTTGATTGCAGCATGATCAATATGCACAAACGTTTGATAGCCTGTAATGTAATACCTAAATTTTTTCAATGAATGCACAACAACCAGGAGTTCCTTTTCAGTCACAATATAGTTTAACTCAGCCTTTGACAGGTTCTTACTGACAAAGTAGATGGCATAGGGAAATTTTTCCTCTTCCTAACTTAAGGCTACTCTTATGGCTTTTTGTGAGGCATCAACATGAATATGGAAAGGGAGGGCCCATTTTGGGCCTCTAAGGATTGGTGCAGTGGTTAACTTACCCTTTAGAATGTCTAAGGCCTCTTCACCGCTCTTTGACCATATAAACTCAAAATCTTTGGCCAACAACCCAAACAAAAGAGAGGCCAACTTGCTAAAGTCCTTTATTAACCTTCAGTAGTATCCAGCCAATCCTACGAAACTTTTGACATCTCTCCGCTTTTGTGGAGGTGGGACCCTTTGGATGATCGCTATTTTGTTTAGGTCCACCTACAATCCTTGCTGAGTTATTGAATGACCTAGCATAGTCCCTTCAATCATTAAGAATTCACATTTTTCTGGACTGAGAGACAGATTCATTTCAACGCTTTTGTGTAATACTTTGCCTAGGTTAGTTAGGGCTTCTTGAAAATCATAGCCATAAGATGTAAAGTCATCCATATAGATTTCCACTGCATCATGTACTAATTTAGCAAAAATACTTAAGACTGCTCTCTAGAAAGTGGCAAGAGCATTGAATAGGCCAAAAGGAAGGACCCTATAAGAAAAATTACCCCAAGGACAGGTGAATGTGGTCTTATCCTGGTTTTCTAGGAAGATTTGGATTTGGTTGTACCCACTGAATCCATCAAGGAAAGAAAATAAATCCTTCCCTACCAGGACATCTAGCACTTGGTCAATGAAGGGTAGGGGAAAATGATCCTTCTTTTTGGCTTTGTTCAACTCCCTATAATCAACAAAAATTTTCCACTTACCATTTTTCTTGGGAACTAACACTAAAGGAGAGACCCACTCACTATTTAAGATAGGGTAAATGAATCCTACATCTAGCAATTTTTGCAGTTCTTCTTTGACTATGTCTTTAAGAGCTAGATTCATCCTCCTTTGTGGCTGCCTAACTGGCTTGAAACCTTCTTTGATGTATATGTGGTGAGTACACACTGAGGGGTGTACTCCCTTCATTTCCTTGTAACTCCAAGCAAAGGCTTCTAGGCTTTCTCTCAGCATGTTGCACAACTTTTCTTCTTCTAAAGCAGAAAGAGATGGGTTAATTTTCAAAGTTCTCTCTAGGCAAAATTCTATGGTCTTGACACGAAGTGGGTTGGAATTGGCCAAGCATAAGTCAATGGGATGATTTCTCTAGGTTTCCCTTACCTCTTCTTCTAATGATAATGAACTAGAAGTTGGACTTTGGAGCAGGTGTTCAATTAAGTCATCCTCATCTTGTTGTCCTCCTCCTATGATTGCTTCCAAAGTATAAAGTTGGGCAGAATAACCCTCATCTTCTTCCTCCTCCTCCAACCATAAAGGTAAATCATGCTCTAAAGAAGGTTGATCTGGAGGGTATAGGACTAATTGTTTGGACATATGCCCATTCTTGATGGTCATATTCCCAGCTTTGTAGCTAATGTAAGCATCAGTTGTGGCCAACCATGGCCTCCCAAGGATGAGAGGGTAACCAGTAAGCTTAGCCTTAGGCTGGAGAACTAGGAAATCTGCAGGGTACCCCCAGGAATCAATGGAGACCACCACATCCTCCACAATTCCCTCAGGGGTGACTGTGGAATGGTCTACAAGTTGCAGAACTATTGTGGTCTTCCTCAATGACCCTTGGAGGTTGAGCTTGAGCATGGTGTCCTTGGTCATCACATTAATGGCAGCCCCAAGATCAATCAGAGTGTGTGGGACAATAGTTCCACTGATGTGCACATCTACTATAGGGCTTCCAGGGTCCAGATATTTTGGACATATTACCTGCCCCAGCATTAAGTCAGACAATTTCCCAATGACATTAATGGTAGGGGCATCCCTTTTTCTTCTTCATGGATGCTTGAAGCACTTCTCCTTAATCAACTTATTGTAAATATGAACATATTTGATTGCCTGGAGAAGGGGGATATTTACACATAAATTTTTCAATTCTCCCAGAAGTTTAGTTTCTTCTAGGGTAGGCTAGAGTGGTTGGGTTAATCTCTCAAGAAAGGGTGGATTTAATTTAAGGTTGCTTTCCTCTTTTTCTTCCTCAACCTCCCTATGTGGAGAGGGAGGTTGGTTATCAGGGAGAATTCTCCCAAATCTTAGGTTGATCTCCTAGATATCTACAGCATAAGCTGGGTATGATGTCTCTCCACTATATGCTTGTTGAGCCTGCCTATTGCTTGGGTTCGAATTTGGTTGTACAGGCATCTGGGGTTGCTTAGGTGGATCAGAGTGTAGGTGTTGTGGTTGGGTAGGTGGTAAAGGCAATAGGGCTGGAACATTGTTGAATTGGGGCCTCCACCCCTGGGGTGGTGTATTCCACTGATGTTGTGGCTGAACATAAGGTTGAAATGACTGGTTGGGTAGTTGGGATTGATACTTAGATGCATAGGACCAAGGCGGGGGTGTAGACCAGGAAGGATGAGCAGCGGGTCCCCAAGAAGGTATAGATGTGGCTTGATTGGGGTTGTAGTATGAATGAGATGGCCCTTGCATACCCTGTTGGTATGGTTTAGGCCAAGAAGTCTCTTTTGATTGATGTAGCAAAGCTGCTCAATGACCCCTTCAGCCCCTTGATATATAGCTTTAAGTCCAAGTAAAGAAGGGCACTTGTCTGTGGAGTGGTTTTCTTCACAGACTGAGCAAATCTTAATATAGTTCAACGGACATTCATTCCTAGGATGCCTCTTGGTGCACCTAGGACAAAAGATGGCCAAGGTTGTCTCTGCTTCCTCTTGCTTCCTTTTGATGTTCATGGTGTCCAATTGCAAGGCAAGGGTTTGCAGCATATCACTTCTGAAATCTTCCAGTATATTTCCAATTTCACCCTTGATGGATAAGTTAGAGGATGATGTATTGGCCATAGGTTGACTACGCCTACCCTTTTTCCTGGATGACCTAGAATGGTTTCTAAAGAGAGTCTTGATATCCTCATAGGGTAAATGGTAGACATCTCCTCCTGATATCATATGTAAGGTATCTAGAAGATCCTCCCTTAATCCTCTAAGCAGGACTAGCTTCAGTGACTCAGGGTCAAGTGTGCACCTGGCCCTTTTGTAACTGCGCTGGAATCTTTCTTCATAGTCTTCTATGGATTCATATTAGCCTATGGTCATCCTGAAAATCTCTTCTTTAGTATGCTTTGACCTACAGTAGTCCCTATATTTGTTGTTAAAAGTTTTTTGCATATGAGCCCAAGTTGTGATGCTATCTCCAAGTAAACGCATGAACCAGCACAATGCTGCATCCTTGAGGGTAGATGGGAATAGTTTTAACTTTTTCTCATCATTTGTATAGTCATAGGTTCAACATATAACAACAAACTCAAATAGGAAAGTTTCAGGGTCCTCTATGTTTAGGCCATGGAAATAAGGTTTAACAGAGGGGCTTATATTCCTCACCTTAGTGCCCCCATTGGTTTCCCTGATGGGGAAGGCACTCTCAATTCTCTCTCTATCTCCCTTGTCATTTTTTTTTCCAGCCATTGGTTCAGTAGGAACGGTTTCTTCCTCTTCTTCTACCCTTTTAGGTTCTTCAAATATGTAAGGTTTCTCACCTAAAGGTTCTTCCCTTCACAGTCACCGAAGAAGAGATAAGGTTGACTGTTGGATGCACTGGGGGTATTTGTCAAGAATTTCCCTAAATTGTCCCTATTCCTATGAGGCATGAAAGGAAATGTTTTTTTTTGGGTTGGTTTTTGTAATATTTTCTTTAAAGCTATAAAGTACTTGCAAAATGGAAAGGAAAGCAGATAATGACAACTGAAAGAAAGAAAGAAACTAGATTACTTTTGCAAAAATAGACTAATGGAAGAAAATTGAAGACTAGAAGTAGAAGAAAAGAAAGTTGGAGACTAGAAAATAGAAGAAAGAAGTAATTACTTCTACTTAGACACCTCCCTGAAAACAGTGCCAAAAAGTGATGAGCCTAGGTATTGCAACAAGAATGCTGCAACTCCCAGGGCTACTAGTTTTACTTATCAACCCAGGGTTCGTACAAACTTGGAGGTGAGAGTGCTATATGCACAAGTAAAAGTGAAGGTACTGCATGTTGTCACTATTCGTCTGAAAAGAGACCCAAGGGGTTCCAAGCAAGACTTCTATAGGGTTAGAAGAAGCTTGATTTTGATGGAAGAAGAGAAAATCTATCCTAAGGGAGAGATACTCTACTGCAATAATGAAGAAATAAACATGTAATGCTAAATCACACCATACCCTAGCTAACCAGTTAAACAACTATGCCTAAACAAAATTTCTAAATCAACACTAACCTAATGCTAATTATCTAAGTTGTAGAAGTAAAGAGCATCAAAACTAGACTAAGGTGTAAGCAAAGAACTAAACTAACTCAGCTTTCAAGCAAAAGAGCAGTCAGAGGACGAAATCAGTGAAAGGAGGACGTGAGGGAGCAACAATGCATAAGAACCATTGGATCAATCGGGTGAAAGGCAAATGAACGGTGGAGATTGGATCGCAGGAGGTTATGTAGATAGATGGGCGAACATGGTTAACTAATAGGATGAACGGTGGAGGTCTTATCATGAAGGTTTAAGCAAATAAATGGATGAACGAGGTTAATGAATAGGATGAAAGGTGAAGATCGTATCGCGAGGGATTAAGTGAGTGGATGGACGAACGAGGTTAACAGGAGATGAATGGCCGATATCTAATCACGCAGGTGAAGTCAAGATATAGATGGATGAGGCTAACAAGAGCAATGAATGGATGAGATCTAATCGCGCGGGTGAAGTCAAGATATGGACGATGGAGATCGTATCGCGAGAAAAATAAATGTGTGGAAATGATGGAGCGGGTTTCGAAGGCGGTAAGTAGTTTCTCACACGCCCTTCAAGCTATAAGCAGTATTTGGAAATTTCATGCGATTAGCCTTACTGTGTGACACGTAGCACAAGAAAACCACTTTTCTCGGGTGCTCTCGGGTGGATAACGTTCGTGCACTAATCCGCGCTAGATTATGCGATAGTCGTTGGATCAGGTGGGGCTGATCAACGGTGGAGATTGGCCAAGCTAGTTGGTGATTGGATTAAGCAACAGTCGTGAGATCAGGCAAGGAAAATCGACTGTAGGGGTTTAAAGCTCCTAAAGGTGTGGAGGTGACGCAATAGCCATCGGATCAGGCGAGGTAGATCAACAGTGGGGACTTAAAGCTCATAAAGAAAGCGGTGGACTCCACACGAGGCAGCAATTGGAGAAAATAGTGAATCGTACGGTGATTGTGAAGGTTTGTTGGTGATCAGACGATGATGAAACGATGTAGGAGGAATGTGCTAAAGGTGGTTTCAAATGAATATGATAGAGAAAACTAGTGAAGGTGAACAAATAACTGCATCAAACAAAAAACTCCATAGCTTATGTGAGAACCAGAAACTGTGTTTTTGGGGTTGCTGAAGGGTCTCTCCCTCAAGTCATGGTCCTAGAGAGAGGAGATGAGGCCGAGACACCTACACACAACCTAATAGTGATCTTTTTCCTCTAACTAACCTGTGAACTGAAATAAGACACAAATGGGAGTAAACTAAAGCAAATGCAGCTACTGAAGCAAATGAACAGGAACACCATGAGTAATCTACACTATATTTCTATAATGAAAGTGCAACTACTAAATCAAATAAACAGTGAAAACCATAAGGCTTCTTAAGCAAATGAATAGAAAAACATGAAACTTCTTAAGCAAATAAACAGAACAGAACTCTACGCTATCATACATATAGAGTAAAGAGGAGCTTTGGCTGCTTGGGTCGGGCCCTAACCCAAGAGCTTCAGCCCTTAAAGTTAACTCAAAGCTGGCTTAAACATAACTCATTCTTATTATAAAAACCATGGATTACAGAAAAACTGTCACAAGTGTCTTGCAACTCAGAAATAAAACAAAGTTTTTACAAATGAAGTCTGAATCCTACTAAGGTCCGAAGCCTCTCTATTTGTACAATTGAAGTCTCTAACAACTTCCTTCCCATTAGGGAGGCTTGGTCTTTCAACTCAAGAAAAACTGGCTTTTGTCCCTTTCCCTTGCTCAGTTGTCTTTTAGTCTTCAAAGAGATGGTTTTGTTCGAAAATTATTTATTATGGAGCAATGGAACACATAAAATATTGTAGAAATATAAACACAGAAAGCGCATAAAACAAGATAGACACAGATATACGTGGTTCACCCAGTTTGGGCTACGTCCACCCCGAACAGCTAGTCCTTCCTTTCTATTATCCAGCAAAATGAAGAGACACAACCTACAGCAGATCCACTCTAATATCCTCTGTTTTCTCTCACATTCTCACCACTCTATTTCCCGCTCACAGAATACACATCTATCACACAGCCTCAAATACAATGCCCTCATACAAAGAGAGGGGGTTTTCTTCTAGGGCAAAAAACCCTAAACTAAACATAAGTTCTACCGTCAGATCATCCGCCTAATGAACGGCCCAGATTGACTAGAAATTAATGTACTTTTACAAGGCGATTTTACAGCTGTTTTTAGCTTCGGGGGCGCTGCCCTCGAAACCCCTCGCTGGGGGGGGCTCCCAAAGGTCGCAGCCGCCCCCCCCTGGACCCCCCCTGTAGCGAATATTTTACCAGTGGCATTGCCGCCCCCATTTCGAACTGGGGTCCAATGTGGCAATACCTTTGAATATAGAAGATAATCAGGCTCCACACCCTACAATCTCCCACTTGGAGACTGATTGTAGCAACTCCACCGCTGCTCCATTTGCTGGACAATGACTCCTCTTTGGACCTGGTTGTTTCTCATCTTCATCGTCGTCCTTGAAGACCAATTGAAACTGAGCATATTCTCAGTTTCTCCCTGGTTACAACTTTTGTAAGCATATCTGCAGGATTCTGGCTAGTGTGTATCTTTTCCAGCTTCAACTCTCCATCTTCCAACACTGATCGTATGAAATGGTACTTGAGCTGTATGTGTTTAGTCCTTGAATGAAATGCTGAGTTCTTTGCAAGATGAATGGCACTTTGGCTATCACTGTATAACGTGCCCATATCATGCTCCTTACCCAATTCACCCATAAACCTTTGTAACCAAATCATTTCTTTACTAGCCTCTGTAGCAGCAACATACTCTGCTTCTGTTGTTGAAAGTGCAACAACACTTTGGATTTTTGAAACCCAACTGACAGCTGTTCCTCCAACAGTAAATACATATCCTGTAGTGCTCCTCCTGTTATCTCTGTCACCTACCATATCTGCATCAACATATCCTTGTAGGGAGATGTTTGAACCACCAAAGCATAATGCTTGATTTGTGGTACCTTTCAAATATCTGAGAATCCATTTCACTGCCATCCAATGTTCCTTTCCTGGATTGTTCATGTACCTACTTACAACTCCCACTACATGTGCAATATCGGGCCTTGTGCAGACCATTTCATACATTAAGCTTACAACTGCTGATGCATATGGAACTTTAGACATATAATCCATGTCTTCTTGGGTCTTTGGGCACATTTCCTTGCTAAGTTTGAAATGGCTAGCAAAAGGTGTACTAACTGGTTTTGCATTGTGCATGTTAAATCTTTTCAACACCTTTTGTATGTACTTATTCTGAGACAATGTTAATTTACAATTTTTCCTGTCTCTAGTTATTCTCATACCAAGGATTTGTTTTGCAACTCCCAAATCCTTCATTTCAAATGAATTTGCCAATTTTCTTTTGAGCACATTTATTTCCTGCATGTTAGATCCTGCAACAAGCATGTCATCTACATACAATAACAATATAATATAGCTGCCATCATTTTTCTTTTTCAAATAAACACAATGATCAGAGTGACATCTAGTATAACCTTGTTCAGACATAAACTTGTCAAATTTTAGATACCACTGCCTTGGAGCCTATTTTAAGCCATACAAGCTCTTCTTCAACCTGCACACTAGTTTCTCCTTCCCTTTCACCTCATATCCTTGTGGCTGCTGCATATATATCTCTTCCTCCAAATCCCCATGGAGAAAGGCTGTCTTTACATCTAACTGCTCAAGATGCAAATCTTCAGCTGCTACAAGACTTAAAATAGTTCTGATTGAAGTCATTTTAACAACAGGAGAAAATATTTCATCAAAATCAATACCTTTCTTCTGTGCAAACCCCTTCACCACAAGTCTAGCTTTATACCTCTGTTTTCCTCTATCTTCTTCCTTCAGCCTGTAAACCCATTTATTCTTCAATGTAGTTTTTCCTACAGGCAACCTGACTAAATCCCAAGTCCGGTTATGCATTAAGGAGTCCATCTCTTCTTCCATGGCTACCTCCCACTTCTTCTTGCTTTCAACCTGCATTGCTTCTTCATAACATTCGGGTTCACCGGAATCAGTCAACAATAAATAATATAATGAAGGAGAGTATCATTCAGGGGGTCTACTTATCCTGGTAGATCTTCTAACACCACTTTCAGGTGTTTGGGGTGCCTGTTGTTGTTGTGGTGGTTGTTATTGTTGTGGTTTTTGATTATTGTTATTTTCAGGCACCTTTACTTTTTCAGTGATTTCATCAAGAACTGCATATTCCTTGTTTTCCTTTTCCTGTTTCTTTTCCTGCAACTGATTCTTATACAAGACCTTTTCATTGAATATTACATCTCTTCTCCTAATGATTTTGTGATTTTCGTAATCATATAAGCGATAACCAAAATCATTAACACCATATCCAATAAAGGTACATTTCTTTGACTTTGCCTCAAGCTTTGTTCTATTTTCTTTATCAATATGGACAAAGGCCTCACAACCAAAAGGCTTTAAAATAGAGTAGTTTACCTTTTCACCTGTCCATGCTTCCTCTAGAACACCACCATCCAAGGAACTTGAAGGCCCTTTGTTTATTATATAAAGCAGTATCTACAACATCTGCCCAAAATTGTAAAGGCAATCCTGCATGCAATCTCATGCACCTTGCACGCTCCATGATTTTTCTGTTCATCCTTTCTGACACACCATTTTCTTGTGGTGTTCTTGAAACTGTCTTCTCTCTACGAATTCCATGCTCTGAACAGTACCTATCAAACTCTTTGCTGCAATATTCACCTCCATTGTCTGATCTAAGACACTTCAATTTCTTTCTTGTCTCAATCTCAACCAAAGCTTTCCATTTCTTGAAAGTATCAAATACATCAAATTTATTCTTAATACAATAAATTCAAGTTTTTCTAGTTGCATCATCAATAAAAGTAACATAATAACGAGAGCCATCGAGAGATGATACCTGAGCAGGTACCCATACATCTGTATGCACAAACTCTAATTTTTCATTCTTCTTTTCTTTCCCAACTCTGAGAAATCTGACTCTCTTCTGTTTTCCATAAATGCAATTCTCACAGGAGTCCAAATCAACATTCTTCAAACCCGGCAACAAATTCCTTGAGTGAAGAATCTTCATCCCCTTTTCACTCATGTGCCCGAGCCTATGATGCCATAATGCTGCATCTGCTCCTTTGGAAGTTAAAGCATTAACAAAGTTAGAAATACCATTGCATAAGTACAATGTACCAACC
This sequence comes from Pinus tabuliformis, assembly GCA_031772625.1. Lineage (NCBI taxonomy): Eukaryota > Viridiplantae > Streptophyta > Pinopsida > Pinales > Pinaceae > Pinus > Pinus tabuliformis. Next base: position 543,249,554 of record CM062807.1, read on the forward strand.
TTTTCGCCTTTTACTATTACCAAGGCTCCTTTTGTGACCTTCCAAGCTTTGTCTGTGAAAGTTGTCACACAACCTTCACCGCCTAACTACCCTGTTGAAATCAGATTTTTCTTTAGATCTGGAACATGCCTTACCTCCTTTAATAGCCATTGGTTTCCATTCTGCTGTTTTACAAGAACCTTACCCATTCCAACGATTTTACAGGTTTTATCATCACCCAGATGAACTTGTCCAAAATCTCCTTGAACATAGTCATGAAAGTATTTCTTATCAGGTGTGGCATGGAATGAAGCCCCTGAATCTACCACCCAGGAATCAGTAATATTTTCGAAAGAAAGAACCAGAGCATCTTGTAAGACCTCACCTGTCACATTTGCTTCATGATTGTTTTCTTGCTGTGCATCTCCTTCTTTTCCCTTCCGAGATCTACAGTCTTTCTTTAGGTGTCATTTCTTTCCACATTTCCAGCACACTATCCCCAATCTGGAGTTGGATCTACCTTTCCTTGATTTACTGCGATATCCTGAGCTCTTTCCTCTTTCCATTTTTCTTCCTCTAGACTCTGCACTCAAAGCATTTCCCGATGTCTCACCGGAGATTTTCCGTTGCATTTCCTCGCTAAGGATAGCACCGACAACATCATCAAACTTTAAAGTACTATATCCAGAAACGAAGTTACTAATGGCCATTACCAAACCATTCCAACTTTCTGGTAATGAGCACAAGAATAACAGAGCTCTAACTTCATCATCAAAGTTTACCCCTACAGAACTTAACTGACTTGTAACTGTATTAAAATCATTTAAATGGTCTGCAACAAATCCACCTTCCGACATCTTCATATTAAATAACCGTTTCATAAGAAATACCTTTTTTGAGGCCGAGGGTTTTTCATATAGTTTCGACAACGTCTGAATCAAACCCTCTGTCGTGGTTTCCTTCAAAATGTTGAAGGTGACTGACGCAGCAAGGCACAACCGTATTGTTCCGAGTGCCTTTCTATCAAGAAGGTTCCATTCTTCGTCTGTCATACCCGTCGGCATCTTTGATTTTCTGCCCAATGGTAGGTATATATCTTTCTGATACAGATAATCTTCCATCTGCATCTTCCATAGCGAGAAGTTTTGGCCGTTAAATTTCTCGACCCTAAACTTACCATCTTCCACCATTGCTCCCACTCGAACCAGGAACCCTTCTTTCCTGCGAGTTTATCAGCCAAATAGACCTTTGGCTCTGATACCAGTTGTTAGAAAATTATATATTATGGAGCAATGGAACACATAAAATATTACAGAAATATAAACACAGAAAGCGCATAAAACAAGAGAGACACAGATATACGTGGTTCACCTAGTTTGGGCTACGTACACCCCGAATAGCCAGTCCTTCCTTTCCATTATCCAACAAAATGAAGAGACACAACCTACAGCAGATCCGCTATAATATCCTCTGTTTTCTCTCACAATCTCACCACTCTATTTCTCGCTCACAGAATACACATCTATCACACAGCCTCAAATACAATGCCCTCATACAAAGAGAGGGGGTTTCCTTCTAGGGAAAAAAACCCTAAACTAAACATAAGTTCTACCGTCAAATCATCCGCCTAATGAACGACCTAGATTGACTAGAAATTACTATACTTTTACAAGGCAATTTTACAGCTGTTTTTAGCTTCGGGGGCGCTGCCCTCGAAACCCCCCGCCAAGGGGGGGCTCCCAAAGGTCGCAGCTGATGAGCCCCAAAAATGGATAATTATTTGGGCTCATTCAACCTCCTAATTTGACTTAATCCACCATTCTCATTAGTTTATTGCATGTTTTTTATTATATTTATGCTAATAGAGTGAATTTGGTTAGTCATTATGCCAACAAGTCTAATGGGTGCTTTGTGTAGCCTTTTTGGTCAACTTGGAGACAAAATTGAAGGTCTTAATGAGCACTTGGCAGCCAAATTCGTGGGAGAACAAGGGAGAGGATTTGTAGGAAGGTGTCCCCTTCATTTATGGGCCCTTACCTCAAATTCTCCACCATCAGCTCGGAGTTTAAAGGCCACCAAATCAATTAGCACAAGGGCAGCCAAGCAAGTCAAGTGGGACTGCTGTTGACTACAAGTTTTGGGCAGCCGAGTCCCTAAAGTTTAGGAGGACTATTGGGTCCTCAATTTTTATAAATAAGAAGGCTTAGGGCCTCATTTTGGTTAGCTAGTGGTTAGTCATTTTGTAGCTGGTAGTTAGTCATTTCATAGTCTTGTTGTAGTCATTTTCTAATTCGATTTATAGGCAATAGATTAGTTTTGCTGTCAGCTCATCTTCAAGTTCTCCTTGTGGACAGTTTTGATGTAACTCTTCTTTTCTTGCTCAATAAAGATGAATCCAGCTTTGCACCAGCTTTAAATCTCTCTTAGGAGGCTGTAGCTCTTGGGGTTGGGCCCATCTCAAGCACCCAATACCTCCTTTTTTTATCTTTATGTGTTTTCGCTGCATTCTTAGAATAAAATCTGCTATTTAGATTTAAATATTGTGTTGTTGTTTAGGTTGCTTTTGATGATTAAAAAGGTTTTTCATGTTCAGATTTGCTTGATAGGTTAATCATAGGGAAGATCTTCAGAAAAAGGCTACCAAACACCTTGGATCTCACCTCCCCCTCAATGGAATCATGAGCTGGGACCAATGTGACTTTGCTGCCAACAAAAACGCTGTTTTGCTTTGCCATGCAATTCTTAGTGTTGGAATCCTCTTTTGTAAATGTTGATATTAGTAGTGTTTAAATGCTTCAGTTGATGGTTTCTTAGTGGCATAAGTTAGTTCATGCATTTCATTTCGAATAAACTTCTATTCATTTCCTTTTGTTGTTACTTAGGTAAGAATAGAGTAAAGTAACTAGGTCATAGGTTTTATATGTGTGTGTTTGTTCAGTTTGGAAAACCACTTGCAGAGTACCTATTACCCATCCTTACCTGCACATACTCCATCCAACCTACCTATTTCATCCTTCACTTAGAACCCTTACCTTACATTTGCCTCATTCGCTTACTTTGCCATGATTCTCATCTTCTTGTGCAACATCGTTTCATCCCTCCTTGAACAAATCTCACCATCTACACCTTCTCCTCAACTCCATCCTCCAAGTCTTGAACTCCCCTACACCCCTATTTCACCTCCATACTCGTTCCTCCACCTTTTTCCCTCCATCCATTCTCCAAAATCCTCTTTTCAGAATATCCTGTAGAAATCTCTGAACATCCTGTAGAACCCCTGCAGACTTCCTGTAGAAGCTCACGAATGAGGTTTCTTGATAGCCAAACTCTGTGAAACTCTCTGGAAGGGTGTTGGGGACTCCTTAGACCCTCTCTGAACCTTCCCGACCTCTTCCAAGAATTTCTCCTCCTTGATCCACCTCTGCACAGTCAAAAATAGTTAAAAGCACATGCATGATAATTCCAACAACTTAATCAAAAATACAAAAAGATGTTTTCTTCAGATAGTGATAACTTAGACACATGCATTTTACCTTCCTAGAAGTAATGGCATCTCTTTCAGTAGTTTGCATGCTCTCCTTTGCGTCAGTAGGACTAGATGGTAGAATTAGGGTTTGCTAGGGTTTGCGTTTCTTTTTGGCTTTCAGTTTCTTTTCACAATTAGATTAGCTTCCTTCGAGTTAGCTTTCATCCATCAATTAAAAAGCTTCTTCTAAGAGCTCATAGAAGTTGGCTTAAGCTCCTAGCGGACTTGTGCCAGCTGACCAAGTGACAACTGCGGCAAGAGCTAGTACTTGTGCATACAGCACTGTCGCTTCCAAGTTTGTTACGAACTACCGGGTTGATAAAATTAAAGAAGGGAGTTCCAGGAGTTGTAGCATCATTGCTACAATACTGGGGACCACCAGCAGCCGCCCCCCACTGGACCCCCCCTGCAGCGAATATTTTACGGGCGGCATTGCCACCCCCATTTTGAACTGGGGTCCAATGTGGCGATACCTTTGAATATAGAAGATAATCAGGCTCCACACCCAACAGGTTGTGTACACTCTGAGCTGATGGTGGAATATTTGAATGGAGGGGTAGTAAATGAGGAGGATTTACCTCCTATAGTTACTCTCCCTTGTCCCATTCAAGTCTTTACCAAGGTATTTTCCATAGTTCTTTGCTTTTATCCTCTATACCTGCATTTTCCCTTGCTTTTATCCTTTATTCATGTAGTACATGCACATTAGACCACAAACCCAAATATCCAACTCTAACTCATTTCATAAAAAAAATATAATCAAAATTATGTAATAAGTTGTGAGAATAGTTGGTTTGACTAATCTAGGAGGTGAATTAAAGGCAGTTAAGGCCCATATAATTGATCAATGATAAGGCTCATCACATTCGAGGATATTTTTTCACGAACGGACGATGCATGCGAGGAGATTTTCTTGCAAATGGACGATGCATGTGAAGCATGCTAAAGCACAAGCAAAGGAGCGACATTTACATGCAACATCAAGTGAACACCAAGACTGTCAAATACTTCACACACGTTTCCATCCAGAGGTGAAGCTATGATACACCAAGAGGACATCCATCACTCAACAACACTGCAACTTGACATGGACAACACCAGCAGCATGAACATACCAGCACTGTCGTGTCAAGTCGTGTCACAGGTCATGTTGGCCACATCACAACTGTGGGTCCTACTGTTTTAAATAAATGTAATGTAACGTGGAAGTCTGAAAGACCCACATGTAATCTAAAGAGTCATGTAATCTGAAAAGTCATGAAAGTCAAACAGTCATGAGGGAAGTTAAATGGTCACAAGGGCCAGTTTTACCCTTGGCTATAAATACCCCTCATTTGTACATGAAAGGACTTTTCACCTTGGATCCTCCACATAGCCTTGAGAGTCTGTAATATTTTATTTGAGGAGCGAGTAGAGGCTCCAATGCCCCTCCCACGGGATTAGTGATGTATGGTGTACCGAAGTGTCATGGAACTTTCACTTAATTCAGAATCCTGATAAGAGGCCAACATGTTTTCACACATGTATTGTAATTTTTTGTAAGACTAATCTTCGAACACTTGTAATGCATGTTTCTTTAACCTGTGTTAAAACAGTTGAAATCTTTCAGTTGTTCTAATACATATGTTTATGAAAATGTGTTGTATAAGTTGTTAACGTTGTCTTACCCGTGTGTGTTGCCTCACGAGACATCAAATAGAACCTCTCCCATAAACTTGTTATAACGACCATCGCACTCATGCAGACTACTCCATTGAGTGTTGTACGTGTTATTCCTTCTTGTTTGTGTGATTGTCGCATCCATGTGTACTGCTCTGTCGAAAGCTGCACATGTCCTGTTGTGTTGTGTGTCTCTGACAGAGTTGGGAATTTTCCCTTTCGACTAGAGACTCACCTCCACCCTCTCCATATGCGGTGAAAGAACCTTCAAAAAAGTAACACTAGCACTCACCAGGCATGCGAACCTTTTTGTTCAAAGACAAAGCAGACTACTCTCATGTGCTCACAAGTAAGAGCTAAGGCATATATTTAAGATAATGGAAATCGGGCCATCGTACTGGATGGGACTCCTACACCAAATGGTTTGAGGTCTAGTTGGGACTTCATATTGGGGAGATCCCTTGAATGTTGGCAGGTCTAGCATCGTCAATAGGTAGACTACGACATTTTGTTTCTAAATGTCAATATACAAAAAAATGAATATACTAATGATGAAGATGTTGGGACAGGAAAAAGGTATGATTTATCTTTATTTAATGCTTCATTTATCATTCATCCTTATAATATTATCTCTGTTTATAGAATAAAATGAGGAAAATATCAGCTAAAGTTGGAAGAAACTATTTGGTGATAGAATAGGTAAATTTAGTATGAAAAATTGATTCTTTTTTATCTTTGTATGCAGAGATGCGATTGGGAAAAAGCTGTTTAGTTGGCAGGACAACACGAGGCCATAAAAGGGAAAAGCCATAGCATCTGGGGTAGACAAGGAATCAGAAGATCAGTTCGAATACTCATGTTTTATCATATGATCAGATTTTATATTGCAAAATCCTCAGGATCTTCTGATCCTGAGGATTCGCTTCTATCCAAGTTTCTCTTTTATGTTATATAGGGTCAAAAGGCAACTAGATACAAGTTCAAACTTTTAATGTGTAATTATTCCTTTTCTAAGAAAAACCACTGTTAATTCAATGACTATGTCAGCTATTACTTTGAAGTTAATAAAAGAAGGTTGTGCTTGATACATCTCCGTACTCTGAGTTTTTATTAAGCAGAGGCTTCTAGCGACTCTGGGCCTAGTCACAAAAATTTCCACTAGTCCTTTTTGTTATAGCTTATATTCAGCCTTCGTAATTGATTTAATGTTTAGTTATTTTATTTATCTTGAAGATTTGTGATATTGATTTATACTACTGTTCACTTAGATTTATATTGAAGCTGTGAGATATACTTAAGTAGCACCTTGATTAGAATGAGTGAATGTGTGTTTCACTGTTGTTCAATTGAATAGATGTTATCATAGATCTTGAGAGACAAGACTGATTAACTTATACGGATTTCAATATAGAATGTTTACCATTTAGGAATCCTTTATAGCTGTTGTTGTTCACTTACCGTTTATTGTTCAATTACTGATTGTCGATTGTTGCTCATTTATTATTGTTATTCAATTGAGTAATACAGATTGATTTGGATTGTTATAGATTGGTAGTGTTGTTTGATAATCGTAGTTTCTTTACTTGATTAAGTGTGATTAGTCTCAAGCTTATTTTAATGATTCTCAATATAATTATCATTTGCATTCCGTTCCAATTGGTTTTGGAACAAGTTGTATAGAATTACATAGGCTGTTGCGAGCATTCCTTTCATAAATAGTTCTTTGCAGAGTTGTGTGAATTGAATTGAAGAATTAGCCTTTAATGATTTCAACGATTCATCATTAGATAACATCTAGCTTCACTGCACATACTATGTTGGCACTCTTGAAATAGAAAGACTTACCTCGAGCTGACAACTAATGCAGGGATTAAGATTTCCTGTAAAAAGACATCTTAGTGAGCAAAAATTTTGGTGCCATTGCCGGGGAGAGTGTTTAAAGTGATTGATTTTATTTCTTTGATGTAGGAGAACTGGGTTTTAAAAACGGAAGGTAAGAACTTGCGTACCTAGCAAGTAAAGTGCTTTCTTACCTACGCGCTTTATAGCAAAATCTTAGAGGTTAAATAGGAATTTGTTTTATGACTGACTAGAAATAAAAAGATAGAGAAAGAGTAGAATCCTCCACCAAAACGCACAAAACCCAAAGGATCGGTGAATCTTGGGAGAATGACCTTTATAGACGAAATCATAAGAAGACTAGAATCTCAAGCATCAATAGGATTCTAGGCTATACCTGGAAAAAGTTCTACTGCTATCCCTCAAGCAACAGACTCACCATCTGCAACTCATGCTGAGATTCAAAGCCAAGTAGGAGGATCGGAACAAAGTTTTCAAGCTACAATAAGCCTACACTCTGATCCTCTACAAGAGGGAAAATCCTGTAACTTACGAGAAGGAAAAGGAGAAACTAGTGGGGCTGCTAAAGTAGAACCACAGCTGTCTGAACAAGGATCTCCTGAGATTCCAGACCTAGGGAGTGTTGTAAAGCCAACTCGGGTTGCTAACTCTCTGTTTATTATGGAAGCACCCCTTGAAATCCCTGAAGATTATTGGCATATCTTTGATCAAATGGTAGATCAGCCACCCCAAGGTCAAACCTCGACATTAGAGTACCCCATAGTCGACCAAGTGGCCAATGCCCATATGAAGGATATTCCTCTGCAGAACATCCCAACCTTCCATGGGATGATCACAGAGGATCTTGATGCTTTCCTGTTTGAGTTTGATGTCCTCTGTAGAGGGTATGACTATACCACCGACCCCCAAAAACTGAAATTGTTCCCTTCCACTCTGAAAGGGGAAAATTTAAGATGGTTTATGGGTCTAGGTGGGTGAACCATCAATTCTTGGGACAAAATGAAAACCTCCTTCCTTAAAAGATATCAATACTTTTGTAAAACTAGGGAACTGAAAGATGAGATTTTCAAGATGACTAAAAAAGATAATGAAACACTAGAAGAATATGTAGAATGATTTAATTATAATTTGCAGAGATCTCCACACACTTCCCTACCAAAAGAAGTCTTAAGAGCTATATTGATTAAAGGAATGAAAGAGGAATGGGTAGAAACTATAAACTTAATGGGAAAAGGGGATATTTCTCAGGAATAGTGTGATGAAATTATTCATTTGTGTATCAGGTGTTCGCAGGGAAGCACACGTACAAGAGCAGTTAGCCAAGATCCAATGAGCAGAGGAAGCAAACCACCTAGTGGAGTTGTAACACGGATGGAGATCGGAAAACTCTTGGAACATTTTAAAACAGATATCCTAGGCACTCTTACAACACAGCTGGACATCCTACAAGCCAAGCAAAAACAAGCTTTAGCAGAACAAAATTTGGCCATCTTCTACCCACGTTGTCAAAAGAAGCACAACCAACAGGAATGCCTATTAGACATGGTTCAAACGTGTGCCATTTGTACTAAAGATCACAACACTGAACAGTGCCCATCATTACCTGGGCTAGAAGCAGTATTCAAAGAAGTAGAAGAGGAAACAGAATCGGTATATTTGATGAACCAGTGTTGACAATGCCAAGCTAAACCTACAGATATGTCACAAGACGCATCCCAATTTTTTCCTTCCTCGCAGTTTAATCAACAATATAACCTTGGGGAAGCCTGGCAAGGCCATCCCTACCCAAACTAGCAAATTCTGTCATCCCCTATGAAATCCTAGCCAGCACAATCTTTTCCAGGAAATGGCTAGCCAAATTCTCCTTTTACTCCTGTATGGTAAGGCAATCCCTATCAATCCCAGTGGCCTGCCTCCACCTCTCAAAATCTGAATTGGTCTACAAACTAGCAGCAACCTCTGGGGATATCTAATGTACCTATGGGGACATGCCCCCAACCTCAAACCGCACTATGAGCTCCTTATACATTACAACAGAATTCTCAACCTCTTCTGTGGCCACAGTTACCAGCTCAATCGAACCTGAATCCTAATAATAGGCCAGTCCAGTTGGTATAGATTATTGAAAATCTAGAATATGAGATTGAGCAGAAAGAATGTAATGAGCTTAGATTGAGGTCAGGGTGTGTCATTACCCCTAAGGGAAACAGGGACCAACCTTTAATCAAAAGTGTAACTCCACCTATACATATGCGATCACCTGTACATGTTCCACCTCTTGTAAATAATATTGAATCAAAGCAAGGGGAAGAAATAGATCAACATGACCTTGAAAAACTTATAGTCACTTCTCCTCCATTCCTTGAAAGACTAGTGATACCTAAACCGATCACCTATCCTAATTTCGATCTTGTAGGGGAACTAAAAAATTTGTGTATTAAGATTCCTCTCTTCTAGGCTATTCAAGACATCCCCATCTATGCCAAAAGCATCAAATAATTATGTGTAAAGAGGCTTGCGAGGAAGGTAAAAAGCTCACCCACTATCCATGTTGTAGGAACCTTATCCAATCTACTCCTAGGAGAGGAAACTCTAATAAAGTATGAAGATCCTGGAAACCCCATCATAAAAATTCAAATATATGGCCACTGTTTCCAAATACACTAGTTAATCTAGGAGCTTCCATTAACATATTAACAACATAAACTTGTCAAGCACTTGGTATTACAGCCTTAGAACCAACCACCACTTTATTAGAACTTGTTGACCGGTCGGTGGTAAGACCAGAAGGGACCTTACAAGATATTACAGTTTTTGTTGACTCATGGGAGTATCCAGTAGATTTCTTGGTTATAAACCCAAGGAGTAGGTTGGATGGGCATCCTTTGATTCTGGGTCGACCTTGGCTGGCAACAATTGATGCATATATTGGCTGCCGAGAAGGCAGCATGACTATTACAAAGGGAGATGCTGTAAAAAATCTGATGTTATAACCTCCTGCCAGGCCAAGTTTGCCCATTGTAAAAATATGTAAGAAGCCACCAGTGTACCTGGAAGAGAGCATCCGTTCACCACTCACAGTAGCAGAAATGATAGAATTTAAAAATCAAACTGAAGATGATGTTATCAACAATTTTATAAATCAACCAACCAATGTGAGTAATGTACAGTGTCAGATGTTGAAAGCAATTCTTGATAACGAAGCCATGGAAGATCCCCTGAAGGATACAGACGACCAGCATATTCAGACAACTGTTGTTCATAACAACAAACCAGTTGAGATCGAACCAGGCAAAGTTCTAAATATCAATGCTGATCTGGATAGCGAACAACAGAAAAAGCTTATCCAGGTATTGCAGAAAAATAAAGGGGCTTTTGCCTAGGATTATCCTGATATGAAAGGGATAGATCCACAGCTATGTACACACCACATTTATACAGAGAAGGATGCGCGACCCATCTGGCAGCCTCAACAAAGGTTGAACCCTCACCTCAAGGATATCGTGAAAGACGAATTGTAGAAGCTACTAGATGTAAACTTTATTTATCCTATCTTTGACAGTAAATGGGTATCCATATTGGTGGTTGTCCCCAAGAAAAATGGGAAGTGGCGCATTTGTGTAGACTATCGAGAGCTAAACAATGCAACATAGAAAGATCACTTTTCCCTCCCATTCATTGATTAGGTCCTCAATACGTTGGCAGGGAAGCAGTTCTTCTCCTTTCTAGACGGCTTCATTGGGTACAATCAAATTTAGATTGCCCCTGAAGACCAGGACAAAACGACCTTCACCTGTCCCTGGGGTACATTCGCATACAGGGTATTACCATTTGGCTTGTGCAATGCCCCGACCATGTTTCAGAGTGCTATACTAAGCATCTTTGCTGATCTAATAAATGAAGGACTGGAGGTATATATGGATGACTTTACTCCATATGGGGATGATTTTGATCAAGCATTACAAACACTACAAGAGGTCTTAGAACGATGCATCGCTACTAGGTTATGTTTAAGGAATGTCAAGTGTCACATGATGATAACCGAGGGTGTGATCATGGGACACTACATCTATGCAGTAGGAATACAGGTAGATCCAACAAAAATACATGTAATTCTTTTTCTGCCTACCCTCTGCACCCAAACAGAGGTACGTAGTTTCCTAGGATGTGCAGGTTATTATCACAAATTTATCAAGAAATTTTCATAGATTGCGGCACCCTTATACACTCTAACTAGAAATCTTGATTTCAGTTGGTCTGACAAGTGTGACATAGCTTTTTCAGGATTAAAGAAACTAGTCTCAACAGCACTAGTATCACGTGGACCAAACTAGGAGCTACCTTTCCACATTTCCATGGACCCATCAGATGTAGCCATAGGTGTTGTCCTCGGCCAAGAGGAGGACAAGGAACCTTATGCTATATATTACGTTAGCCAAAATCTCACCCCTGTAGAACTCAATTACACAGTGACAGAAAAATAATTCTTAGTAGCTATTTATGCAATAAACAAATATAGACACTATATAACTGGCTACCAAGTCTTTGTGTACACTGATCACTCTGCCATTAGATATCTAGCTAATAAACCAATCACAAATGGTCGAGTAACACGATGGTTATTTCTTTTGCAGGAGTTCGACATTACCATTAAAGATTGTCCAGGAAAGGAAAATCCCGTTGCTGATTTTCTATCTCGAATCCTGAAGGTTAATGATCCACTGGCGGTAGATGACCAATTCCCAGATGAGCACCTATTTGTTGTGGTAGTTAAGATGCCATGGTACATAGATGTGGAAAATTATCTGGCAATGGGGAAGCTACCTAAACATTTAACAACAAGAGAAAGAAAATTGTTTGTTCAACGTAGTGCCCGGTTCTCTTAGATAGGCGGATATCTTTTTCATACATCAGCCGACATGTGTATACACAGATGTATCCACGAGGATGAGATCCATGACATCTTGAAGGCTTGCCATGATGAACCCTGTGGGGGACATTTCGCAGACCAAATGACATAACATAAGGTATTACAAATGGGCTATTATTGGCCCACTAGTTTTAAGGATGCTAAAAAATATGCCTAGGCTTGCGACAGTTGCCAAAGGATGGGCCGGCTTGGTCAATCTGATGAAATGCCTCTATAGCCACAATTTGTCATAGAACCCTTCAAGCATTGGGCATTAGACTTCGTAGGTCCATTCCATATGCCTTCCAATCAGAAGGCCTACATACTGGTAGCCATGGATTATGTGACAAAATGGGTGGAAACAATAGATTTACCAAGAGCCACAAAGGAAGCAGTGATTAACTTCCTTTTTGGGCTATTTGTGTGGTATGGATTACTGTGATAAGTGATCACAGATGGGGGAAAGCAATTCACAAGGAACAAGATTACTTCCACTCTCAGAAACCATCATATCATGCACAGGATCACTTCTCCGTATCACCCGCAAGCGAACGAGTAGGTCGAAAGCACCAAAAAGGTTATAAAAGAAATTCTGACCAAGACAGTCTCAACGCACCGGTGAGATTGGGCTACTATACTACCAGAGGCCTTGTGGACCTATCGTACGACTTGGAGGAATACTATTGGATACTCTCCCTACCAGCTTGTGTTCAGTACAGAACCAATTTTTCCAATCGAAATCGAAATAAAGACTCTAAGGAAAACCCAGGAAGTGGGTCTGGATTTAACAAAAGCTCAAACCAAGCGTCTTCAGCAGATTAACAAACTAGATGAAGCTTGATTGCTTGCTTTGCAATGAATTGAAGTAATACAACAGTAAAGGGAAAAATGGCACGACAACCATATCAAGAAGAAAACGTTTCAAAAAGGGGATTGGGAACTTCTGTAATATTCCAGGTTCCAGGACTTCCCAGGCAAGTTGCAAACAAGATGGCTCAACCCTTATGAGATTCAAGAAGTACATAACAATGGTACTCTTACCTTAACTACCATATACGGATTTGGTCATTCCTTTAAGGTAAACGGGCATTGAGTGTGCCTCTATCATCAACTGCTTACCAAAGAGTCTTTCTACAAGCAGGTACACGAGGACCCCTCCATGCAAATTCTAGCTGCCTGGAATGATAATCCAGTAGTTTTTTCTTAAAAGAATTGAAATTGCTTGAAAAATTGTAAATAATGTACATATCTTTGTAGGCATTACCATGTAAATATGTTTTTTTTTCTTCTTCTTTGTTTTTGTTATTCAAACAATTGAACACATGTCGTTCAATTGATTGAACAACATATCTATTTCTCTTCTATAATTCGTTGTTCAAACAATTGAACGTTTCCCGTTCAATTGATTGAACAACACAGTTTTATTTTGTCGTATTTTTATGTTCAAACAACTAAACATTTACTGCTCAATTGATTGAACAACACATTTTTTCCTTTTTGTTTTTGTTGTTCAAACAAGTGAACGTTTTCTGTTCAATTGATTGAACAACACATTTTTCTTTTCGTTGTTCAAACAATTGAACGTTTGTTGTTCAATTGATTGAACAACAAATTTTTCTTTGTTATTTTCGTTGTTCAAACAAGTGAACGTTTGTCGTTCAATTGATTGAACATCACATTTTTTCTTTTCATTTTTCGTTGTTCAAACAATTGAACGTTTGCCGTTCAATTGATTGAACAACACATTTTTCTTTGTTGTTTTCGTTGTTCAAACAAGCGAATGGTTGTCGTTCAATTGATTAAACAACACATTTTTTCTTTTCGTTTTTTGTTGTGCAAACAATTGAACGTTTTCTATTCAATTGATTGAACAACACATTTTTCTTTTTTGTTTTCAATGTTCAAACAATTGAACGACTGCCATTCAATTGATTGACTAACACATTTTCCTTTGCATTCTTGTTGTTCAATAAATCGAACGTTTATTGTTCAAATGATTGAACAACACATTTTCCGTTCATTGGTTTTTGTTGTTCAAGTTATTGAACAATTTCCATTCACTTGATTTAACAACATAGCTTTTCTTATTTGTTTTTTCTGTTCAAACTATTGAACAACTGTCGTTCAATTGATTGAACAACATATTCTTTCTTAATTGTTTTCGTTATTCAAACTATTGAACGCTTGCCATTCAATTAATTGAACAACGCATTTTTCCTTATTTGTTTTTACTGTTAAAACTATTGAACGATTGTCGTTCACCTGATTGAACAACAATTTTTTTCTCATGTTTATTTTCGCTGCCCAAACCATTGAATGACTACCATTCAATTGATTGAACAACACATTTCATTTTTATTTCAATTTCGTTGTTCAAACAATTGGACGACTGTCGTTCAATTGATTGAACAACAATTTTGTTTTTGATTGATTTCATTGTGCAAATGATTGAACTATTGTCGTTCAATCAATTGAACAACACCTTGTTTTTTATTTTTTATTTTTGATTTTTGATTTTGCTGATTGAAGCGCACCTTTAAAGAGGTAAATTGTGAATTTTTCTCATTTTTTTCTTGATCATTATTCCATTTTCTTCTTCTTTTGTATTGCAAATAAGCACCATTTTCATTTGTGCCTCTTTTAAAGAAAAATGGTAATAACAATGTCATTATGACTTCTAAAACCCTTTTGTTGGTTATCTTTATTCATCAAGCTAATACAGTGTATCTTTATAATGGTTGTCTGAACATCTTTTCTTTTGGACACATCATGAAATGATTCATTACCTTTAATCCGTGTTGCCTTATATTTATACTTCCAAATGGATAAAACTCATTGATATAATGTTAAGGGGTAAGAGCATAATACTTCCATTGGCATCTTCTTACTTCTTACACCATCCCTGACTCTTAAGGAGCAAATGAGCCTCCCTTTTTACAAGAAAGATTTCAAAAGCAAAATAAAATAGAAAAATGCTTAAAACATTGTCCAAAGAGGATAGGGGGTCTCATCATGAGCCAGTCTACCATGATCATAAGAATGTAACAAGTGTTGGCTTGTATGGGCCCAAGCAAATCTTGGTACTATTGGCCCTTTCGGCAACAGTCCGCGGAATGCGGACTGAGGTGTCACCTGAAGTAGTATGGGAGGGTGCTAGAACCAGGTTTTCGCACCCTGGGGATTTCTAATGAGCTTTTGGCGATTCGTGGTTTGACCCTACACACACGTCACTACGTGCACCTTTTAGTCCCTCGCAACCTGTGATGCTGCCTTCGCGCAGCCCTACTTAGGGCGCAATCTGTATTATACCCAAGTTCCTTGCTTAGTTAACCTGTTATTACTCGATTACTTAATTTATCTGTGTAAGACAAGTGATAATTAACAGTATATCCAACAATCATATAAGTGTGCGCGATAAACAAAATAGTATAGATGTAAAGAATGCAATACACAAGCAGATGCACAGAAATTGGAATCAACTTCTCTCTATTATTCTTCGTTCGAGGTTACAAACTCAACACTGCCCTACGCTCTCAGTTGCAGGGGTCCACGCACTCAGCTGCGGACTCTACTAGGCCTCTATGCACTCAACTGCAAAGCCTCTTCCTACTACTATGACCTATTACACTTAGACTCTTACTCTATGCTCTATCTTCACTACTTAGCTGCTTCCCCCTTTTAAAACTTAGAACCTTACTCTACTTATACAGTCCCGTGGTCAACAGACCATGGGTAGGCCAACATGACATTACATTACTTTACAATACTTAGGGTAGACAACCCTATGAATCAACCTATACTTCGCGCTCCGCCCCCGCAATTCACGAAGTCTTACAATACATTTGACCAAAACTTGGTCTTTGAGCCCCAAAACATGTTTTGGGGGGATTCCATGCCCAACAGGCCCCCAACATAATCATCGTGACTCGTCCCCGAGTCACTCTGTTGGCGCAGTGATCTTGGTGCGGAGCCCCTCCAACTGGTCCCGTACTGCTCGGAGGTCCGCAACGCACTAAGCTGCTGCCTACTGTACCTGTTGCATTCTTGCTTCTGAATCATCCATGTTTGAATGGTGTCCTTACCTTGGTACCGACATCTATTGCATGTGTTTATAGTCCCGCGCCCTTGTCTAGCTCCTCGGGTCGTGAAGACTGTGCTTCGGCCTATTAGTCAGAGAGCTGACCCACATGTGTAGGGTTTCAAGCGACTGCCATTTACTTTTCTTGGGAAGGGTTCTCCATTTAGTTTGATTAGCTGGACCGCACCTCTGTCTGTGACCTCCTTAACCACATATGGTCCCAGCCACTACATTCTGAATTTTCCTGGAAATTTTTCAAACTAACTATCATACAACAGCACTAAGTCGTTTACCTTGAAGGTGCACAACTTGATATGGCAGTTGTGCCAGGCCTTTTCACGCTACTTTTTTACCTGCTAATGAAATCCAGCCAGAAACCATTCTTCCTCGAGTTCTTTTAATTACACGAGCCTTTCTTCCAAAGCTTCGCGGTCTGTCATGCCTATGAGCGCTGCTATTCATAGATTAGGTATGATGTATTCCATTGGCATGATAGCTTCCATGCCGTAGACTAACCGGAAAGGTGGCTGTCCCATCAATTTCTTGCACGTTGTCTTGTACGCCCATAATACGGTAGGTACGTGTAGGTCCCAGTCATTTCGTTGCGTGTTACATACTTTGGTCAGCGCAGTCTCCAGTATTTTGTTGAATGCCTCTACTATCCCATTAGCTTGTGGGTGGTACGGTGTACTTTTCTGATGATACACCTAGAACTCTTCTGTGAGCGTGCTGATGGTTTCATTCAGGAAATTTGTTCCGCAATCACTCATTAAGATTTTTGGACAGCCAAATAGTGTCAACACATTTTTGAACAAAAACTTTGCAGCCATAGCGGCCATGCAATCCTTGACCGGCTGCACTTCTATCCATCATGTCAGCTACTCCGTCACGGTGATGATTTAGTGTGCACCTGTCTTTCCCTAAGGTTTTATCGGTCCCACAAAGTTGATTGCCCATTTTTCAAATTGATGCAGTGTCATTTGTGTATTTAATGGCATCTCGTCCCTTCATGATGGTTTTCCAATCCTTTGACATATATCGCGGGCCTTACAATGCACCTACAAATCCTGGTGTAGGGTTGGCCACAATAACCCTGTGCGAAGAATCTTCTGTGCGGTCGCGCGTCCTGCATAGTGTCCTCTTGCAACACCCCCATGTGCTTCCACAAGGATCTGTCCTCGTTCAAATTCAGGTATGTACCTTCGCAACATCTCATCATTGCCCATTTTGTAAAGGTGCCCCGCGATGACAAAAAATTCTGCCACGCGCACCACCAATTCCTTCTTTTGTTGGACTGAGTATTCCTTTGGTGCAATCCCTGTTGTTAGAAAATGGATTATATCTTCGAAGTGTCCATCCGTGACACGCACTGCAAAGAGTTGTGCATCAAGTAGTCTCTCTTCCAAATCCATGGGTTCCTCACTGGTCTCAATTCGTGACAAGTGATCTGGTCCTGCGTTTAGGCATCTTAGCTTGACTATGACCTCAAAATCATATTCTTGAAATAGTAAGAGCCATCTGCATATGCACCCCCCCAACACAGGCTTATTCACCAGGTATTTCAACGCAGAATGGTTGGTGTACATCTTGAAATGTCCTCCAAGTAAATAGTGTCAGTATTTTTGGAGCACGTACACCATTGTCAACCCCTCACGCTTGGTGGTAGAATATTTCTTTTCTACTTTGGACAATCTCTGACTTGAAAACACGATCGGGTGATCCACGCCCTCCGCGCCCTCCTGTGTGAGTACAACTCCTAGCGCAATACATGATGCATCAACATGTACATGAAATTCCACATCCCATTTTGGGAAGACCAGGATTGGAGTGGAGGCTAGTTTCCCCTTCAGGACATCCAAACTCTTCATGTAATCATCATTCCAGCAATATGTAACATCCTTTTTCAATAGCTTTTCCATCGGTGCTGTTATTTGGGCATAACTTTTGATGAACTTCCTATAGTATCCAGTGTGCCCCAAAGTAGCACGCAGTTGTTTAACACTTCATGGTGCTTCCAAATTTAGGATAATGACAATCTTTGTAGGGTCCACCATCAGGCCTTGTTTGCAGACCACATGTCCCAGCAGGTTTCCAAAGGGAACGAGGAATGTGCACTTCTTAAGGTTCAACGCAATCTGGTGTCAGCGGAAAGTATCCAACATCAAGCATAAGCTCGCTACATGGTGCTTAACTAATCCAAAGACAGTCCAATCATCCAGATAGACCTCCAAGAACTTGTGGATGTATTCTTTGAACGCAGCCACAACAATGCATGAAAATATAACTGGCGCGTTCTTCAGTCCAAATGGCATAATGGTGTATTGAATGCAACCCCATTCGGTTGCGAAGGTTGTTTTGCTCCTATCTTCTAGTGCAATCTTGATCTGTTGATACCCTAAGAACCCATCCATGAACGAGTATTCTTCCAGACTGCCAACATTCTCCAGTACTTCATCTGTGAAGGGTGTTGGGAATGGATCGTGTACACAGGCGTCATTCAACTTCCTAAGGTCCACACATATTCTTATCTCGCCCTTCTGTTTTTTCCCCTGTACTACTATAGGAATCACCCAGTCGAATTCTTCCACTGGTTCAATAAGTCCGGCTGTGAGCATTTTGTCTAATTTGTCGCGGACCTTTTCTTTATACTTCATATTCAAGTAGTAAGGCCACTGCTTAACTGGCTTTGCGTCAAGTTTTAGGGTGATCTTCATCATCCCTTAGTCGCCAACAATCCCTTTTAAGTCCGTAATTTTGGTCAAGAACAAGTCTTGTTATTCACAGAGTAACTCAGTGACCTTATCCACTGTGGCATCATCCCAATAGTCCCCAAGCGTTGCGTACTTTGGCTCCGCCCTCGTTCCAATGTTGATCTACTTTTTCTTTAGCGGCACGGTAATGTCGTGGTTTTCAAGTGATGGTCCTTAAATGCCGCGATAGACTTCCATTTGATTTAGAACCTGAATTTGATTTAGAACATGTGAAGGAGACATTCATGGAAGCTAAGAAGAGCTTCACGGAGGACTCCACTTCAGGTAGTAAGGATCAAATAGAACCAGGGATGGATCCTTCAATGCTCACTACCTTTCTGGAGACATGCATGAAACTGCTACATGACAGCAAGGCAGTAAAAGGACTACAAGAACTTATCACTAGGTGCGCGGGGTCAGGAGAGCTGCACGTGGTCTGGAAACTTGGTAAGCATGCATTGTGCACAGGAAGGGAAATGAAGTTGATTGTGCAAATCGGCGAATATGAAATGGATCAAGTAATACTGGATCTCAGATCAAACGTAAATGTAGTGCCAAAACAAACATGGGAACACATGGGCAGATCCTTGCTACAATGGTCTCCTATTCAATTACGAATGGTGAACCAACAGAAGGTATTGCCCATGGGAAGGTTGCAAGGGGTAACAGTAGATGTTGAAGGTGCAAGCGCGCAGGTGGATTTTAAAATGATAGAAATTATCGATGATAGTAATCCCTATCCCGCACTACTAGGAATATACTAGGCCACCGATATGAACAGAGTCATAATTCTGAAGAAGCATAAAATGATCTTTGATAAAAAGTCACTACGCATAGTAGTACTACTAGATCCTGCCGAAGGAGCACGATACACTGAACAGGTGCACGACAATGATAATGTCGATGTGGGTGGAGGTGGTAAACGCGGAATGCACTGCCTTATCAGATTGATTGCACTTCTCGAAGAAACTTTCGCTAGCTCTTCTTCACTTTCCCACAAGGGGGAAATTAAGGGACTGGTGTCCAATTCTTCACTACTTCCACTTCTGTAGATCTTCCCACTTCGCGTAGTCCCAAACATTAATTTATTCACATAACCTATTTTTCACACAATAGCATCTTAATCCAAGTGTTCAAATATTTAATATACATACCTCGCAGTCCCTTGAGGAAACATTGCTCCACCTCACTGTAGATGACGGTCGTGTCTACCGCGAACTCAGTGATAAATCCTCCTATAGTTCGGTTGAGCCAATGGTCCACAACTTGCACAATCTTATCTCCTGACGCTTCTAGTATGCGCACTAATTCTGGAGTCCACATGATTAGTTTGTCGAGCCTACACCTTCCCTAACTGTCTGCTAGCTCCGTGATCCACTCGTACAACTTAGAAGGAAAGGATGCAAAGAAAATTTCATGGATTTCCATATACAAGTAGCGCTCCAACCACTATTCCTTAGATACTCACAGATTTATGTTTTCCTGTGCTGTGAACTCGTGAATCTTCTTGTCCAACCACTCTTCAATTTATTTCTTTATGGTATTCCAGTGGCATGACATCAGACATCCCTTATGCAGATCCTGGTCCCGGTAACAAAACCATTTGTTGGCTTGTATGGGCCTGACCCAGGTTCAAAGGTGATTTAGCCAAGAAAATCCCAATACTACTAGCCCTTTTGGCAACAGTCCGCGGAGCATGGACTGAGGTCTCACCTAAAGTAGTATGGGAGGGTGCTAGAACTAGGTTTCTGCACCCTGGGGATGTCTGATGAGCTTCTGGCAGTTCGCGGTTTGACCCTATGCGCACGTCGCTACGCGCACCTAATAGTCCCTTGCAACCTGTGATGTTTCCTTCGTGCAGCCCTACTCAAGGCGCGATCCATATTATACCCAAGTTCCTTGCTTATTTAACCTTTTATTACCCAATTACTTAACTTATCTATGTAAGACTAGTGATAATTAATAGTATATCTAGCAATCATATAAGTGTGTGCGATAAACAAAACAGTATAAATGTAAAGAATGCAATACATAAGAAGATGCACAGAAATTGGAATCAACTTCTCTTTATTATTCTTCATTTGAGGTTACAGACTCGACACTGCCCTACACACTTATTTGTAGGGATCTGCACACTCAACTGCGGACTCTACTAGGCCTCTGCACACTCAGCTGCAAAACCTCTTCCTACTACTACGACCTAATACACTTAGACTCTTACTCTATGCTCTATCTTCGCTACTCAACTACTTCCCTGTTTTACAACTTAGAGCCTTGCTCTACTTATACAATCCCATGGTCTGCAGACCATAGGTAGGCCGACATGACATTACATTACTTTACAATACTTAGGGCGGAAAACCCTATGACTCAACCTATACTTCACGCTCCACGCCCGCAATTCACAGAGTCTTACAATACATTTGACCAAAACTTGGGATTTGAGCCCCAAAACATGCTGTGGGGGGATTCCATGCCCAACAGGCCCCCAACATAATCATTGTGACTCATCCCCGAGCCACTCTGTTAGTGCGGCGATCTTGGTGCGGAGCCCCTCCAACTAGTCCCGTACTACTCGGAGTTCCACAGTGCACTGAACTGCTGCCTGCTATACCTGCTGCATTCTTGCTTTAGAATCATCCATGTCTAAATGGTGTCCTTACCTTGGTATCGGCATCTGTTGCATGTGTTTATAGCCTCTTTCCCTTGTCCGGCTCCTCAGGTCGCGAAGACTATGCTTCATCCTATTAGTTAGAGAGCTGGCCCACCCATGTAGGGTTTCAAGCAACTATCATTTACTTTTCCTGGGAAGGGTTCTCCATTTAGTTTAACTAGCTGGATTACGCCTCTGTCTGTGACCTCCTTAACCACATATGGTCCCAGCCAGTACATTCTAAATTTTCCTGGAAATTTTTCAAACTTACTGTCATACAACAACACTAAGTCATTTACCTTGAAGGTGCGCAACCTGATATGGCGTTCGTGCTAGGCCTTTTCACGCTGCTTTTGTACCTGCCGATGAAATCCAACCAGAAATTGTTCTTCCTCAAGTTCTTCTAATTGCGCGAGCCTTTCTTCTAGAGCTTCGTGGTCCATCATGCCTATGAACGTTGCTCTTCACAGACTAGGTAGGATGTATTCCATTGGCATGACAGCTTCCATGCCATAGACTAACCAGAATGGTGTCTGTCCCGTCAATTTCTTGCATGTTGTCCTATACGCCCATAATATGGCAGGTACGTGAAGGTCCCAGTCGTTTCGTTGCACGTTACATACTTTGGTCAGCGTAGTCTCTAGTATTTTGTTGAATGCCTCTATTGTCCCATTAGCTTGTGGGTGGTATGGGGTACTTTTCTGATGATACACCTGGAGCTCTTTTGTGAGCACGCTAATGGTTTCATTCAGGAAATGTGTTTTGCGATCACTCATTAAGATTTTTAGATAGCCAAATCGTGTCAACACGTTTTTGAACAAAAACTTCACAGCTATAGCAACTGTGAAGTCCTTGACCGGCTGCGCTTCCTCCCTTCATGTCAGGTAATCCGTCGCAGTGATGATGTAGTGCGCACCCATCTTTCCCTGAGGTTTGATCGGTCCCACAAAGTTGATTTCCCATTTTTCAAATGGCTGCAGTGTCATTCGTGGATTTAGTGGCATCTCGTCCCTTCGTGATGGTTTTCTCGTCCTTTGACATATATCGTAGGCCTTACAATGTGCTTTCGAATCCTGGTGTAGGGTCAGCCACCATGACCCTGCACGCATGTCGCTAAGCACACTTATTAGTCCCTTGCAACCTGTGATGCTGCCTTCACGCAGCCCTACTCGGGGCGCGATCTGTTATTACAAGATTACTTAACTTATCTGTGTAAGACTAGTGATAATTAACAGTATATCCAGCAATCATATAAGTGCATACAATAAACAAAATAGTATAAATGTAAAGAAGGCAATAAAAAAGTAGATGCACAGAAATTGGAATCAACTTCTCTTTATTATTCTTCGTTCGAGGTTATAGACTCGACACTGCCCTGTGCACTCAGCTGCAGGGGTCCGCGCACTCAGCTACGGACTCTACTAGGCCTCTGCGCACTCAACTGTAGAGCCTCTTCCTACTACTATGACCCAATACACTTAGACTCTTACTATATGCTCTATCTTTGCTACTTAGTTGCTTTCCCCTTTTACAACTTAGAGCCTCACTCTACTTATACAATCCCATGGTCTGTGGACCATGGGTAGGCCAACATGACATTACATTACTTTACAATACTTAGGGCAAACAACCCTATGACTCAACCTATACTTCGCACTCTGCGCCTGCAATTCGCAGAGTCTTACAATACATTTGACCAAAACTTGGGCTTTGAGCCCCAAAACATGCTGTGGGGGGATTCCATGCCCAACAACAGGTGACATTCCAATTTGGCTACCAAACCAAGGTAATGACCTTCTTGATAATTAATTTGTCAGAAGAACAGGGGGTCTCATCATGAGCCAGCCTGATCATCTTTGTTACACTCTGGTGAGTGGTGCTATGGTTATTTGGTCACCATGCCAGAATAGTAGTCTCTTTGTGACAAAAGAAAGAAAAATTAAACTGTAGAAAGGACTCTGGCTCATTTGGAAGGGTTAAAAAGCAACCCTAATGCTTGCTGGCAGTAGTGGCTCTACTGTGGTATTGAAGTATTATCTTATATTTCCATATGACATCTACCTCTTATAACCTATGACTTTATTTCTAACGAAAAAATTCCATTTGGTAGCACTTTTACAAGCCACATAACATGGTAATTTTTATTTATATTTATCATATTCCATATATCCGTGCATTAAACGACAGTCATTAAACATAAACTGTCGATTATGCTGATGTGATTAATTTCGCTCATGGTAAAATCTTTGACATAATGACTTAATATTGCTGTTTTTATTTTGATTTGGCCAATTCACGTCTAACGATGGATATCGCTTAAATGCTTTACTGATTTGCGTGTTGTGCTTTTTAGATTGGTTGCCAACATTTATTTCGCATTGGTTTATTTGCATGTTTTCTGCGTGCTGAAAGGACATGGGCGCCCTTTTCTCGTGAGAGAGGGGGGATGTCCTGCATATGGATGGAATGTATTCTAGTTATGGATAACTATGTGACAATCATTCAGATTACCTCCAGAGTACGAATTGCATGATGTGCAGGAATGTGTAATAATTAGCAGAAAATTCTGATTGGTCAAAGAATGGGAACCATTATGGAAAGCATGCGAACATATGATTTTGTGTTAAGTATGGATAACAAGATGAATGACTTAACTAAACACGATAATAATTATCCAAGTAGCGTCATTTCCTTTATATTTATTGTGATATACATTGTTGTTGTGTTGCATTACAGGGGTAAAACACAGTTGTATACAGAGAAACCAAACTCAATTGCAGCGGCTATGGCGGAAGAGAAATTTGGAGTGAGCCTCTAGTATTGATGGTGTCGGATCAAGCCCATGAAATCCTTGAACGCACTAGCTAGTTGCAGTATTTAAACAGATTGTAGGGATTCCATGAAGAGCTAACGCTGGAATTTCTGTAAAATCTGCAAAACAGTAGTACAATGGTCAAAGGCATAAGCATGGTGGTTTCAGAAGAAGTCCTGGCCAAAGTCACCTAAATTATGGCAAAAGGGGTGAAATGGGCAGAAAAATGCATCCTTTTATATAGCGCAATTGAAGCCTTCCAGGACCTAGGCGAGCGACTGGTATGAACAGGGAAAGGAATTCATCCTTCAGCGTTGCAGCAACCGTGGCAAGAGTTGGTGGTCATCGTCCAAAGATATATCACCTGCGACGGCCAGCATGATGTGGTAAAGCCTCAACAACTAAAACTCCTAGCCATTTTAAAGCAAATAATTTCAGTTAATTTACCATTTTATCTAAATTCCTTGTTACACGATGTTGCCCGATGGGTAAGGACAGCGAAGGACCCACATAGTGTAGTCAGCCATCATGGGTTAATTAAGTTAATCATCACAAATAGATTGGCACAACAACAATTAACATGGGACAGTATCATAAATCCTACCTTAGCTCCACCCCCAAAAAATGAGGAAATAGAGCAACAAGGGCCAAGAACCCCAGGCCCAAAGAAAATATTAAAACGAAAGAGCCCCACTGCACCCCTAGAATCAGCTAAGTGTAGACACTCGGTGAGAGTAAAAGCCCAGTGGCACATTCCAATCCAAGCAGAAGAAGTTGGACCATCCCACACACCTCCTCTTAGTCCTCAAGACCCTCCTTTGCAAGACTATGAGGAGGAAGTGGCAAGGGTTTTGGGAAGCATGGGAATGTTTACTGAAGGTAGGGAACAACCATGGAACACTAAAGAACAGAACTATACCCCTGATCAGTTGGTCCCTACTGACAATTCTGGTCATGAACAAACCCAACCATGCACTGATGCCATGGAGGAGCAAAGAGAGTTAATTCCTGATATGGAAACACCCCTCGAAGCCGAGGAACACAAAGAAATGGCCAACAGAAAGGAAACTCAAGCCATAGGAACCGGTCCAGTGGACCCCCTAGCAGAAAGAAACCCTGAAGGTGAAAACTTGAGGGATGCCAATCAACCAAGTGATATTCCATTTTCAAAGTCCCCTGTGGATGAGGCCTACCAAGAAGAAGACCACGAGAATGATGAATGCTTAGGAGATACTATTGCATTGGGATCTCCTTAACACAAAATGAATAATAATTATGAGTTGGAAGGAGAAATCCCACCAGAAAACACAGTTCCACTTGGGAACATTCCTGATGATGACATAACACAGCCTGTACAAGTAGCAGAAGGTAACGCAGCCCCAGATGAAATCCCTAGAGTAGAAGATCCCTACAAAGCTAAGCTTAAAAAGGTGCTCATAAAATACAGAAAATAGAAGCTAGTAATCAGGGAGTTGAAATATTGGCTAAAATAAGCAACCAGAATGAAGAAATTGAAAGCAGAAATGGAAAATGCAGGGACACAAATAGAACAATGTTCTGCAAAGGATGCTAAGACTCAGACAAAGTTTCTTGAGGGTTGCCCAAAAGAAACCCAGATTGAGCCAACTATCAAAGAAGATACTACCATAAAAACTGAGGAGCCTTGTATCATTTCATAGGGAACTCAAACGGCCTACACCATTGCAGACATTGCTGTCCAGACTGATTTTGAAGAAAATGTTCAAGTTGTAATTCTAGAAGCAGCTGGAGCTGCTATGTAGACTGACCCTGAGGAGACCCAAGATGCAGAAGTCCAAATAGATGAAACACCTCTTTACACCCCCTTGGTTATAGAAGCCATTATTAGAAAATTAAAGAATGAGCTTTTAACAGTTCACTAAGAACTAGCTCAACACAAGGAAAAGGTGGTCCCTTTTCACGAACACCAAGGGATAAAGAAGAAGTTTGAGGCACTTACCAGGATGGAAGAGACTTTTTCTCAATACAAGGCTGAGCAAAAGAAGGTTGAAAATTTAGAGGGTCAATTGCAGAAAGCTAGAGAACAAATGGAGACTATCTGTTCTCTCTATTCAAACACTCTATCTTATCGAGCTCCCGCCACCAATTATGCTTTATTTCTTATGGAGAGATATCTCCTGTTAAAAGTTAAGGCCATTAAGGCTGGTAAACCGACAGAAATTAAAACCACTCCTGATTTTATTAAGTGTTTCAGAGAACATGATGAGAAGGTTCAACACCTCCTTTGTGAGATCTATATGCATAATTTTGTTTTAGAGGATGACAAGGATAGCCACCCTGCCCCTTTTATAGGGGACATTCAAATTCAGGCATTCCTTTCCTTTGCTGCTAATCAACTAAAATGGGCCAAGGCTTACAACACATTCAAAAGGTGTGAGTATGGCATTGACCTATGGGTCAGAGGAGAACCTACATAACCACTACTCCTATTTGTCTAGCATAAGAAGTTTATGAAAAAAGATAGTGTTGTAGGAAAATTGGGGCCAATTAATACTGATATCATTCAGGCTAGAAAGGAATACTTCCAGGATATTAAAGAAGAAGCCTTGGCTGCATCAAGGCAAAGATGGGAAGTTTCCAGTAACACTGTGAGGGGCCGAGAGCCATTCGAATACCATAACTTCCAAGTTGCCTCTTCCCATTTTTACAAATATAGCAATATGATTTTAACAATGGGACTATATTGGATAGGATGCCGCTACAGAACCCTAATTATATGGTACCCTCCTAATCAATAACGTAGTGATTATAACTTAAAAGATCATGAGGTAACTAAGGCTTTCGCTATCCTCAAGAAAAAGAATGGTTTTATGAATTACATGGAGGAAGTATACCCTGCTTATTCCCTCACACAGTTGCATCTAAACTATACTCTTGCACGAGGATGTGCAACAAGGTAAGCTGGGGAGTATGTTGGGACAGGAAAAAGGTATGATTTCTCTTCATTTAATGCTTCATTTATCATTCATCCTTATAATATTATCTTCGTTTATAGAATAAAATGAGGAAATATTAGGTAAAGTTGGAAGAAACTATTTGGTGATAGAATATGCGAATTTAGTATGAAAAATTGATTCTTTGCTATCTTTGTATGCATAGATGCGATTGGGAAAAAGTTGTTTAGTGGGCAAGATAGCACGAGGCCATAAAAGGGAAAAGCCACAATGTTTGGGGTAGACAAGAAAGTGGAAGATCAGTTCAAATACTCCTATTTTATCATATGATCAGATTTTATATTGTGAAATCCTTAGGATCTCCTGATCCTAAGGATTCGCTTCTATCCAAGTTTCTCTTTTATGTTATATAGGGTCGAAAGGCAACTAGATACAATTTCAGACTTTTAATGTGTAATTATTCTTTTTTGAAGCAAAAAAGTTGTTAATTCAGTGACTCTGTTAGCTGTTACTTTGAAGTTAATGAAAGAAGGTTGCACTTGATACATCTCCGTATTCTAAGTTTTTATTAAGCAGAGGCTTCTGGCGACTCTGGGCCCAGTCACAAGAAGTTCCACTACTCCTTTGTGTTATAGTTTATATTCAGTCTTTGTAATTGATTTAATGTTTAGTTATTTTATTTATCTTGAAGATTTGTGATATTGATTTATACTACTGTTCACTTAGATTTATATTGAAGCTATGAGATATACTTAAGTAGCGCCTTGATTAGAATGAGTGAATGCATGTTTGATTGTTGTTCAATTGAATAGATGTTATCATAGATCTTGAGAGACAAGATTGATTAACTTCTACAGATTGCAATATAGAATGTTTACCATTTAGGAATCCTTTATTGTTGTTGCTGTTCACTTACCTATTGTTATTCAATTACCAATTGTTGATTGCTATTCATTTATTATTGTTGTTCAATTGAGTAATGCAAATTGATTTGGGTTGTTATAGATTGGTAGTGTTGTTCGATAATCGTAGTTTCTTTACTTGATTAAGTGTGATTAGTCTCAAGATTATTTGAATGTTTCTCAGCGTAATTCTCATTTGCATTCCGTTCAAATTGGTTTTAGAACAAGTTGTATAGAATTACATAGGGTGTTGCGAGCATTCCTTTCATAAATAGTTCTTTGTAGAGTTGTGTGAATTAAATTGAAGAATTAGCCTTTAATGATTTTAACGATTCATCATTAGATAACCTCTAGCTTCACTGCACATAATATGTTGGCACTCTTGAAATAGAAAGACTTACCTCGGGTTCATAACTAATGTAGGGATTAAGATTTCCTGTAAAAAGACATCTTAGTGAGCCAACATAAGAAGAATATGAAAATAAAAGAAAACCTTATAGATAAAAAAGAGGAAAATATACTAAGAATAAGATTTTTTACTCTAGGTAGGATAATAACTCATCTAAAGAAATTGATGGATCATATGTTTTCAATATTGACAAAGAAGAAATACTCTTCATAGCCATGGATACAAAGTATACTGATAAAGAGAATGAAGACAATCAAAAAGAAAAATTACCTACAAAATAAGAAACATTGATAGGGAAGTGAATCTTGAAGTATAACTTGTTACTTCCTTAGAAGAAGAAAACATTCTTAGGCGAAAGAATAAAAAACAGGAGTAATTTTATAAATATAAAAAAAGGGATCATGATCTTGATGAAACAAAAAAAATAGTTATCATCCTAAAGACTGAACTAGAAGAGGCAAAACATATAGAAGTGGTGAGAAGCTCACTGAAAGAAAAGGAAGAAAATTATAAGAAACTAGAAGTCAAAATTGTGTCCTTAAGAAAGTAGCTAGAGAAAATGACTAATTAGTTGAATAGAAGCTTAAAGGTTTGAAAAGATATTGAAATATTAGATAATTTTCTCAGTTTCCAAAGGTCACCATTCATCAAGATAGGTCTTGGATATGAAGAAAAATAAAACATCACCAAGGGCGATGGAAGAACTAAGGTCACAAAGCCATCATAAAATGAAAATGAAGAAAATCCTAAAATATATGATAATATTCTCAAAATCCCCATCAACAATGAAAGAAGCAATAGGAAAGGGAATGAGGACTAGTAGAATCTTGATTCTTCTCATAAGAAAACAAGAATGAGTTCACAAGATTTATTCCACCAATAAGGCCTTTCACAACCCAATACTAAAATATCTTCTTCTATTATTGTTTTTCTTGTAATAAATTTGGTCATAAAGAAATATATTGTAGAGTTTTAAAATGCAAGAAGTGATCATGTGAGAGATAAAAATAGAGGATATTATGGGGCCTCAAAGAATGATTAAGTGAGCAAAAAACCCATAATGTATCATGGGTTTTTTTATAGAAACAACAATTCATTTGTTCCCTTACTTGATTACAATATCAAATGTAATAAGTGCAATAACTATGGACACATAACATGTGACTATAGACACAACATAATAAATTCACCTAAACAAAGCAAGGAAGAATATGTTCCTACTAGGCATAGAGAAGAATACACAAAGGTTTGGAAAATGAAACAAGAAGAATATAAGAAGAAAGAATGTGTACTTACATTGTATGCTAAAAGCAAAGGAAGCCAATGATACATTGATAGCTGGTTTTCAAAACACATGACAAGGGATCAAAACAAATTTCTCTCCCTAAAGGAATAGGTATAGGTATGTTTAGTCTTGATGATCAAAATACTAAAGCACAACATGTCTTGTATGTTAAAGGATTAAAACATAATATTCTAAGGGTCATTAAAATGTGTGATCAAGGTTAAAACCTCACATTTCATTCTAAAGGATGTGAGATAAGGAAATTAAATTCAAGAATATTAGTGGCAAATGAAAATAGGACTTTGAGAAATGTATATGTCCTCGATGAAGTCAAAGGATAAAAATATTGTATGGGACAAGTAGATAAAAGTTTTTATGGCTTATAAGTATGTGTCATATAAACTTTGACAATCTAGTAAAACTCAACAAGATACAAGTAGTAAAAGATATGCTAAGGATCTCAAAACCTACATAACTATTTGCAGACCATGTTAATTGAGAAGCAAACAAGAGTTAGTTTCAAAACGAAGAGTACTCAACATAAAAGTCATTAAAAAGTGAGAGTTATTTCCTGTTGTTTATTGATGATTAAACAAGAATGAAATGGGTTACATTTATTAAAGAAAAATAAGAAGAATTTGGTAAGAATAAAGCTTTCAATGGCCTAGTTGAAAATGAGATTGACTTAAAAATCAAGTGCTTAAGATCAGACATAGGAGGTGAGTTCACCTCTAATAAATTTAATGAGTTTTGTAAGAATCATGGAATCGAGATACATTTTTTGGCAATAAGGATCCCACATCAAAATGGAGTTGTAGAAAGGAAGAATAGAATGGTATACTAAATGAATAGAACAACATTGAATAAATCCAACTACCAAACACATTTTTGGGTGTAGTTAGAAGAACATAATACATTTTGAATAGAGCACAAATTAGAGTGAACAAAAACTAGACACCTTATGGATTATTGAAACATAGACCAACTATAGTCAAATACTTCAAAGTACTTAGGAGAAAGTGTTATAGAAAGATAAATAAATATAATTTTGGAAAATGTGATTCCATAACATATGAAGGTATGTTTCTTCGATATGCATCTAGAAGGACTACAAAATTTACAACAAAATACTATGGAAGATGGCAAAAAATATTGATGTAAGAATGAATGAAACAATACCTTAAAAGGAAAAGTCACAAACAAATGAAAATTCAAAGGACACAATCTACAGAGAAAAATAAAAGGAACAAGAAGAGGAAGAACTAGAAAAGAAAGAACAAGAAGAAATAGAACAACTGTTGGGAAAAATACTAAGAGGGAGGGGTGAATCAGTACTTAAACTTTCTTAATAATAATTTTCCTTTTCAAACTGTATACGTGATTTTAAAGAAACGAAATTGTGTATGTCCGCAACTATAATGAATGAAACCAGCATATAGATAATAAACTTGTAAAATAGCTAATTCATTGTCTGCTGAACTTAAATCAGAGTGTGATGCATTTACTAAGCAGTAAACAGATGTAGTAAGAACAAAATAAATCAACACACATAAGAAGCACACATGAACACCAGGATTTTTCAAGTGGAAACCTAATGTGGGAAAAAGCCACCATTTTTGTCATCTTAGTCTCAATCTTCTTATTATAAAAAGTGTTTACAATTTTTGTATTGGTGCAGACCTTTTCCAGTACGCAGGCATATACCTACTGAAGGCTACAACCTTCACTCATTTTCCAGCTTCTATTGGAAGGGAGCTCCAACCCCCTAGCTCTTGTACTGGCTGATATGTTTACCAGTACGTAGGCGTTGGCCTACAAAAGGCTACCACCTTCACTCTTTCTCCAGGGACCATGTTTCATAAATTTTCAGACTAGATACTCCTGGTACACATCGACACAATATTTAGGCCACGTTTCATCAAATTTTCAAACTGGACCCATCAATAACATTGAAGCACTAAATCAATCACCACTGCAATACAGCCATAAAATACAACTGCATCTACCAATCACTGAAACCCATCAACTCTAAAGAAAAAAATAATCAATCAATCTGAACAGTCAGATCACTGCCACTATAACGCAGAACTGAAACCAGAATACTACATCAACAACCAGAACCCACTGCAACCTCAAAAATCATATGTCAGAATGTATATGCTACTTCAATGAGGACAACTTGCGTGCCTATGCTACTTTCTGTAACCCAACCTACATATACCTATAAAGATACTTAATCATAAAACTTGTGAACCAAAACTATACTAACCAAAGACATTATGAAGATCTACTGTCATATTATAGAGTTTTAAAGAGATAGCAGCAAAGGTCACCCTTCTTACTCAATCAACCAGTCACCCAGACTCAGTCTCCTTATACAATCAATTTAACTTCAGATCTAATGAAGACATCATGGACAAATAGTAGTAAAACAACAACATTGATCAGACAGATCAGTCAATTCTGAACAACAAGCACTTCCTCGGCATACGCTACTTGGAAGTTCCAAATCGTGTCTATACGCTCCTTCACCGAGGCAAACCTGCATATAGATCTGAAAATAATGACTTATAACTTCACATATTTTGAAGATTTCAAATATACCTAGATCATAGCATTTAAAGGATAAAACATGCATTAGCACTTAGATCTAGTCTATCCATTATCAAATCATACAATGATAAGTCATTTCAAGTCTCATGATCCTGATCCAACATTGTATCCAAGGGCGCATAAGATATCTTAGATCTATATCATAACCAAATCCCTTACAACACAAAATATACTTCAGATAGAAGTATTCATGAAAAAAACCCTTTCACTTGCACACTTAGACCTTTGATCTATATTGTATACGTGATTTTAAAGAAACAAAATTGCATATGTCTGCAACTATAATGAATGAAACCAACATATAGATAATAAACTTGTAACATAGCTAATTCATTGTCTGTTGAACTGAAATCAGAGTGTGATGCATTTACTAAGCAGTAAACAGATGCAGTAAGAACAGAATAAATCAACACACATAATAAGCACACATGAACACCAGGATTTTTCAAGTGGAAACCTAATGTGGGAAAAAACCACCGTTGTTGTCATCTTAGTGTTCAATCTTCTTATTGTAAAAAGTGTTTACAATTTTTGTATTGGTGCAGACCTTTTCCAGTAAGAAGGCATCTACCTGCTGAAGGCTGCAACCTTCACTCATTTTCCAGCTTCTACTGGAAGGGAGCTCCAACCCCCTAGCTCTTGTACTGGCTGATATGTTTACCAGTATGTTTACTATACTAACCAAAGACATTATGAAGATCTACTGTCATATTATAGAGTTTTAAAGAGATAGCAACAAAGATCACCCTTCTTACTCAATCAACCAGTCACCTAGACTCAATCTCCTTATATAATGAATTTAACTTCAGATCTAATGAATACATCATTGAAAAATAGCAGTAAAACAACAACATTGATCAGACAGATCAGTCAATTCTAAAAAAACAAGCACTTCCTCAGCATACGCTACTTGGAAGTGCCAAATCGCGTCTATACACTCCTTCACTGAGGCAAACCTGCATATAGATCTGCAAATAATGACTTATAACTTCACATCTTTTGAAGACTTCAGATATACCCAGATCATAGAATTTAAAGGATAAAACATGCATTAACACTTAGATCTAGTCTATCCATCATCAAATCATACAATGATAAGTCATTTCAAGTCTCATGATCCTGATCCAACATTGTATCCAAGGGTGCACAAGATATTTTAGATCTATATCATAGCCAAATCCCTTACAACACAAAATATACTTCAGATAGAAGTATTCATGAAAAAAACCCTTTCACTTTCACACTTAGAGATTTTATCAAACTGTATACGTGATTTTAAAGAAACGAAATTGCATATGTCTGCAACTATAATGAATGAAACCATCATATAGATAATAAACTTGTAAAATAGCTAATTCATTGTCTGCTGAACTTAAATTAGAGTGTGATGCATTTACTAAGTAGTAAACAGATGTAGTAAGAACAGAATAAATCAACACACATAAGAAGCACACATGAACACCGGGATTTTTCAAGTGGAATCCTAATGTGGGAAAAAACCACCATTTTTGTCATCTTAGTCTCAATCTTCTTATTATAAAAAGTGTTTACAATTTTTGTATTGGTGCAGACCTTTTCCGGTATGCAGGCATCTACCTACTGAAGGCTAAAACCTTCACTCATTTTCCAGCTTCTACTGGAAGGGAGCTCCAACCCCCTAGCTCTTGTACTGGCTGATATGTTTACCGGTATGTAAGCGTTGGCCTACAAAAGGCTACCACCTTCACTCTTTCTCCAGGGACCATGTTTCATAAATTTTCAGACTAGATACTCCTGGTACACATCAACACAATATGTAGGCCATGTTTCATCAAATTTTCAAACTGGACCCATCAATAACATTGAAGCACTAAATCAATCACCACTGCAATACAGCCATAAAATACAACTGCATCTACCAATCACTGAAACCCATCAACTCTAAAGAAAAACATAATCAATCAATCTAAACAGTTAGATCACTGCCACTATAACACAGAGCTGAAACTAGAATACTGCATCAACAACCAGAACACACTGCAACCTCAAAAATCATATGTCAGAATGTATACGCTACTTCAATGAGGACAACCTGCGGGTCTATGCTACTTCTGTAACCCAATCTACGTATACCTCTAAAGATACTGAATCATAAAACTTGTGAACCAAAACTATACTAACCAAAGACATTATGAAGATCTACTATCATACTATAGAGTTTTAAAGAGATAGCAGCAAAGATCACCCTTCTTACTCAATCAACCAATCACCCAAACTCAATCTTCGTATACAATCAATTTAACTTCAGATCTACTGAGGACATCATTGACAAATAGTAGTAAAACAACAACATTGATTAGACAGATCAGTCAATTCTAAACAACAAGCGCTTCCTCGGCATACACTACTTGGAAGTGCCAAATCATGCCTATACGCTCCTTCACCGAGGCAAACCTGCATATAGATCTGCAAATAATGACTTATAACTGCACATCTTTTGAAGACTTCAGATATACCCAGATCATAGCATTAAAAGGATAAAACATGCATTAGCACTTAGATCTAGTCTATCCATTATCGAATCATACAATGATAAGTCATTTCAAGTCTCATGATCCTAATCCAACATTGTATCCAAGGGTGCACAAGATATTTTAGATCTATATCATAACCAAATCCCTTACAACACAAAATATACTTCAGATAGAAGTATTCATGAAAAAAACCCTTTCACTTGCACACTTAGACCTTTGATCTTCTCCTCCATATATACTAGAACCTTTGTCAATGCCATGCACCAAAACAACGCTTAGAACCTTTGGTATTCTTAGATGGGATCAATTAATCATTATTCCACTCACTATTGTGGGCTAATACCATGGTATGGATCCTTGGTATCCTTTAACCTTAATTTTCCATCCCATACGCACTTTTCCTTCTATGAAACTGCATGCATACGTATATGCTCCTTTTATTTTGTGTACCTGGATGTATATGTGACTTGGACTAGGTTAACCAGCGTATACAACTTAAAACATTCTCTTTCCTCAATTTCATGATTCTAATCAGTAATCCTTTGTCCCATCATCTTGTTCTTCTGTGCTATTACTCTGTTACCTCTTAATGGACCTATTACAATGTGAGTTTCCATCATGCATACCTATATCTAGGTTGCCATCAAGGACAACATATGTACCATAATGCCAAAAATCTCCCCCTTTGGTCTTGATGGCAACCATATTGGTGTTGATCACTTCAAGGTGTAGAACATGTTAGATATATCAAGCAACACCAAGATACTCTCCCGCTTTGACATCAAGGGCAAGGGGTAGACTAAGATATTCTCCCCCTTAATACATGTTGAGAGGCACTATACTGTCCATGCTCCCCCTGAGCACATGCAAAGTCTGCAGAAATATTTTCAAAAGAATTGCATGACTCTATAACTTAACTATGTGAGTATGACCTTCCTATCACCAATTACTGATACATACATCAGTCACCCAACCAAGTGGGGATACATCAAATGTTCATACATGACTGAAAATTGCAATTATTACATCATCCTTCCCATGCATAGTGGGGTTGCAAATTACGTCATGTGTTCAAAAGGACTCATCCATAATAGACTATAACAGAAAAAGACACATTATTACACCATAGGTCTTTACATGACCTTTTCATCAAATGACATTAATAACTAAGACCATAGCTGAATTCAATAACCATGATGCCATAAACGCATAATATTTTGAAGGCTAATGCTCCTCCTGAACCTGTGCTACCTGTGCATTGTCAACAATTCATTCATCAAGGAATCTTCATCAATGAAATAAACATTAATGAGAAAAGCATATCAACATACTGTATCCATCAATATCAAACTGAACAGCCATGTCAGAAACTAATTTTGAGTCTGAGCCATTGTCTTTTCTATTAGAAAAAATCATATGCTACTATCGTCACAGAAACTCACGTATATACGCGACTCTGCTTCATGAAATCTGCATATAGAAAATAATCCTTTGAATCTGAACAAATTGTTTTTAACAGTAAGATGAGGAAGAAACAACTCTCAACTTTTGTCTGAGATATTCAAATGCTTCTCTGGGAAGAGGTTTGGTAAATATATCAGCAACTTGATCCTTGGATGGAACATAATCTAATTTAACCTTTTGTTCAAGTATTTTTTCTAGTATAAAGTGGTACTTAATGGGTATGTGCTTGGTCTTGGAGTGCATAACAGGATTTTTCAAGATACTAATCGCACTTGTATTGTCACATCGGATGGAGATGGGTGGAGAACATGTAATTTGAATATCTTGTAATGTCTGCATCATCCAGAGAAGTTGTGTGCAGCAAGATGCAACAGCCACATATTTTCTTCCGCTGTAGATAAGGAAATCGAACTTTGTTTCTTGCTTAACCAAGATACTAATTGTGATCCCATATATAATGCACCTCCACTAGTGCTTTTTTGGTGATCAACATTTCCAGCCCAATCCACATATGTATATGCATGAAGGGTGAGATTTGTATCTTTAGGATACCATAGACCAAAGGCTTGAGTTCCTTGGAGATATTTGAATATTCTCTTTACTTCCTGAAGGTGTGATTCCTTCATATTGGCTTGGAATCTTCCAACAATTCCTATCGCATGCATGATATTTGGTCTTCTACATGTTAGATAAGTAGACTTCCAATCATAGATTTGTAATCTGGTTGATTCATTGTAGGAGATTCATCATTACCACTAAGACTACATCATGTTACCATTAGAGTACATACTAGTTTGGAATCTTCTATTTCATACTTCTTCAAAATCTTCTTGAGATATTTAGTTTGTGAGAGAAAGATGTCATCTTTTGTTTGTTTCAATTTTAGACCAAGAAAATGGGTTAGTTCTGCAAGCAAAGACATTTCAAATTCTTGCTACATTTTGACTCATAGATTCTTCATTACTACCAAAGATGATATTTGTCAAGACGATAATACCATGCCCTCGGAGCTTGTTTTAGTCTATATAAAGCCTTTTTGAGTTTGCACACAAGCTTTGCATCATTTCCTAGAATTAATCCTTCTAGTTGTTTAACGTATACTTCTTCTTCTAGATCTCCATTAAGAAATGCAGATTTTACATCCATTTGATAAAATTTGAATTTTCGAAAACTTAAAAGAGCAAGAAACATTCTTATGGCTTCAATTCTAGCTACAGGTGCAAAAGTTTCTTCAAAGCCTATACCTTCTTGTTGTGCATACCCTTTACAAACAAACCTTTCTTTATTCCTAATTACCTCTCCATTTTCATTCAACTTATTCTGAATATCAATTTTTTCCCTATAACATTTTTATCATGAGGTCTAGGAACTAATTCCCGAGTATCATTATTTTCAATTTGCTCAAGTTCTTCATCTGTGGACTTAACCCAACATTCATCTTTTCTAGCTTCATTTACATTTTGTGGTTCTATGGAGGATAATAAGGCTAGATAACTAGAAGATCCTACAAGAGTTCTTCTTTTTTGTACTCTAGACCCCTTTTCTCCTAGAATTTGAGATTTTGGATGATTCTTTTGAACATACTTGGATGGAGCCTTTTCCCTGTCAGATGTATCTTCTTCTGATGCTTCATTGGTTTCTTCTTCTATATCATTTCGATTTGATATGGGAAATCATTCACCATATTCATTATTATCATCTTCTTTTGTTGACATCACCTGTTTCGGATTTATGCATGCTTCGTCAATTACAACATCAATGCATTCAACATTTTTTCGAAGTCTCTTATTATAACACTTATGTCCTTTACTTCTAGATGAATAAGCGAGAAATATTCCTTCGTCTGCTCTAGGTTCAAACTTACCAAGTTTTTCATCAATGTTTTTGATGAAACATTTTCTTCCAAAAACTATGAAGTGTTTTATAGTGGGAATCTTACCATACCAAAGTTCAAATGGAGTTTTATCACTATTTAAACATACATGAGATTTATTGAGAATATTTACTGCAGTATGTGTAGCTTCACCCCAGAAAGTGTCAGACGTTCCAGACTCATCAAGCATAGATCGAGCCATTTGTTGAATGGTTCTATTCATTCTTTCCACCATGCCATTTTGTTGAGGAGTTCTACCAACAGAGAACTGTCTCTTGATTCCATGTTGTTCACAGAATTCAAATAATTCATCTGATATGAATTCTCCTCCCCGATTAGATCTGAGACATTTGATTTTTAGATCTAATTCATTTTCAACTAAAGCTTTGAAGACCTTAAACTTTTCAAATGCTTCATCTTTATGTTTTAGTAAACCAATCCAGCACATTCTAGAAAGATCATCAATGAATAAAATGTAGTATTCTTCTCCACGAGGTGACTTTTTCCTTGTTGGTCCACACAAATCAATATGAATGAGTTCAAGAGGCTTACTTGCTGATCCTTCTTTATCATTGAATTGAACTTTGGTTTTCTTACCAAATTGATGTGGTTTGTAGATGGTACTTTCTGGGATGATTATATCTGGAATATTGTGAACAGCCTTGAGCCTACATGATTTTCTTATTTGAGAAAATCTTAAATGCCCCAATCTTCTGTGCCATAAACAGTTCTCTTCTGTTTTTCTTAGATAACATTTTTCTTGACTTCCTTCTAGTATATATAGATTGCTTGGATTTCTTGTACCTTTGATTATGGTCTTTATTGTGTCAATCTCATGAACCACACAATGTTTTGATTGAAACACAACTTCATTACCTTGATCACACATTTTAATAACACTCAATAAGTTATGCTTTAATCCATAAACATACATAACATTTCCAGCTTTATCTTTTTCTTTTAGATAAATAGAACCTTTACCCTTAATGACAGCTAGTGTGTCATTTCCAAAAGAGACATTCTTTTCCTTTTCTAAAGCATTGTATGAGAGGAGTTTATCTGTATCACCTGTCATGTGTTTAGAGAATCCTTTATCAATGTACCACTGATTTTCTTGTCCTTTTGCAAACAAAGCTATGCCACATCTTTCTGACTGTAGTTCCTTCCTTTTCCATACCTTGGAGTTTGATGATGCTTTCTTCTCTTGATATGTTGGCTGAAATTTGCTCCTGCGTTCCGATTATTCATGACCAAATTTATTGAAAAATGAACATTCAATTTCATCTTCAAGAGGTGAAAAATGATTATAAGATCTCTTCTTGATTCCTGTGATGCTCCTTTGGTTTCTTGTTTCTCTAGTCATGATAGTTTTGTAAGCAACAATGCTTTTCATGCCATGACTTTATAAGAGGAGAATGTTGAACCTTAACGATTTTTTCTAAGGTTTCTGATCCTTTAGCAAATCTAAGATTAAGAGTTTTTTTCTTCTCAATTTCCTTTCTTAGACTCACTACTTCACACTCTAATTTTTCATTGTGTTTTTCCCTTTCCATGAGTTGATGTGTCAAAGTGTCTATGACTATATTCTTTTCTTCCAGGCATATTTTGAGTTGAGCGATTTCTTCAAGAAAATATTCTTCTTATAAGGCATCCATAAACTTATCATTTTCATAAGCCAAGATAAGTTTAATATCTTAATTAGATTCACCTTCATCACTATTAGACAGGCCATCACTATCTTCATGAGTATAATAAATTCTTCTATTAATAACGTGTTTCCTATTACCTTTTGCAGAATCCTTTCCTTTGTCATGGTTATCTTTATGAAGACATTTAGCAGCATAATGACCAACTCTACTGCAAGAAAAACATTTGAAGGGAAGCTTACCTCTGAATATTTCGATACCCAGTTGAAGTTTCTTCACAAAGTTTACCTCATCTTCTTCTAATATATATCCTGATTCCTTGAGATCTTCCTTTTCTTTTCCCTTTGCAAAGGCTTTGAAAGTGGCTTCTCTAATTTCTGATGGACCTCCTTTCCTCATTTCAAAGGTAGTTAAAATTCCATGAAGTTGAACAATAGTAATAGATTGTAAATCTTACTTCTCTTTAATGACAGATACTTTTGACTCAAATTTAGGATATAGAGATCTTAAAATTTTCTCTACTCTAATAGCCTCATTTATTTCTTCACCTAGATTCTCATACGATTTACAATCTCATCTACTCGGAAAAAGTAACTAGCAATACTTTCATCACTATGCATCTTGAGAGTTTCATATTGAATTATGAGAGTTTGGAGTTTGGCACATTTTACCTGGGAGTCTCCTTCGTAGCTCTGAATGATTTTGTCCCATACTTCTTTAGCTATGTTGTGCTGGATGACTTTGAAGAATTTTAATTCTAATAGACTTCCCAATAATTCATTGACGACTTTGGCATTGGTTTCATATAATTTCTTTTATGCTGGATCTATGGGGATTGCTACTATATATTGGTATCCTCCTTCCACAATTGCCCAAACATCAGCTCCAAGTGATTGAAGATAGGCTCTGGTTCTTATCTTCCAATATGCTAAGTTATTTCTGTTGAAGATTGGTGGTCTGATAGATCCCATTCCTTCATGATTGCTCATCTTGAGAGATCTTCCTTCAAGTGATCAAGCTTCTTCTGAAGGACCTTCTCTGATACCAATTGTTGGGAAAAATACTGAGAGGGGGGTTGAATCAGTATTTAAACTTTCACAATAATAATTTTCCTTTTCAAACTGTATACATGATTTTACAGAAACCAAACAGCGTATGTCCACAACTATAATGAATGAAACCAACGTATAAATAATAAACTTGTAAAATAGCTAATTCATTGTATGTTGAACTTAAATCAGGGTGTGATGCATTTACTAAGCAGTAAATAGATGCAGTAAGAACAGAATAAATCAACACACATAAGCAGCACACATGAACACCAAGATTTTTTAGGTGGAAACCCAATGTGGGAAAAAAACAACTACTGTTGTCGTCTCAGTCTTCAATCTTCTTATTATAAAAAGTGTTTACAAGTTTTGTACTAGTGTAGACTTTTTCCAGTACGCAGGCATCTATCTACTGAAGGCTACAACCTTCACTCGTTTTCCAGCTTCTACTAGAAGGGAGCTCCAACCCCCTAGCTCTTGTACTAGCTGATATGTTTACCAGTATGTAAGTGATAACCTACAAAATGCTACCACCTTCACTCTTTCTCCAGGGACCACATTTCATAAATTTTTAGACTAGATACTCCTAGTACACATCAACAAAATATGTAGGCCACGTTTCATCAAATTTTCAGATTGGACCCATTAGTAACATTGAAGCACTAAATCAATCACCACTGCACTAGAACTACGTCTACCAATCATTGAAACCCATCAACTCTGAAGAAAAACACAATCAATCAATCAATATAAACAGTCAAATCATTGCCACTAGAACATAGACTTGAAACTAGAATATTACATCAACAACCAGAACCCACTGCTGTTGAGTGTAGAGCCTGATTATCTTCTTTATTCAGACGTATCACTGCATAGGACCCCAGTTCATAATGTGGTAGAAATGTCACCCGTAAATGTTCACCGCCAGGGGGGTCTAGGGGGGGTGACAGTGATTATTTGGAGTCCCCCCCCCCCCCTTAGCAGGGGATTGGGGGAAGCATCCCCAAAGCTAAAAATAGATGTAAAATTTCCTCGTAAAAAGTTGTAATTTCGTAGTCAATATGGGCCATTAATTAGGCAGAGATCTGACAGTAGAAGTTATATTTAATTTATGGTTTTTTGTCCTAGAAGGCAACCCTCGCTATATATGAGGGAATTTTATTGCGACTATGTAGATTTGTAATCTGAGTGAGAAAGATAGAGGAGATTGTGTGAGAGCGAAGAGGGTATTACATCGGATCTGCTATAGGTTGTATCTCTTCGGTTTGATGGATAATATAAAATGAAGGATTGGTTGTTTCTCCTTGGATGTAGCCCAAATTGGGTGAAACACTTATATCTATGTCTCTCTTGTTTTATGTGTTTTCTGTGTTTGTATTTCTGCAATATATTTTATGTGTTCCATTGCTTTGTAATATATAATTTTCTAACAACTAGTATCAGATCTCAAGGTCTATTTGGTTGATAAACTTGCAGGAGAGAAGGTTTCCTGGTTCGAGTGGGAAAAATGGTGGAAGATGGTAGGTTTAGGGTCAAAAAATTTAACAGTCAAAACTACCAGCTATAGAAGATGTAGATCGAAGATTATCTATATCAGAAAGATTTGTACCTACCATTGAGCAGAAAGGAAAAGAAGCCGACGAGTATGAAAAACACGGAATGGGATATTCTCGACCGAAAGGCACTTGGAACAATACGGTTGTGCCTAGTAGTGTGGGTAGCCTCTAATATTTCAAAGGAAACGACAACAGAGGGTTTAATGTTGACATTGGCCAAACTATATGAAAAACCCTCGGCCTCAAATAAGGTATTTCTTATGAAGTGTTTATTTAATATGAAGATGTCAGAGGTGGATCTGTTGCTGATCATTTAAATGAATTTAATACAATTACCAGTCAGTTAAGTTCTGTAGGGGTAACTTTTGATGATGAAGTTAAGGCTCTATTATTTGTATGTGCATTACCAGAAAGTTAGAACGGTTTAGTTATAGCCATTAGTAATTCTGTCTCTGGATCTATTACTTTAAATTTTGATGACATTTTTTATGCAATCCTTAGAGAGGAAATGCGACGAAAAAGCTCTAGTGTGACATCTGGTCATGCTTTGAATGCAGAGACTAGGGGAAGAAAAATGGGAAGAGAAAAGAGCCCAAGTTATTGAAGTAAGTCAAGGAAAGGAAAATCCAAGTCTAGATCGGGGATAATGTGCTAGAATGCGGGAAGAAAGGACACCTGAAGAAAGACTACAAGTCACGGAAAGGAAAAAAGGAGACACGTAGCAAGAAAAAAATCATGAAGCGAATGTGACAGGTGATGTGTTGCAAGATGCTTTGATTCTTTCATTAGAAAATATGATTGATGCTTGGGTGGTAGATTCATGGGCCTCATTCCATGCCACACATGATAGAAAACATTTTCATGATTATGTTCAAGGAGATTTTGGACATGTTCGATTAGGTGATGATAAACACTGTAAAATCATTGGAATGGGTACAATTTTCATAAAACAACATAATGGAAATTAATGGTTGTTGAAGTTGGTAAGACATGTTCCAAATATGAACAAAAATCTAATTTCAAGAGGGCAGTTGGGAGGCAAAGGTTGTGTGACTACTTTTACATATAAAACCTGGAAGGTCAATAAAGGAGCCCTGGTAATAGCAAAAGGAGAAAAGGTTGGTACATTTTATTTATGCAATGGTATTTCTAATTTTGTTAACGCTCTAACCTCTACATGAGAAGATACGACATTTTGGCATCATACGCTTGGACACATGAGTGAGAAGGAGATGCAGATTCGTCACTCAAGAAAA
This sequence comes from Pinus tabuliformis, assembly GCA_031772625.1. Lineage (NCBI taxonomy): Eukaryota > Viridiplantae > Streptophyta > Pinopsida > Pinales > Pinaceae > Pinus > Pinus tabuliformis. The sequence goes on from CM062807.1 coordinate 543,293,279, forward strand.
TTGTTGCCAAGTTTGAAGCATGCTGATTTAAAATTCTGTGAGAATTGTGTTTATGGAAAACAGAAGAAAGTCAGATTCCTTAGAGTTGGGAAAGAAAACAAGAGCGAAAAATTAGAGCTTGTGCATACAGATGTATGGGCACCTGCTCAGGTATCATCTCTCGGTGGCTCTTATTATTATGTTACTTTTATTGGTGATGAAACTAGAAAAATGTGAATTTATTGTATTCGAAATAAATCTGATGTATTTGATACTTTCAAGAAATGGAAAGATTTGGTTGAAAATGAGACAAGAAAAAGGTTGAAGTGTCTCAGGTCAGACAATGGAGGTGAATAATGCATCAAAGAGTTTGATAGGCACTATTCAAGGAATGAAATTCACAGAGAGAAGACAGTTCCAGGAACACCACAAGAAAATGGTGTGTCAAAAAGGATGAACAGGACAATCATGGAGTGTGCAAGGTTCATGAGATTTCATGCAGGATTTCCTTTACAATTTTGAGCAGATGTTGTAGATACTGTTGTTTATTTAATAAACAGAGGGCCTTCAAGTTCCTCAGATGGTGGAATTCGAGAGGAGGCATGGACAGTTAAAAAGGTAAACTACTCAATTTTAAAGACTTTTAGTTGTGAAGCCTTTGTCCACATTAATAAAGAAAATAGAACAAAGCTTGAGGCAAAATCAAAGAAATGTACCTTTATTGGATATGGTGTTAATGATTTTGATTATTTATTTTATGATTATGAAAAACACAAAATCATTAGAAGCAGATATGTCATATTCAATGAAAAGGTTTTGTATAAGGATCATATGTAGGAAAAGAAACAAGAAAAAGAAAACAGAGAATACATGGTGCTTGATGAGATCACAGAAGAAGTGAAGGTACCAGAAAATCATAATGATCAACAGCCAGAACAACAACAACAACCACAATAGCAAAAAGCACCTAAAACACCTGAAAGTGGTGTTAGAAGATCTAATAGGATAAGTAGACCCCCTGAACGACACTCTCCTTCATTATATTATGTATTGTTGACTGATTCTGGTGAACCAAAATGTTATGAAGAAGCAGTGCAGGTAGAAACCAGGAAGAAGTGGGAGCAAGTCATGAAAGAAGAGATGGACTCCTTCTCACACAACCAGACTTGGGACTTACGTAGGTTTCCTACAAGTAAAACAACATTGCAGAATAAATGGGTTTACAGGTTGAAGGAAGAAGATGGAGGTAGAAAAAGGTATAAAGCTAGACTTGTGGTGAAGGGGTTTTCACAGAAAAATGGTATAGACTCTGATGAGATATTTTCTCCTATTGTTAAAATGACTTCAATCAAAATTATTTTAATTCTAGTAGCAACTGAAGATTTGCATCTTGAGCAATTAGATGTAAAGACATCCTTTCTCCATGGGGATTTGGAGGAAGAGATCTATATGTAGCAGCCACATGGATATGAGGTAAAATGGAAGGAGAAACTAGTGTGTGGGTTGAAGAAGAGCTTGTATGGCTTAAAACAGGCTCCAAGGCAGTGGTATCTAAAATTTGACAGGTTTATGTCTGAACAAGGTTATACTAGATGTCACTCTGATCATTATGTTTATCTCAAAAGGCAAAATGATGGCAGTTATATTATATTGTTATTGTATGTGGATGACATGCTTGTTGCAGGTTCTAACATGTAGGAAATAAATGTGCTCAAAGGAAAATTGGCGAACTCATTTGCAATGAAGGATTTGGGTGCTGCAAAAAAAATCCTTGGTATGAGAATAACTAGAGATGGGAAGAATAAAAAATTAACATTGTCTCAAAGTGAGTACATAGAAAAGGTATTGAAAAGATTTAATATGTAGAATGAAAAACCAGTTAGTATACCTTTGGCTAGACATTTCAAACTAAGTAAGGAGGTGTGTCCCAAGACTCAGGAAGAAATGGCTTATATGTCTAAAGTTCCATATGAATCAGCAATTGGAAGCTTAATGTATACAATGGTTTGCAAGCTTGATATTGCACATGGAGTGGGAGTTGTAAGCAGGTACATGAACAATCTAGGAAAAGAACATTGGATGGTGGTGAAGTGGATTCTCAAGTATTTGAGAGGTACCACAAATCAAGCATTATGCTTTGGTGGTTCAAACATTGCTCTACAGGGATATGTTGATGCAGATATGGTGGGTGATAGATATAACATGACGAGCACAACAGGGTATGTGTTTACTGTAGGTGGAACAGCTATCAATTGGGTTTCAAAACTGCAAAGTTTTGTTTCACACTCAACAACGGAAGTAGAGTATGTTGCTACTATAGAGGCTAGTAAAGAAATGATTTGGTTATAAAGGTTTCTGGATGAATTGGGTAAGAAGAAGAAGTTGGGAAGGTTATACAGTGACAATCAGAGTGCCATACATCAAAGAACTCTCCATTTCATTCCAATACTAAACATATACAACTCAAGTACTATTTCATACGGTCAGTGTTGGAAGATGGACAGTTGAAGCTGGAAAAGATACACACTAGCCAGAATCCTGCAAATATATTAAAAAAAGTTGTAACCAGGGAGAAACTAACATTCTACTCAGTTTCAATTGGCCTTCAAGTATGATAAAGAAGATGAGAAACAACCACGTCCAAAGTGGATTCATTGTCCAGCAAATGAAGCAGTGGTGGAGTTACTATAATCAATCTCCAAGTGGGAGATTGTTGGGTGCGGAGCCTGATTATCTTCTTCATTAAGAGGTATTGCCACATCGGAACCCAGTTTGTAATGTGGCGGAAATACCACCCATAAATGTTTGTTGTCGGGGGGGCGATGGTGATTATTTGGAACACCCCCGACCCGGCCGGGGATCAGGGGCAGCGCCCCCGATGCTAAAAATAGATGTAAAATTGCCTTGTAAAATGTTGTAATTTCATAGTCAATCTGGGTCGTTCATTAAGCGGAGATCTGACGGTAGAATTTATGTTTAATTTAGGGTTTTTTTCCCTAGAAGGAAACCCCTCACTATATCTGAGGGAATTGTATTGCGGCTATGTAGATCTGTATTCTAAGTGAGAAAAATAGAGGAGATTGTGTGAGAGAGAAGAGGGTATTACAGCGGATCTGTTGTAGGTTGTATCTCTTCAGTTTGATGGATAATATAAAAGGAAGGACTAGTTGTTTCTCTATAGATGTAGCCCAAATTGGGTGAACCATGTATATCTGTGTCTCTCTTTTTTTATGTGTTTTCTGTGTTTGTATTTGTACAATATATTTTATGTGTTCCATTGCTCTGTAATATATAATTTTCTAACAACCGCACCCTCAAAAATCATATGTCAAAATGTATATGCTACTTCAATGAGGAAAATTTGCATGTATACGCTACTTTCAGTAACCCAACCTACATATACCTCTAAATATACTGCATCATAAAACTTATGAACCAAAATTGTACTAACCAAAGACATTCTGAAGATCTACTGTCATATTACAAAGTTCAAAACAAATAGCAACAATATCGCCCTTCTTACTCAATCAATCAGTCACCCAGACTCAATCTCCTTATACAATCAATTTAACTTCAAATCTAATGAAGGATCATTGACAAACAATAGTAAAAAAGCAACACTGGTTAGATAGATCAGTCATTTCTGAACAAAAATACCTTCCTCTACATACGCTACTTGGAAGTGTTGAATACACGTGTATATGCTCCTTCACCGAGGTGAACCTGCATATAGATCTGCAAATAATGACTTATAACTTCACATCTTTTCAAGACTTGAGATATACCCATATGATAGCATTTAAAGGATAAAACATGTGTTAGCACTCAGATCTAGTCTATCCATTATCAGATCATACAATGATAATTCATTTCAGGTCTCATCATCTTGATCCAACATTGTATCCAAGGATGCACAAGATATTTCAGATCTATATCATAACCATAGCCCTTACAACACAAAATATACTTCATATAGAAGTATTCATGAAAAAAACCATTTCACTTGCACACTTAGCCCATTGATCTTCTCCTCCTTATATACTAGAGCCTTTGTCAATACCATGCACCAAAACAACACTTAGAACCTATGGTGTTCCTAGACGGGATCAATTAACCATTATTCCACTCAATATTGTGGGCTAATACCATGGTATGGATCCTTAGTATCCTTTAACGTTAATTTTCCATCCCATATGCGCTTTTCCTTCTGTGAAACTACGTTCATACCTATACGTTCCTTTTATTCTATGTACCTATGTGTATATGCGACTTCGACTAGGTTAACCAACGTATACAAATTAAAACATTCTCTTTCCTCTATTTCTTGATTCTGATATGTAATCCTTTGTCCCATCATCTTGTTCTTCTGTGCCATTACTCTGTTACCTCTGAATAGACTTGTTACAATGTGAGTTTCCATCATGTATACCTGTATATGGGTTGCCATCAAGGACAACATATGTACCATAAATCTAACAACACCAATATCCAAAGACACCATCTAGACTTGTCCCAAAGTATCATCCAAAACTCAGATTTTTGGTGATATAGATACATGAGTTCAAATTAGAAGAGGATTGGTAAGTTAGAGAAACAAGCAAACTTTTCTTTGTTATCAAAAATAGAACCCAAGATATTTGTACAAGTTAGTGAGAATAAGCATTGGGTTAATGCTATGGAAGAAGAACAATATTAGATTGACAAGAATGAGAAATGGGAATTTGTTCCTAGACTAAAATACAAGAATGTGATTGGAACCAAATAGGTCATCATAAGCAAGTTGAATGAAGATGGAAAAGTAGTAAGAAATAAATACAAACTACTATGTAAAGGTTATGCTCAAGTTTAGGGTTTTAACATTGAAGAATCCTTTGTTCCAATTACAAGATTAGAAGCAATCATAATTTTTTTACTTTTGCATGTTTGAATAAATTCAAATTCTGCCAAATGAATCTCAAGTCAAACTTTCTATATGGAAATCTACAAGGAGAAGAAGTATATTTTGAATAACCAGAAGGATTTAAATTGTTAGAAATGAATGTTGTGTATGTAGGCTGAGGAAATCACTCTATGGACAAATGCAAGCTCCCAAATCTTGGTATTCAAGACTTGAAAAATACCTACAACAAAAAGGTTTCGAAAGAGGATTTCTAGAAAATAATATTTACTTCAAAATAGAAAACTAGAAATATATTAATCATTTTGGTTTATCTGGATGATATCATTTTTAGAAGTAATGTTGACTGAATGAGCCAAAATTTTGCAAAAGAAATGTAAAAATAATTTGAGATGTCCATGCTTAGAGAATTGTCATTCTTTCTAGGTTTCCATGTTTCTCAATATAGCAAAGGAATGTTCATTTCTAGACCAAATACATGAAGGAGATGTTGAATAAATTCAAAAATGGAAGCCTTTGCACCTTTTAGTACACCTAAGATCACAGGATGCAAATTGAACAAAGATGATGACTTCCCAGAAGCAAACAAACACTATAAATGCCAATGATAGGAAACATACTATATGTGACAACATCAAGGCCAGTTATCATGCAAGCAATATAATTGGTTGCAAGATTTCAATTTGCACCAAAAGAGTTGCATGTGAAAGCATAAAAATGAATATTCAGATATATAAAGGGCGCATTGGAATTTGGCTTGTGGACTCAAGAAATAAGGACTTCACTCTAATACCATATACAGATGTAGATTGAGAAAGAAGTATTGATGACAAGAAAAGTATGAGTGGATGAGCATTATCTAGTATTGTGATTGGGTAAGACACGAACTTCAATCTCTCTATCCACAATAGAAACCAAATATACTACAACAACAACATGTTACACACAAGTTCTTTCGATGATGTTGAAACTAAAGGATATCAAGGTAGAATATGATCAACTAATCTCAATCATATGTGACATTAAAAGTGCAATCAGTATTTCAAAAAGTCATGTTATGCACTCAAAGATGAAGCATATTCCCATTAGTTACCACTTCCTAAGAGAATATATAGATGAATAAAGTGTCAAGTTGGAATACATTTCCACTAAGGAATAGGTTGAAGATATTTTTACCAAACCTCCTCCCAGAGAAAAATTTCAGTATCTTAGACAGAGGTTTGCAGTGATATCCCTCTCATCTCATTAGTAAATGAAAGCACAAACTCAAAGGGAGTGGCCCTTTTCCATTGATGTCAAAGGTGGAGAAGTTGGAGATAGAGGAAGAATTGCATAAACAAGGAGAGTTGTAGATAGAAGGAGTATTGTCGTATTGTTGCATAATTGACTAAGGGTTGATATTAATGACAAAGGGGGAGATTGTTGGAAATATTATTTTCATTGACGTCAATGACAGAGGAAGAATTACAAACTCAAGTAGAGTTGCAAACAGAGGGAGTACTACAATATTGATGTAGAATTGACTAATAGTTTCCAATTGTTGGGTGTGGAGCCTGATTATCTTTCTTTATTCAGAGGTATCACAACATTGGACCCTAGTTCGCAATGTGACAGAAATGCCGCCTATAAAATGTTCGCTGATAGGGAGGGTCTAGCGGGCAATGATGATTATTTGGATCCCCCCCCTAGCAGTGGATCGAGGGCAACGCCCCCGAAGCTCAAAATAGATGTAAAATTGCCTTGTAAAATGTTGTAATTTCATAGTCAAACTGGGCCGTTCATTAGGTGGAGATCTGACGATAGAAGTTATGTTTAATTTAGGGTTTTTTTGGGAGCTTGCATTTGTCCATAGAGTAAAGAGGGAATTGCATCGGATCTATTGTAGGTTATATCTCTTCAGTTTGTTGGATAATATAAAAGGAAGGACTGGTTGTTTCTCTATGGACGTAGTCCAAATTGGGTGAACCACATATGTCTGTGTCCCTTTTGTTTTATGTGTTTTCTATGTTTATATTTCTGCAATATTTTATGTGTTCCATTACTTTATAATATATAATTTTCTAACACCAATAAACGAAAAAAGGGGAGATTGTTGGAAATATTTGTTTCTTTGATGTCAAAGATAGTGGGAGACTATCTTGGAAGACTATGTCAAAGAATGGGAGACTATGTCAAAGATTGTTGGAAATATTATTTGGATACCTAGTTTTTTTAGGTGTATATTGGATGCCCTATATTTGAAGGAATTTTTACTATAAATACCTATTTAAAATGGGAGCATGGGATATATGGTTGGAAATCTTTTCTGATACCTTTATAATGGTATATGTCACTCCTAATCCATAAGAATGAGGATATATGAAACATTTTGTTAGGTCAACTAGGTCGTAAAGTATAGATCGACCAATCTAGTTTTACAATTCAACCCCATAAGCGAATGCAAAAAAACTACAAATAAGGATAAATGAGTGCATTTGAATATCATCTAACCAAGAAAAAATATGAGGTGCATAAGAGAAGCTAAAGAATACTCACGGCTTTTAAAAACTATGAAATTTTGAGGAGATGGAGGCGGGATGTTCATGGACATGTGGTAAAATTTTAGGATTGGTTCACTATAATTTCAAAGATTTTCCCTATGGAAGTTAGGTCTTTTAAATATCCTCAAATTAGTTTCAAATAGGTCATTTTGGCATTTTTTCAATAACTTATTTTTTGGGATGCTTTAAACTATGAAATTTTCAAAGACTTATGGAGACATGTAGCAATACCTCACATAAAAATTATAGACTTTGGTTAGTTATAATTTTGGATATATTCTCAAAGTTAGGGTTTTTGAATAGTCCTAAAATTAATTTCAAACTAGACAATTTGGCATTTTCGTTATAACTTATTTTTTGGGATGTTTTAGGCCATGAAATTTTTAGAGATCTATGGAGGCAGATAGTAGTAATTTAGGTAAATATTTCATAATTTGGTTAGTTATGCTTTTGGATATATGCCTTGTGGAAGTTAGGGTTTCTGAATAATCCTAAAATTAGTTTCAAACAGGGAAACTTTGGATTTTCACTTCAACTTATTTTTTGGGACCTTTCACACTATCAAATAGAAGTGTCTTAGGTAAAAACTTTAGAATCAGATTTACAAATTTGAATATGTGGCATGTTGTACAAGTTTGTTTTTAGGAAGGGGCCTAAAACAAAGAGTCTTAGGAGAAACAGACTTGGTGGAGGGATAAGCAACAAGAAAACCTAGTAAAGGTAGAAGAAGCTAGTAGGCCTAGTTAAGGTAGAAGTAACATGTAGACTCAATGAAGTAGGTTAGTTCCTTTGAATATTTGCAGCAATGGGGTTTGGTGTCTCTATTAGGTTGGTGCATATGGATATTTGTAGTGGTGGTGATTGATGTCTCTAGTAGGTTGGTGCTTAAGGATATTTTTCATAGTGGGGACTACTGTATCCAATAGGCCGATGCCTACAAAGAATTATAAAAATATATTTTGTGGTTTTCTCTGAAACGGTTTCCATGTAATTCTTATGTTCCATGTTATGTAGTTGATATATCCCATTGTTTTCTTATGGTTCATGAATGTTTAGATAAGTAAAAACTGTCTTATACCAATCCCTCACCTTCCGCCCTCCCCCCCAATAAATGTGTGCTCAAAAAAATTATTTCAAAAAGTGGTTACTTTGAGAGACACTTTTTACATCCCAATACCAGGACGATGTAAAATTTCTTTTTCTCTCAATGCGAAATTAACACATGTTACTTAATAAATATTAATAACAAAAAATATTTGAATATTAGCCATATATCAACTTATATATGATAATAACATGATAATTAAAGTAAGTATAAATAAAATAAATATTATATTTAAAACATTTTTTTGAAGCTTTTATTAAGGATATGGAGGATGTATAATTCCTTACCTACTCAATATAGATATAATATACCCATGTATCAAACAAAAAAACAATATTTATTATAAATAATATAGTGTAAGCACTTAATAAATATTAATAACAAAAAATATTTCAATATTAGCCATATATCAACTTATATATAATAATAACATGATGATTAAAGTAAATATAGATAAATAAATAAAATAAATATTATATTTAAAATAGCTTTTGAATCAAGGATATGAAAGATGTATAATTCCTTACCTATTCAATATAGATATAATATACACATGTATCAAATAAAAAACAATATTTATTACAAATAAAATATTTTACACCATATTATTTAATTTAATAATATAAAATAAAATGATTTAATACATTAATTTGAGTCCTATTATGCTTCAAAATTAATTAGTAGTATAAGCTGTCTTGATTTAATTAAATATTTAGTAAAAGTATCAATATTAATAATATGCTAATCATGGGACAACTGTATTAAACAAAAACATAAAATAAATTGGCAATGAAATGAATTGTGAAAAAAATAAAAATTATATAATAAAGAAAAACCAATTAAAATAAGAATATAATAAATATATTTATTAATATAATAAATATATTATAAAAATATTTTATTTTAATAATATTGACCGTGGGTTGGTTTTTTTCTTGGGCTCGATTATATTATTTATTTTTATATGATTTTGTTTCATTGTTTGATTTTTATATAAAGATTAAGGATGGTCATTTTTTTATTATATTTGATTTATTTTTATTAGTATTAACTCATTCATTATAAGAAAAAAAAAAATTAATTGTTGGGAATTAGTTCTCTTTACATCGTTAAAGTATTTATTCTCATGTTATGATCAGACTTTATCTTAGTCTATGTCATTTTTTACTAAATAAAATTGAAAATAAAATTATAGAAATCTGAATTCAGAAAAGAAAAAAAAAATGAAATTAAAATTATTATAGAAATTAAATATTTAGTAAATGTATTAATATTAATAATATATTAAAAATAAGAGTGAACTAATATACCAAACAAAGCCCCCGAGGGTTAGCTCAAATGGTCGAGTTCCCGCTGATAGTACTCTCCGGTTTGAGAGGTCACGGGGTCAAATCTCCTCGACGCCCTCGGGGGTAGGCCTGATGGCCGTGCAGCTCTACGTGGACGTAGCGGCCACCTCCGGTGCCCCCGTGAACCACATCGAAAAAAAAAAAAAAAAAAAAAAAATATACCAAACAACATGAAATAAATCAGCAATAAAATAAATTAATAAAAATACGAAAAATATAATTCCAAAACATTAGAGATATTAAAGAAAAATATAATAAATATAATGAACTTATATGCTAATATAATAAGCATATTATTAAAATAAATTACCTAATAAAAGATATTATAATTAATATTTATAATGAACTTATATGCTAATATAATAAGCATATTATTAAAATAAATTACCTAATAAAAGATATTATAAAAAGTAATTAGCATACTAGGATGAAATGTTTTTAGTTGTAATTTTTTCTTAATTTAAAAATAGTTTTCATCATTTCATTAGATTTGATTTCTATTGAGATAAATCTAGAATTATAGTTGTAATTATAGTAGTTTTTTTTTCATTCGAAAATTATTAAAAAAATAATAATTTCAAATTTCAAATATTTAATTTATTTAAAAATATTTATTTTTTCTAAATGATAATTTTTTGTTTTAATGTTTTATTTATTAGTTCTTGCTTACGGCAACGCAGGGACTATAGGGATCAGTAGATCATTGAATTCATATTAATTTGGGTTGACTAGTCGTCTTACTAAAATTTAACTGAACTCTTTGGGTGGCCATATTGTTTCACAAAAATTTAACCCAACTTTTGCAATGGACCTCTTATTGGAGACGTCACGTGCCTCAAGGCAATATTACAATGGACTAATGTTATTTTATCCATTTTTTTTTTAATCCAATGGAAACAATTTTTGAATCCATAACATATCCAAGGCTTTTCCCTCCTCCTATTCCGAGCTAAATTTTTGTATCCAATGTTTTTTGTTGCCCCTATGTATTCATTATATGTCTGTCACTACCATTTTCCCTGATGCCACATGTTCTTGCTATCCTGCATGTTGCCAAATTTTCACTGTTATTTTCTTGATGCCACATGTTCTCGTTGCCCCGTATGCAGCCACTGCCATTTTCCCTCATGCCACAGGTCTAGTTCTCCACATATTCTAGGTCGATTGCTTCCCTGAAACCTTGTTCTTTGATTTATGCCCAGTGAATATCCATAGTACAAAGAAAAGTTACACTTTGTAGGTGCCTAAGGTTCAATTCAAAAGAAACTCTATTAGAGCAGATGAAGCCAGTAACAATCCATTAGAGCAGACGAAGCCAACAACAACCTTACATATGCAAAAGGATACAAAAGATTTGATGGACGATGCAGAAGTTTTGATGGACACTACCCCTAATCATAGTAGGGAGAACGATCATGCTCTGCATCAAAAGAAGTTATTTTGAAGCTATTTCCCATAGAATAAGCCAACAACGGGAAAACTTGCAGCAACAATGTATAAAGTCAATGTTGATTAAGGTAACCACATGTGAACAATAATTTTAAAATGAACCTTAATTTCATCCTGCTTGAGTATGAGATTGAACATGGGCCTGAGGTTTAATTTGTGTGTAAGTTTGAGCCTGGTGTTTGGAATGGGAGAAACTGTGCATCTAAGAATTAAATGAAGGCCAAAGGGCCAAGTCTGGGAGACCTCCTAAACATGGAATTGACTTATAGCTTGCAAGGCACACAAAAGTAGTTTTGACAAGGCACACAAATTATAGTTAGAAGAATACAGGTCACACAAATTACAGTTAGAGAATTTATGCATCATAAAACTTGAGGGAGATCCACGAGTCCAATTTAACGCAGATCCACAAATAGAAATCTGCCCCCATATAGAAATATTAGCATGATACTACATTAAGTGGCGTGGTTCAGGCATGCATGCTATGTTATGGAGACGGAGGCATGTGGACCTCATGCGAGGGCGCACATGGTCCATCTATGTCGTATATTTTTTATATTCCATGCATTATGTTTAAAAATCACTTTAATGACTTAATGGACTTTAACTTTGACTTTGAGCTAGTTCATATTTGTGCAGAGTTGGTTTGAATCTCTTGGTGTCAGAGTGATGGTGTTAGAGTGAGAAGACTCATTACGAACAATAGGGGTTACATTGAGTCTAATGACCAATGCTTGAGGGCTCTCAATGCTCAGGGTTTGCGGCCTACCATACCTAAGCATACACATCCCAAACTTGTAGACTTATTAGAAAGGTGCTAGCAGCAAGACCTAACACATAGTGCAATTTTTTCTGAAGTGATAGAGATTCTTCAACAAACTCTCAAAGAGGTAAATACATGTAGCCTATTGACATGAAATTTCTATTAATTTGTAAGGTGCTTCATGATAATTTGTCTTTGTGTGGGATGGATATGAGGGGGAGAACAAGTGGAGGAAAATCAATGCGTAGTTTCTTTTCTGCTTTCAAGAAAACAACTAGTGCTCGTTGAAAGAAAACCCATGATTCAATTTTGTGACAGTAATCCATTTCCATATGCTTCTGCCATTTAGATTGGTTTTTCTTGCATCAAATTCTCAATTTGTCCTCATTGATGTATAAATTTTTACCTAGTTTTCCCATTGCTTTATTTGGATATTCTCTTTTGCTCCAAATGCATTCCTATTTGCATGGGTGAATGTGTACCTATTTTAAATGGATTTCCTTTCTCCATCGATGGTATTCTTTTGCATTATCATTTTTTTTGAAGTTCTAGCATAATTCTAGGTTCTTGTGCAATAATGGGCAAGTAAGTCCTACCATTTCCAATTCCTTTGTTCACCTATAAACTAAATGGTTGAAATTTTTGTCGTATTCTTTTTGTAAACAAATTGTGTATATGCCCAACTATGTTGATATGTTTAATTGTAGTTAAGTACTCTAAAATAAATATTCTATGCAAGTACTATTTTAAAAAGTCCCAATGTCCACTCTTCATCATGGGAATATATTAGAAAATTCTCTGTACACATCAAAAATTTTGTACTTTAGAATAAACATTTATATATGCCAGGATTTGACAAGTAAAATATTCTTTAAATTATTTTCAGTACTATACACATACATCCTAAGTAACAAGCATGCTTGAATTTTGGTTCATCATCTTAAAAGAAAAGAGAATATACGGGGCTACCTATATACTAGAAGTGATTACTCCAAGTGATGACCCCTTCCATTTGGTAGCCGACACATATGCAACAGAATTGGTTCTTCACTACCATATCCAAGTTGATTAATATTGGTAATCAAAATCAAAGAGAGGAGATAACATTACATAGATGATGGAAAGGTCCACATAATATTAGGGTGCAGGGGTACACATTTATCATAGCAGAGATGATGAATGTTGTCTAGAAGAAGGATGATTTGGGTGCAGGTACCACTCCTCTCGTTGCAACTTAGAAACATGAGAAGACCTGAATTCTCCTCCTAGTCATGCTTCCAGCGATAGGATTTCTCTTATTATAGGTTATCTTTCTATTGTCCTGTTTGTTTCATTGTTGCAATTTGCTTCATCTGGTTTTGATGCATGTTTTTCTTGGATTCTTTAATTTCATGTCAAAGCTTTTAGGGCATCCCCATAGTATTTTCAAACATGTGCCTGCTACATCCATATCTAAATAATTTCTTTACAAGGGAAAATAGCCACAGTGTTGCACCTCTAGTTTAGAAAATTTTCACCCTTGCTTCACTTATTTCAACTTTTTCCGCATCTATTCCCTCACTTGCACCATGCAGACTAGTATGGGATTATTGATTATGATATGAAGGCTACTAATATTGCTAACCTCTAGAAGGTTTGTGTAAATTTGGCATTAAAATTGGAAATTTGGGTACAGGTGAAAAGGAGATATTCATTTTCATATATCCTTTTTGAATGCACAATTTCAAATAATATGTGGTCTACCAATCAATTGCAGGTGATAGCAAGGGACGTAATATACATAGAGGCAAATAGTGGTGTAGTTAAAAGGGTAGGAAGAAGCGATGCATTTTCCATGGAATTTGATCTTGAAGAAGAAGAATATGTTATCAATGCGACATCGGCTAGAGCACATCATGTTCCTTTTAGACAAGCATCTAGGAGATGTGGTGGTTCTTCTCAAGGACGGGGCTGATCATCATTTGTTTTTCAAGTCCCGCAATATCTTAGACTAGAAATATTGATGGAATGCTAGTGTGATTCCAGTTTAATGAAGGAAAATTTGCGAATGGTGTTGCTTGCTAAACAGCCTTTCAGTAAAAATAGTCTTGGATTTACTGCTTCCTTCTAAGTGGTATCAATAATATAGTCATCTGGAAGATGAACTACCTCTACTAGTTTGGAAAAGACTCATTTGAAACAGGATCCTCCTCACTGTCTCGAGGTAACCTCAACATCAGCTTGACAAAATCCAAGGACTTATTCAATTTGAAGGATGAAAATGAGAAATAAAACTATTGCAAAATCACATTCCATTTGGAGTACTTTCCCCCAATGTTATACAAAATCTACGACTGCGGACATAAGTGTCTTCCCTAGGCCTCATGGACCAACCTAGAACAATAGAAAGCAAAGGGAAAAATGTCTTCCTTAAAATAATTAAATGATGGGATGATGCCTACCTAGAATTTTATGCAAGCTTCGCTCCTTCCTCGTCTTATACGCTCCAATCATAACTTCGATTACTTTAAGGAATACATTGTTCCCCTTGCTTTCTGTTGTTCTAGGTCAATCCACCAAGCTTAGGGAAGACACTTTTATTTGTAGCCGTAGGTTCTAAATAAAAAATTGGCAACCATACTGGGATCGATTCAATCCCTTGGTGGTTTTATTTTCCGTTAGTGTCTATTTTTCCTCTTGTTTTGATATATATAGTTTCACTCGATCCTGATTAGACATAGGAAGGCCTTTCATTGAGATTCAATTGCATTTTTTGTGACGGAACTTGAGATTCCTTGATCAATGCACCCTTTGGTCTAGATGCAGTGCATTGCAGTGCACCTTAGCCTTCATTGTACCTGTGTTGTAGTGCACCCCAACCCTTTTTGTCTCTGTGTTGCAAAGCACTGGTTCCCCTTAAGCACCTGTGTTGATCCTTGTTTCGTGCCAAATTTTTCCTTGTTTTTATTTTCTCTCTATCCAACATTCTTCCAGTTTCTCTCCCTTGTGCCCCTCAGTGTTTTAGTGTCTCTCAAAAGTCCCTAGTATGGTTCCCAATTTGTTATATGAAATCTATGACTGTGTACATAAGTGTCTTCACTAGGCTTGGTGGACTGACCTAGAACAACAAAAAGCAAAGGGAACAATGTCTTCCTTAAAGAAATTGAATGATGGGATGAGGCCTACCTAGAATCTATCGCAAGCTTCACTCCTTTCTCAGCTTGTATGCTCCAATCCTAGATTTGATCATTATAATTAGAGCATGCACAATCAAACAAGGCAAGCCAAAGTTTTATGACATCTATGTAGCATAATCCAATCACTTCATTCAATAGATCAACATGGTATTTAAATACATGAAATCGTAACATCATATATAGGAAAATAATCAATTCTTTGTATTAATAGAAATGGAGAGAGTTATAACCAAATATAGAGTTGATCTTGTAGAAGAGCTCCCCAAGTTGATTTTTCCTTTCCTTGCCACAAATTATGCCTCTATGTCACCCTAATGCATGGAATAATGACTCTCAAACAAATAGCATGAGGGTAGAATCAATCTCCAAAAGCCAACCCCTTGGCCATGGATGGTTGTAAATATATAGATGAGGGAGGTAGTTAATGAATTATTATCCATTTAGCAATCTAGGCTTGAGATCCACTTGAGATGGGAGGATGAGCTCAAGGGACAAGATCCTAGAGGTGAAAAATTCAAGATAGGATGGGATAGGATTTGAGACTCTTATCCAAGGTAAATGGTTGAAACAACCCGAGGAAGTTTCTGGAAGAGGAAGCTTTAAAATTCTTCTTATCTTTCCCAAATGTCTAGAATCAGCACACTGCCAAGTCTAAGCAAACCACTGGTGATCAGTGCAGGTGCAAAGAGGATCAACCTGGTAGTCAACGTTGGTCTGTAAAGGGGAAGGGTGCATTGGGCCTTAAAAGCTTGGAAACTCGACAGTCAGGAGTATAAAATCATGGATTCAACAGATTCATGCTTAGGGCTTTATGTGGGGATGATGTCAATATGTGAAAGGATCTGAATCAGTCCCATTCGAAGGCTTATTGACCAAATGCGAAAAAATGGCCTATAACACTCGAGCTCACATTTCCTCTGTGGCTTGGGATGCTATATTGGTTGTGCATGTAGAAAG
Source organism: Pinus tabuliformis (assembly GCA_031772625.1). Lineage (NCBI taxonomy): Eukaryota > Viridiplantae > Streptophyta > Pinopsida > Pinales > Pinaceae > Pinus > Pinus tabuliformis. Next base: position 543,309,494 of record CM062807.1, read on the forward strand.
GGAAAGCCTCTATGGGATTCATTTTGACTATTTTTCAACATCCTTTCACAAAACCTTTTTCATGACCCTTAGCTGACCTTTAATAGCCAAAAATTAACGTATGTTTCCCCTGATAACTAACTTCAACTTATGCCTCCTTTCCCAAATCTTCAATTTCTTGTTTCGTTGACTTTACTCTCTACTTAAAATATTCTCTTTTATTATGGATGTTTCTAGACTTTGTGTAAGCATATTGAAATCCTAAATTTCACCTTTGTGTTGCTAAAATTTTGCACGTTAGTTTAGTTTCTGAAGTTGTATTTTGGTATTACAGATTTTAGGCTTTGGTACAATGCATTGTTATAGTAGGTAAATCGATGTTATAAAATTGATCTATTATTTGGTGATATTGAAGGGTGAACAAAATAGTTTGATGAATGAAATTATGAAAGGGGCATCAAGATATACACTTAGGCTAGTTTTTAATATAAGTTATTTAGAAAGAAAAAAGAGGAGATGGCGACCGTTCCCGCAGCGTCTGCAACTGCACCTTTTTTAGTAGAAGCATACATCGGAAATAACAGTGGAGTATCAAGCTCTCCGGCCAGTCGCCAGCATCACGTTAGGGTTTCAAATGCCATGGCCCGCTCATGGGGTTCGGTCTTGGCTTCGAGCTACTCAGGAAGTCATCTCTATCGGCCTTTTGCTGGACGTTTTGAGCGATATCGGGGTTCTCGGCCAGCTTTGTGGAAATCAACTCTGAACGAGGTTGCAGTCCATGAATCCTCTAATGCTGCAACAATTCCTGCTACTGAAAGTTTGGAAGTGAAAGCGGCTGGGGATAATAGGGACAAGCCAGATGAGGAGTCTTCAGCTTCATCTTCAGCGCCTTCCACAATGGCGGGTTCGACTATTTCTGCATTTATGAGTGAAGTCGTTGATCTGATCAAGTATAAAAACCCCAAATCCGCCATTGTTCAATCAGATCGGGCTCTCAATAGACAGATCGGCCAAGATCTTGCAAGTCTGACACCTCGAATGGAAAATCACCATGGAAGATCTTCTCTAGGAAGCACAAGAAACCCTGGCACTGGGTCTAGGCACTTCTTTGATTCCTTTCAGATCCAAATTTCTCAGCCTACAAGCAGAACCATCCTGCAATGGGTCAGTTCTTCAGATCTGGTGCTGGATCTCAAACTGGATCTAGAACGGCGGATTGGGATCCCTTCAGGCCTTCAGAGACTTCTCTTTCAAGGTAAACAACTTGAAGACCTTCTTCCCCTCTCTTCTTACAGCATTACTAGGAACAGCTCTTTGGTGGTAACCCTTCATCTGAGAGGAGGTGCAGCGGGATAGTCATCCTCTGCTCGTCCCTTCTCATACAAAGATGCAGTACACTCTGAGAACCCCATACCCCCGAAGGCCCTTAAACCTAAGCCCTTTTTGGTTGATAAGATAGAAGAAGTTCCCTCTGTTGAAATCACCCATGAAGATCTTGCAACCCAACTTCAAGAATTTGCAGAAAGAGCCATCATTTGCAGATTTAATGGACTGTGGCCGCGATCTCAAGATCTCTATGCATGGATCCATGCAAACTGGACTCATCATTGTAAGATCAGTTTCTGTTCAAAAGGTTACTTCATTTTTCTATTTGATAATAGTAAGCATTATGAAAAGGCCTTAGAAGAAGGCCCTTGGTTCATGGGAACTGTAGGACTCTTCTTGACTCCTTAGTTCCCAGATTTTGATCCAGCAACTACAGTCATTACCAAGACACCTGTATGGATCAGGCTTCCAAACTTACCTGCCCACTTATGGCATACTCGAGTCTATAGAGAATCCAAAGGACTCTACTCATATGCCAGAATATGTGTGGAGTTAGATTTGAGCAAAGGACTTCTAGACCAAATCAATCTCAAGATCAATGACTTTGTCTGGTCCAGACACTGGATTATGAAAATACTGCATTCTGTTGCCGCCATTGCCACCAATCAGGGCATTTGCAGAACACCTGCCCATCTCGCCCGGCAAAAAAGAATAAGGATAACCTCTCCAAGCCCAAGTCCAAACGATGGGCTCCTTGCTCTCCACCTCCAGTCGTGGATTCTGATTCCTCCAGCTCTGAAGATGAAGGTAGCGATGCGGAAATGGATCAAGCCCCTCATTCTGTGGTCCCTTCCACCGATGGTCCGGCGCAGTCCTCCGATACAGCCACTGCTCAGAAACGCGTCCATTTGACCTCCTCCTCTGATTCAGAAAAGGAGGGCTCCCCTGTGGAGAACCCCAATCTTCAAGTTGTTATTGCTCATTCACCCCACGACGGTTGGGTCGAAGTCAAAAAAAGGAAAGGGAAAAAGCTTCGTGTTGAGGCTTCTACCCATTCTGGGTAGAAGTCAGTCTTTTTTTGCTTCCAGCCATATATTGTAGCTTCTTGCTTGTTTCACTTCTTCTCCGGAACCGAGGTTGATAGTCCTATCATTTCCGGTTGCCGGTTTTCTGTCTCTCTTGAATGTATCTTCTTGTACCATATTTTTGATTAATAGAATTAGTCCAATTCAGAAAAAATAAAAAATAAAATAAATAAAAATAAAAATAAAATAAATAAAATAAAATAATAAATAAAAATAAAATAAATAAAAAATAAAAAATAAATAAAAATAAAAAATAAAATAAAATAAAAATAAATAAATATAAATATAAATATAAAATAAAATAAAAAATAAAAAATAAAAATAAAATAAAATAAATAAAAAAATAAAAATAAATAACAAAAATAAAATAAAGATAAAATAAATAAATAAATAAATAAAATAAAAAAATAAAAAATAAAATAAAAATAAAAAAATAAAAAATAAAAAAAATAAAAATAAAATAATAATAATAATAATAATAATAATAAAATTAAAAATTAAAAAAATAAAATATATCTATATATATATATATATATATATATAAAAGTTATTTAAAAAATTATTTCCAATTCCAAAAACAATACAACCATTGAAAAAAAATCTTTGGATCTCTTTTCTGCAGTTACTTTTTTGGGCAACAAAGTGGAGCACATCCTCCATAGCTTGTAAAAAATTTTAGGGGAGAATTTTCCAAACCAACTCCTTTACCTCTCATAGCTACTCATACGGTTGTTGTAGGACTCATCAAAGTTGTTTAAAAGGACCCTAATAGTGGAAATTTCAACAAGGTAGCTACAAAGTTGTGAATGTCCAAGAAAAGTAACAGGGAATGAAGAAATGTGTGTTGCATTTTATGTGCTAGAATTCTTCCTTATTTTTTCTATGGTATATTAGTAGGACTAATTTTTCAAAATAATTTCATAGATAGGTTTCAAATTGATATTTATATGCACAATCAATATTTTCTTTCAAACGTTTTAGTAAAGGTACCACTGAATGGCTAGTTCGCTTCTATGATTCAACTTTAGTAATTTATTATTTAGCAGGGCTGAAGACAAACACATTACATTTACACACACAAGGTGATAAGTTGGCAATCATATCAACTATCATTCCCTTCATTTCCTTCTACAACTATCAAGCCAAAATTTATTATCCATTCTGAGAATTACAATTTATACAACTCTTTTGGAATTTGAACCACAATAATTGCTCCAACCTTCGAGCTATCAAACTACCAAAAGTTGAATTCATTTCAACTACTAGGGTTTATACTGTTAATATATGAATCATATGAGGATTTGATGACTAGGAGTCTCTGTAAGTATGAATTTGAATTTGTGGGCCTCTGTCGATGCGGTTGAAGGCTAAACATCAATTTGAAATTGGCTTTGAGAGTATCATGGATGACGTTGTTAGGGTCAGTAGCTTTGTATTTCTCGAGTGCCTACAAATTACTTAATGGTTAGTTTGAATAAATTTGAAATTAATGTCATATATGTTGTCATAAGTTCGAGTGTCACTATCCAAAATATCACCATTGGTCTGGTAATCAAGAGGGTTGGTCGAAAACATGAAGTTGTTTTGTGTTATTGGAAAAATTGTCAAAGTTTGAGATAACCAAGGCATGAGTGTAAATAGTGGGTTTGTCATGAGATTTACATGAGACATTTGAAAATATCATTGTTCCAAAGCAAGATAGTGGTTGAAATTCCACCTCTCTTTTCTCCCCCTACTCTATTATTTTTCCATAAGCATTATAACCTACATTTTACATTCCCTTTTTCCCATTCCCTATGTTTTAAATCCCCTACCCTACTTCCCTATATATCTAACCATTCTTCACTCCTAAACAAGAAATCATCACAACTAGCTTTTTCATTTTCATATTCAAGAGCTATGGTTGTGCATTTAAAATGTAATTACCCATATCATTCTCTCATCACTCCAAATCCTATGATAAATCAAACATCCTTATGATTATAAGGCCCAAGTTATTATGTTTTCCAAAAGAAGGCATCATATGACATCACACAACAAGGCAAAGAACATGGGGTAGTTAAAATGGTTATGCCACCTTAATCTTGTGCACTATACATCCACTGTGTTAATCACCAGATATACCATCCACACAGACAACAATAGGTCGATCTCCAGTTAGTATTTGCCAAGGAATTAGGTTTCACTCACTGTGGGAATTTGTTGCACAAATACTGTGTTTTAGTCACTATTTTGTAGAATGGTTTCCAACCACATGGAGGATAATTTTGGGAAACTAAAAGAGGTTTTTCTCAATGAGAGGCCAAATAACAATAGCCTCTTCCATTGTTTTCACAGTTGTAACATATTGAGAGTTTCGAATGCATATTCAAATCTCATTTTTCAGAATTCGTAAATTTCATGTTTCAAGTCATTATTTTCAATAGAATTTTCTAGGAAGCTGAAAAATAATTTAGAGAAACTGAGAGAGGTTTGTCTTCAAAGGAATATCATCTACAATAAAATCCTTCATTTTTTACACATGTATTATCATTTGGTATATATACCCAAAACATTTTCCCATTGTACAGGAGCTACACAGTTGTTTCACTCAATTCTTCACAGGTTTTTGGAGGGTGTAAGCTGTTAGAGACTGAGTGGAATGAGGTGTTGCTAAGTTTGGATCTAGGTTAGACCACCAATCAGCAGCCAGGTGTCAGCTTTGGAAGGAAAATAAATCAGTTCAACGTGATACCCAACCAATGCGCAAGAGTCCTAGTTCACTGCCAGTGTCCTACTTTTTCTGTTTTTGTTATGCAATGGATATGTTTCAATGATCTAAACAACTGTTAGGGCACTTTGCATTTAGAATAGTGATTATGTTCATCATATTTTTGTTTTTATCATTAAATGAAAAGTACTATAAACAACATTAAGCTTCCTTTTTTTACTTTGGTTTGACCCACTTCATGGATCGAGGGTGCACTGCATTCGAACATATTTTGATTTCCTAGTGTATGTCTATTTAAGATGGTAATAGACAAGGAAGAAGGATTTGGCTTATTGATGGAACAAGCTTTGTATATGTGATATTATTTTCTGAATAAAATACTCAGTGCAGAGTTTGGCTAGTTACTGTCAGAGATTCTTGTGGTATTGTTCTTTAAATATGTGTTTCTCTTTTGCAATTGTCATTTCATTTCTTTTATCTCAGTTCTATTTAAAGGTGTATTGAAAACAATCTTTCTAGAATTCATCATATATGCTCTAGAATCATTGTGTACTTCTGTTTTATATGGGATTCATTATGTCTTTGTCTACTTTCATCTCCTAAATACTCAGTCATAAGATTTCATAACAAAATTTTGATATCCTCTGTTCCATTTGAATGGGTATTATCATGTGTCTTTCTCTCTTTCACTATACTACAATCGATATAAATTTGAAGGATGTAACTGTCATGGCTCTACCCTTGTAGTTGGTTGATATGCACACTGATGTTTAGAATTGGAGATATTTGGGGCTCATACTCTAATATTCTCTCCTTTAACCTCCCAACAAATTTTTATTAAATTTCAAGTATCATTTTCCATACCTAGTCTCCGTCAAAATGTGTGCTTCAAATTCTCCAATTTTTAGGTTTTTTCAGTGATGGAGCCCACTCCAGCTAGAAAAGACCAGTTTCTAGCCAAAAGCAGTTTTTGGTTACCTATGTGGCCATTTCCTCAGCCTAAAGGGATTCATAGAGTGCTAACATATTTGCGTCATTGCCTGGGACCGAAAGGTTTCATCTCCCCCGGGAAATAGTTTCAAAGTTTCAATTTTGGTTGTTGGTGGTGGACAATAGTTAGACATAAGAAGGTTGAACCTTTCACTTGGTGACTCCAATCAAGCACAACCTAGATTTTCAAGTTCCACTGGTGTCTCCATATTTCAAAATGAATTCAGTTGTGAGGTATGCACCTATGAATTGAGATCACATTCCAGAATTTCCTAATTGCATGCCTTATGTAGATTGACAAATTTATTTGCCAAAATTTAGAGATTAGAAAGGAGATGATGTTTCTCTTCATTTGGTCAAGTTTCACATGCATGTTCGTAGACTTAAGGTTCAATTTCATGAAGATTGCCTGATGAAAATGTTCATGGATACCTTGAAGGAAAAAGCGCGATATTGGTATGAAGGTTTTCCATATGCTAGTATTTATTTTCTTAAATATTTTCGTTCAGTATTTTTTTGAAAAATATATAGAATCTCATCCTTCATTATCTTTGGTTGAGAATTGTTGTGAAAACTTTGAGGGTTTTATCCAAAATATGGAAAAAACATATGGTGAGGAAGAATTCATGGATGAAGAGATTATGGAAGCTTTTAACGAGGAACCTTTCAAGTAACCAAGAAGAAATGGTGGTTGATATATTGGATGAAAAGGAAACTAAGAAACATTTAAATGATGACAATCAAGTTATATTTTATGAAATTGATGAAAATTTGCAGCAGCCTTGTAAGTCTTTGTATGATCAAAGGTATGAAGATAGTCATTCATTTGTTTTTCCATATTGTTCTTTTTCTGGGTTTTTATGTCAAGACCAGGTTTGTGAAGACCAAGAATAGGTTTCTGATGAAATGCATGAACAAGGATCTATGGAGGTTCATCACTCATATGTCTCTCCAGCTCATCCATTTTCTAAAGTGTTATTTCAAGAGAAGATTTGTGTAAATCAAAATTTCAAATTGGCATGTGTGGAATTTTCAGACAATGTAATTATGGTAGAAAATAATTATCAAACATTGCAAGTAGATAATGAAGAAGAGAAGGTTGTTCTAGACCCCGTGGATGTAGACACTTTTTTTATTCAAGATGCGGCTGCCTCATTTGAAGATTTGAAAGAACATATAAGCCTTGTCTCTCATCTGGATGATAGGAAAGAACAAATTGTTGCATTGCAATTTGAGAAGGATCAACCGAATCAAGGACTTCATGATCTCCAAGATCCTTTGGCCGATATATTGCAGCCATCAAGGAAAATGGTTGTTCTTACATTTGTGGATTGTAGTCAATAGTTTCAGTGGCAGTTTGGGTTGCCAGTCTTACATTTTTTCTGCATGTTCAAGGCAACTGTGAGTGGCACTTAGTCAAGTAGTTTTCTGCTTGACTGGCTACATTGGAAAGACATGATTACCAAGTGTACATACTTTCAACATATGCAAGATCCCACTGTACATACCATGTTACTTTCAATATTGCAAGTGTGGGTGGTTGGCACTAATATTTGAAGCCCGAGGTGAAGGCCATAAGGTCTCGGTGATCTGCTGCCATAAGTCTAATTAATCAATAGTTAAATTTCCAGTCTTGTCAGTCATATTTCTAGTTTTTAGTGTTTGACTCCATCTGCCCAATGCATCGGATACTAGTCTGTGTTGTCATTATTGGCACCTCACAAGGAGGTTGTCATCCCCATTGGAGCCAATGTTAAGGTTAGTAGCTTTGTATTTGTTAAGTGTCTACAAATTAATTAATGGTTAGTTTGAATGAAGTCAAAATTAATGTAATAGATGTTGTCATAAGCTTGAGTGTCACTATCCATAATATCACCATGGGTGTGGTCATCAAGAGGGTTGGTCGAAAACATGAAGTTGTTTTGAGTTATTGGGAAAATTGTCAAAGTCTAAGATAACCAAGTCATGAGTGTAAATAGTGGGTCTGTCATGAGATTTACATGAGACAATTGAAAATATCAATGTTCCAAAGCAAGATAGCTATTGAAATTCCACCTCTCTTTTCTCCCCCTACTCTATTATTTTTCTCTAAGCACTATAACCTACATTCTACATTCCCTTTTTCCTATTCCCTATGTTTTAAATCCCCTAGCCTACTCCCCTATATATCTAATCATTCTTCACTCCTAAACAAAAAATCATCACAACTCCCTTTTTCATTTTCATATTCAAGAGCTATGATTGCACATTCAAAATGGCATAACCCATATCATTCTCTCATCACTCAAAATCCTATGATAAATCAAACCTCCTAATGATTATAAGGTCCAAGTTATTATGTTTTGCAAAAGAAGGCGTTGTATGACATCACACAACAAGACAAAGGACAGGGGGTAATTCAAATGGTTATGCCACCTTAATCTTATGTGTTGTGCATTCACTGCATTAATCACCAGACATACCATCCACACAGGCAACCACAAGTCGATCTCCAATTAGCAGTTGGTAAGAAATCAAGTCAAACTCACTGTGGGAATCTGCTGCACAAATACTCTGTTTTAGTCACCATTTTGCAGAATGGTTTTTGACCACATGGAGGATAATTTTGGTAACCTGAAAGAGGTTTTTCTCAGGGACAGGCCAAATAATAATAACCTCTTCCATTTTTTATATAGGTATAACATATCGATATTTTCAAATGCATATTTAAAGCTCATTTTCACAATTCATAAATTTCCTGTTTTAAGTCATTGTTTTGCAGAGCATTTTCTAGGAAGATGGGGAATAATTTGGAGAAACTAAGAGTTTTATCTTGAAAAAATATCATCTCCAATAACATCCTTTAGTTTTTACACAGGTATTACTGTTTGGGAGATATAGCCAAAACATTGGCTCATTGTACAGGCACTACGTAGTTGTTGCGTCACTGTTGCACACAGGTCTTCACGAGTTTTTGGAGGGTGCCAACCATCAGAGACTGAGTGGATTGAGGTGTTGTTGAGTTTGGATTCAAGTCAGACTACCAGTCACTAGCCATGTGTCATATTTGGAAGGAAAACATATAAGTGCAATGTGATACCCAGCCAAAGCACAACAATCCCAATTCACTGCCAATGTTCTACTTTTTTTGTTTTTCTTATGCAATGGATATGTTTTGATGATCTAGATAGTTGTTAGGAAAAATTATATTCAGAATAATTATTATGATCATGATCCCTTTTTTTATCATTGAAGGAAAAGTATTGTAAACAACATTAAGTTTCCCTTTTTTTTTAGTTTGGTTTGATCCACTTCATGGATGAGAGTGCACTGCATTCAGACATATTTTGATTTCCTAGTGTATGTCTATTTAAGATGGCAATGGACAAGGAAGAAGGATTTGGATGATTGATGGAACGAGATTTGTTTATGTGATCTTAGTTTCTGAATAGAATACTCAGTGCAGATTTTGGCCAGTTACTGCCAAAAATTCTTGTGCTATGTTCTTTAAATATGTGTTTCTATTTTTCAATTGTCATTTCATTTATTTTATCTCAGTTCTATATTAAGGTATATTGAAAACAGTCTTTCTAGAATTCATCATATATGCTCTAGAATCACAGTGTACTTTTGTTTTATATGGGATTCATTATGCCTTTATTTACCTTCGTTTCCTAGATACTCAGTCATAAGATTTGATAACAAAATTCTGATATTCTCTCTTCCACTTGAATGGGTATTGTCGTGTGCCTTTCTCACTTTCACTATACTACAATCGATATAAATTTCAAGGATGTACCTGTCATGCCTCTACCCTTGTAGGTGGTTGATATACGCATTGTTGTTTTGAATTGGCGATATTTGCCTCTCATACTCTAATGTTCTCTCCTTTAACCTCCCAACAAATTTTCATTAAATTTCAAGTATCATTTTCTAGTCATGGTCTCTATCAAAATATGTGCTTCAAAGTCTCCAATTTTTAGGTTTTTTGAGTGAGGGAGCCCCCTCTGGCTAGAAAAGACCAATTTCTAGCCAAAAGCAGTTTGTGGTTACCTCTATGGATATTTCCTCAGCCTAAAGGGATTCATAGAGTGCTAACAGACGCAAAGGAAATCATACCCAAAAGATTTGAGATAGACTATAGGCCCTTCATTCTTTCTTGCTCTAATATTTCTCAACTTGGCTAGCTTCCATTTTCTGCGAAATGTTAAATTAACGATTATTGAATGCTCTAATATTTCTCAACTTAAATAGCCTCCTTTTTTTTGCAAAATGTTAAATAACGATTATTGAATCAGGCAGAAACAAAAACAATCTCCAAAATATTCAAACTATGGCTAGATGATCTCCTTCAATAATCTTGGCAATATTCTCTTACACATGTCCAGGTTAGATATCAATATATATGACAAAAATAAAATGTATTATCAAAGTTTTCAATGACACACTTATATAAGGATTTCAATCCCAGCATGGACTACTGTTGCTTGTAGTTCTTGTTTTTATAACTATTATTTTTTCTCCTTTTCTTTTTAGTAATTTTACTTATTATAAATAGTGACCACATTTTAAATGATAAAATGATAATCTCTTGTAACTTGTAATATTTAATTTATTTTATAATTGTACTTTTCCCTTTATTCTTCTAAATAATTGTCAATACCTTCAATTTAATTGGTGGAATAACTTGTGGTTTATGTGAGGATTATAAATCTTCTCCCTTTTTTCCTTTTACTTTTGTGAATAACTTTTCTCCTTTTGTCCCCAATGGGGTGTACAAGTGGGCAAAATTGTATTGTTGGGATTGTACAACCTGGATGATCATCATAATGCTACGGTTATAGGTAGTTAATGTAGTTTCACTTGGATTTTGTTTTGTTTTCTGTATGAAGATTTATTTTAGATGGAGGAATGTTTGTTGGTGGGATATTGGGTTCGAGGTTGTGTTTTCCACCTCATCCTCTAGTTATGTTATCTCCTTTCGATAGGCATTGTGGGAAATCTCTAGTAGTGTAATTTCCTTGGTTTGTGGAGGAACTAAATTGACGAGCGGTCACTTATTGGTGAGCCATTTCTTATATGCCTCTATGAATTATTTCATTCACTATTTATGGGGGTTGATAGTTTCATTATTGGTGTATTTCTTTGTCGCCTGTGTTTTCATAACTCCTTTTATGGTGTCCTTTTGGTTGTGTTGGCTCAATTGTAATCTCAGTAAGTTTCAATGTGTTTATCATTTGAGGCGACAACCTTCATTGCTTTGGGGTATCTATTTGGTGGTCTTGTTTTGGTCTCTTCATTTTGTGATCTGTGACATTCACTGTGGACATTGTTGTAAGTGTAAGGTTGGGTCGTCCTTTTGGATTTGTAGAAAATTTCTCATTTGTTTGGGTCTGGGCCCTGTTGAGTAGTTTATTGGGGATGACCTTATTTTCTTCAGATAAGGTATCCAGTGTATCCCTCCTTGCTCCTTAGTCTCTTTCCTTATGTGTTGTTCATCCTTTGGATGTTCTCGTTGTCTTGCCTCTCAGGTATTTATGGCTCCCCACCAATGTATGCCCAGCCTTTGTGGTGGAGCTTATTTTGTCATGTGGAAAAGGTCTCATCCTTTGCGACCCTTCTCTTGTTATTTAATTTCTTCTGCTTTTGACCAGTCTCGTTGGAGGTTCGTCGTGAAATTTTATTTTTGGAGGACTTGGAGAGTGGTGACCATCCATATGCTTCAGACTCTGAACTCGCTAGGGTTAATGTTAAGTGGTTTCCAAACTTGGGTCATTTTCATAAGCGAAGGTTGCATTTTCTCAGTTCTTTGGCCATGAATCAACAAAATTCTACTTTCTTGCAACTTCTGTTCAGGTAAAAGCAAATTGTGAATTATAACTTCTCCTCTCTAGAGGATATCAAGCGTATGGTTTACAACATTCATTTTTGTCTCAATAATGTTGATTCTCTCTTGGCAAAGGTGGAGTCATTTCTAGTTTCAGATTCTGGTTTGGGCAAACTCACAGATCCCCATGCTCATAGTGAGCATACTCCTATTCTCTTCTCTTCGTATCATGACTCTTTAGAAGCGGATAAATGAAGATCTCAGTGGGCTTCTGATTTCATGTTTTTTGGACCAGTTTTGGGATAAATGCAGTCCAGGTTATGCATACTTTTTGGCGACATCAGGTTTTGGCCTTGGCTCTATGTGTGTATGTATGTTGATGGTACTATAGTTATTATTTGTTGGGCTCTCCATTGGTAGTTTATTGCGACTATGTTGTTGTGTATATTCCATGTCAATGATTCCTTTCCTCTCTGGTGCTACTTTTTGTAACACCCTCCTCCCACATCTACCCAAGAAATAGGCTAGCCAGGGTAAACATGCGACAAGAGGCTACTATGATATGATTCAACCTCCTAAGTAAACTTAAGGAAATGGAATCGATGGAAACACAACACACAGACCTCCCTCAAGTGCTTTAGGACCCCCATGAGCTAATCCACCACTCAAAGTGCCCAACCCCTGAGTTAACCTAGAATTTAGATGAATTAAACCCAAAGCCGCTCCCAAGACAAGGCATGCATGCGATTATAACCCTATAGTCGCTCTCACAGTCTTGCCTGTGAGTGACCAAAGACCCAATTTGTTAGCTCTATGCCAACGACTCCCGGATTTGAGCCACTTTTTCAGGCCCAGAGCCCAGGTCACTGCCTAGAATTCAACCATCTCTCCAAATCAGTAAAATAGCATGGAAATGATAGTACTAAAGCAAATACTTGTTCAATACCTTGACTGGACCTCTACTAGCCATGACAGGCACTTTTTCAAACACTTAGTAAATATACAACCTTCAGGTGTAAGTAACAGATCTGAGCATAGGGGTCTCATACTTATCTAGGACTATCTATGAAGTAGTGTCTCCTTATCACATTAGCTTTCATTTCATCCATTAGGTCATAGATACATTGATCACTCAATAACAAGTAAAAACATTATGAGAGCCACTCATGGTTGTTGTCATAAAAGATGTAAATAACCAACATTATAGGAATAGAAATACCAATGAAATCACAGCCATATAAACCACATATAATCCATCACAACTCTCATAGAGATACAAGGAGACATAACCTTTCATTAATGATGAAAAATCCAAACCCGAGATGGGACTTCCACATTCCACTCGACCGTAGAATGGTTGAGCCAAATCTCTCTTCGACCGTTCACCCTCATGCCATATTCCAAGCATGAACGTGGAATCTCATAGAAAACATAAATAAAAAACCATCTAGGTCTTCCGAAGGCCATCCACCTCAACCCATCAAACAATGATTACACCTCACATTCGGACATCATGAAACCATGATTAGATCAGTGTCTATCCAAGTCTTCCAGGGCTCCAAAGATTTTTTCCAACTGAGGCTCTAGGACTAGTAACTCAACCCACAAATTTTACCAGGCTCCTAAGCATTTGTCCAACCAAGGCTCCAAGACCAATAACTCAACCGACCAAGGGCTCCAGAGCATTTGTCCAACCAAGACTCCAGGACTAGTAACTTAACCCAAGCTAAGGAAACATGAGAACCAACCAAAAACGCAACAATGAAAATAAACCCACAATCACCATGGATATCTAGGAAATTGCAAGGCTAGGAAATCCACTATCAATCCTGACCATCCTCCATGCCAATGACAGATCACAACCAAAAATCTACATGCATATTCCATCATGCCAAAACTAGTGAAGGAAACATACATGCAACTCGATACAAGGAGACATAACCTTTCATTAATGATTCAAAATCCAAACCCGGGATGGGACTTCCACATTCCACTCGACCGTAGAATGGTTGTGCCAAATCTCTCTTCAACCATTCACCCTCATGCCATATTCCAAGTATGAACGTGGAATCTCATAGAAAACATAAATAAAAAACCATCTAAGTCTTCCAAAGGCCATCCACCTCAACCCATCAAACAATGATTACACCTCACGGTCAGACATCATGAAACCATCATCATATCAGTCTCTATCCAAGTCTTCCAGGGCTCCAAAGAGTTTTTCCAACTGAGGCTCTAGGACTAGTAACTCAACCCACAAATTTTACCAGGCTCCTAAGCGTTTGTCCAACCAAGGCTCCAAGACCAGTATCTCAACTGACTAAGGGATCCAGAGCATTTGTCCAACCAAGGCTCCAGGACTATTAACTTAACCTAAGCTAAGGAAACATGAGAACCAACCAAAAATGCAACAATAAAAATAAACCCACAATCACCATGGCTATCTAGGAAATTGCAAGGCTAGGAAATCCACTATCAATCTCGACCATCCTCCATGCCAATGACAAATCACAACCAAAAATCCACATGCATATTCCATGCATGCCAAAACTAGTGAAGGAAACATACATGCAACTCGATACATGCAAGAAAAACCTAATGTAGTTGTTGTTATAGACAATTTTGTGCCTTACAGCAACAAGCATGAATTGTCAATAATCCAAGGGATCCAAAGTTCCCTAAACATGATGTTCCTACCCCTAGAGGAACAAGGTCAGCAAACCAACAGCTCTCAGATCAGTTCTCCACCTGAAAACACTCAAAAACAAGCAATCCTAAAATCAAAGCAGGTGCTCCACTAGGTTTCTGCACTGAAACTCAGTTGCTCCATGGTGTACCTGCGTTGCAAAGCAAGTGGAACAAAGGCCACCTGCGCTGAGCGAGATGGGACAAGTGGCACACTGAGTCATTGCTCTGGAATCTTCCAAAAATGACACTTGGATCAGGTATTTCGCCTTGTGATGAGTCAGAGGCTCTGTTTCTCCAAGTGGAAGCAAGGTTCTCCAAGTGGACTCAAGAATTGAAGATCAACTAAAGATTAACTGAAGAGAGAGAGGACACAAGGCAGCTACACATCAGTTGCAAGCTGACTCATCCTTTCTCAATTCATCTATATATTGAGCTCTCTCCTATGAGCTCAGGAGGCTGGAATTTTGTGCAAAGTAATGCTATGCTGTTGGTTTCACTATAGAGCTATTGGGTGATTGCTTGAGGGAGGTGAAGAGGAGAAATTCTTTCTGCTGGGAGGTGTTGCTGGATTAGGACCTTCAATGGTTGTAACACTCTCAGAACCTTTACTTCTTCATTAATAAAAGCTATTGAGGTTCTTCTATATGCATTTGTTCCAATGATGTTTTGTGATAATTGTATATTTGGTTTATGCTAATCCGTGAATCAGTTATGATTGCATGCCTCTTGTAGTCTCCTTCTTTGTCATTTTGCAGGATCTCATTGTAGCTGGGCCAGCAAAAGAGCAAAGAGCTGGGAGCAAGCGGCCATAGAGAAGAGTTTGGATTCGACATTAAGCGCAAGGCAACGGTTAGTGCATTTATCCACTCTCTTTTGCTTTCATAAAGAAGTAAACCTTAAGTAGTTTTCTTTACAGTTGTTGCTGAGGTACTATCACCCTTAGAGTGGGATAGGGTCATCCGAGTCGGATACTTTTCCCTACAACAAACTGGCGACTCCACTGGGGATCGTATCTGTTTGATTGTTTGTAGTATTTTGCTATTCATTTCCTGAACGAAAGAGTACCAAATCGAAAAGCTTTTGACTATATCAAAAGCGAAGTAGAGGGCAGCTACTCTAGCTCATTTCTGAGCATGTTCATGATTTGAAGAGCTGATCTACAAGGATCCTTGTAAGCTCTTAGTGATAGCTTTTCACCCTCCTAATCATCCCTTTGAGTGTGCTTGACTGATTGTTTCTGATTTGAGCAAAAACTGTGCATTTTTGAGAAAATTATGACCCGGAAACTGTGAAAACGCAATTCTCGTTTTCCAAAGCAGGTAGTACACAGGCTACCTGCTTTGCAACGCAGGTCCCGAAGGGGCTACCTGCGCTGAGAGCCAGACTGGCTGTGCAGCACCTGCGTTGGCCCAATTTTGCCTAGTGCTGTTGGGGTTTCCTCCTTTTCTCTTGCCTGTTTTCACTATAGATTTGGCTGCCAGTTACCAGTCTTGCACCTGTTCTGAAACCAACATTACTTGCCATCATTCTGCCTCTGTTATATAACGAAATTGTACTTGTTCTTTGTATTTCTTACTCATTTACAATTTCCCATAACGAAGAGTAAACTAATCTTGCTTTTGGCCTCTTAGATCTGAACCTGTGTTAGGCATTTTGCTGGTCTAAAGAGTTAGCTTGTTTGCTGTCCATAGCTGATTAGTCATTTACTTTCGTCATTATGGTTTGATTTCATGCATTTCCAGTGATTGAACAAGTAAATCTTAAGGTGTCTTTTGATTTTGGACAAGCTTGTTTGTTTTCACTTTAAATCGAAATCAAAGTTATATAACAACTTTCTTTTTGTAACCCATCTACATTAAGAAAGGGAAAAGAAAATACATGCATTGTGCATTTTGCATTTGACTGTTTGCTTGACGATTTAGGAAAAAATTGCATTTAGTGTGTGCTCTATGATCTGTGTGAAAAGATTTTCCTTTCTTTTCCCTCAGTAGTTAAGGTTTTCAAAGTTGAAAGATTGAAAAGTTTGCTTCTCATCTTAGACTGCATTCAGGAATTTGTTACATACATCTCGTGGTGATCCTTAAAGGCAAACTGCTAAGCAAGATCAACATTAAAATAAATTCAATTTACATAACAATGCTTTGAAACATAACGCAAACACATAGAGGTCTAGGTAGAGACGTGTTCCGGCGTCGTTAAACATAGTGACTGTCGATCTCTACGAAGGTGGGTGATTCCTCCTGAGAGTCGGTGGCACTAATACGGACTTGTGCTCCCACGTACCGTCGCGTATATATTGGGAGACCCCTATAGGCAATTATCCTTTATCCATAGGAAGCCATGTCGGCCGCCCTACTGATCGCGATGCAGTGAACACAGCATTCACGAAGATCGACCACCCGTACCGTAAAACGTATTCTGTGGTTTCGCGAAAAGTTTGGCACACCCTCTGCCTAGAACTCCAGAGAAGTTTCTTTTGGCCTTTTTCAAACTCTATAACTGAAAAAGTCCATCCGAGCATTTGTCACTTCGGGCTCGTTAAAACATCGAAGGAGACTAGAGTCATCTTTAGCTTTTTCTCGACTCTTAAAACATGAAAAAGCAAAGTTGTGTCTAAAGCGTCGTTAATAAAATTTATTTTAAATCGGAACATAATCACCTGTTATTCCCACGTTGATCTTTCAGTTGAAAAGTATGGAGCCCACCAACCAAGGAAGTAACCTTGGCGGAAGTCCCAATCCCTTCTCCTCTTGGGGAGATGTTGGTGCGCCTCATATGGCCACATTGTCACTTCCAGGATTGACAATTGGCCTACCCGTATGGCTCTTTTCAACTAATGTAGTTCAGATCGCCACTAATCCTGAGCAGTCGAATCAACAGTCAGACCAGTCTAGAACTACCCACCAGCCTTCCACTTCTTATAATTCTCCCTCTGATCCTTCATCTTCACAAGGTAGAGCCGGCAAAAGTCAGCCTCCCATGGAGAAGAAGGAAAAGAAGAAGAGAGAAAAGAAGCAGAAGGGGCCTATGGCGAAGGCGACTGGGGGCAAGCAAAAGACAGCTGACAAAAACCCACACACTGCACCGACCGGGCCTAAATCGCCATGTGTCATTTGCAAAGGGGCCCACTTCCATCGTGATTGTCCTTGTATTCCCCGGATACTAAGGGACTGGTCCCCAAGGTTGCACAATCCGGTAGCATCAACCTCTGGTAGTCATGTTGATTGCAGTCCGTCAACTAGCGAGAGTGAAGGACGAAGAAGGAAACCAAGATCACCCTGTATGTTGTGTGAAGGCGATCACGCCATCCACCGATGTCCTTTCTTAGATCAGGCAAAGAGAGTTTTGGAAGATCGTCCGGTTTCACCGTTACGACTTCCTCCTGGATACCAAAAACTCGCGCCTAATCCCTCGATAGTTGAAAATCCAGCTGACCCGCTCAAGTGGTCGGCTGAAGTGTCGGTCATTGAGAATGAACTTGCTGAATCCAGACCAGACAAAAGTCTAAAGGTCGAAACGGCAGTCGACCCGGTTCTTCCTTCAGAGGTTTCATCCTCCAATGACTCCGTCATTGAAGACCCATCTTCAAATGACACCCTCACTGAAGAGGATAAGGATGACACCGTCCATATTCTTTTCATCAACACAGACTCTGATGAGCATCAGGGCAATGCGCCCATTCCTTTATCGCAGGAAGGAACATCGTCAGGGTCGTATCCGGCCGTATATTCGGTCCCACCACCAAGCAACCTAGTTGTATCCTTTGATTGGAATCAACTAGGCAGACCCCGGTTACCAGCCAGTATCCCATTCAGAATCATAGTCCAAATCTACAGAATGGTGATGGCTGGAACTATCATTGATGAAGGGGCATCTGTGAGTATCCTTTCCTCTATTGCTTGGAAAGCACTGGGTTGCCCGGCGCTTTTACCTGAGATAAGAAATCTATCAGGTTTTGATAAAGGAACCAGTCACCCGTTAGGGATTCTCCCCAATGTTCCAGTTACATTGAAAGGGAAGACAGTTCATATGAACATCATGGTCGTCCAGGGACCCTTGGTTTATAACTTACTCCTTGGACGAGACTATATATATTGCATGGAGGCAATAGTGTCCTCGCTCTTTAGAGTCATGTGTTTTCCGCACGAAGGAAGAATGGTCAAGCTCGTAGACCAACTTTCATTTCCAGGATCACGCATTGCAAATAGTCAAATACCATCCCTTAACGGTTTATTCACTCAAGGAATGCCACCACCCCCGGTTCTACTTCCCGATGAATGCGAGTAATTCGGAAAGAAAGAACTGGGACCCAGGGGGCATGCACCCTGGCCTGCCTTGGGCAGAGGAAACCTTGGGTATAAAGTTAATTTCCGCAGAAGAATGGACTAGTCCGTACCCCGTCCGAAAAAGGAAGAGAGGGTTGTTCTAGGATAAAATTATTTTGTCAAAGTTATGTGAGCGAAAAGATCGTCTCCCTTTGTCTAAAAAAGTAGGCTCTCCTAAGGAGGAGATCCATTTGTGGCAGCAAGTAGCCACCATCTTTGAATGTCAAGCCTCACCCATTAAAACAATATGTTTTGAAGGATAAGTAGGGGCAGTCTCCAAAGAAAGAGATGAAATTGCTGAAACAAGTAGTCACCATCCTTAGCAACCTAATGATAGACATCGCCGAAAAGAGAGTTTAGTTTGCGGCAGCAAACAAAACCATTTTTCGGATAATAAGTAAGAGGACAGAATCTCGAAATTATACTTTATACCTGGGGGCATGCAAACCTTTTGGAGTGCAAGCACGGGACGACTATTTATTTTTTTAAATTTTTAGGTCCTCCCTTTAAACCTGTAGGTCTAACCCGTTAAACTCGTAGGATTAGCCGTTTCCAGCTTGCATAAAGAAAGGATGAAGGGCAAAAGTTAAAACCTGCCAAATTGGAGTAATTAGTGAGGTATCGCTCCTTAAATAAGATTACCTCACCTAAGGCATTCCTTGTATTAAGACTGGTATAAATTGAGCAAGGTTTGAACGCATTCAAGCTCGTTAAAAAATGAACTGCCCCTTAAAGTTTAGGGGGCATATGCCTCGTCTGCATTATTATGCTGGGGGCATCTAGAATCGAGCAGTTTTTGTACAGAGTTCATGCTCGTTAAAAAATAAACATAAATTGTGAGCAATCTTTCCCTAAGGTTCAAGCTCATCCAAAAAAAAAATGAACCGGTAAATAACCTTGAGAAATGTAACCTTTGATAGCCATATTAAAAGCCCTTGGTCGTGTTTATATGCCATCACCTCCATCCGTTCATTTGGCCAATCGTTCATCTCCATATGTTTGTTTACCCATTTTGAGGAACAGCTGCGAAGAGTGATTTCACTTAGCCATCCTTGTGACACTGCCGTGATTGGAAAATTCCAACCTGTACCTGGAACCTGCTGCTATCCCTGTTTATCACTCGTTCCTCAAAAGACGAGTCTTCTTTGAGCTCTTTTCACTGACTCGTAAAATATGAAAAGTTTGCCGAGTTTTGGCCTTCCAGCTCGTTAAAAGGACCGGAAGAGCTATCCCTCCTCTAGATTTTAATCTTTTTGGACCTGAGGGATTATTGCACAAAAAGATCAAGCGCTTGTTTTGTTCGGCTCGTTAAAGAGATCGAAAATTCATCCCTTTTGTATTGTTTTATACTTTTTCGGACTTAAGGGATTAGATGACGAAAAAGGAATTTTGGAGTTAACTTTCCATACCTTTTCAGACTCTCTAAAAATGAAAAGGACCGAGTTTTCCTTGTCGTTAGACTCGTTAAAATGATTAAATAGCGACAAACTTGTCTTTAGACGAGAACGAGTTTCCCTATCGCTAGGCTCGTTAAAACATAGCGATGGGCTTGCCCGAAGGGCAGGTTATAGAACAAGCATATGTTATCCTCCTCAAGCTTGACAAAAATAAAGAGGTACTGGTCAGCAATGACGGGGGAAAAATTGGGAGAACCTCACAGCATTAATGGTAGCAAGTCGCTCTTGAACATGACACTTTGTCCTCCGTATCACATCGGGTTGGGTTGTTTCATTCACCGGTCTCATAACCATGGTCCTCGCCACACCATCCACAATTGGGGTAATGCTACCAATCCATCACATCAATGTCGTTATATGTTCAAGAGATGTGGTTCTGCAAAGAGTCAACCGTGTCCCATCCACTGCCATACATTGTCCTTCATCCATTTCATGACCGCCACCCTGAATCATACATCACAGTTTGTTTTCACCTCATCACAATCACTAGCTCCATTCCGTGTCACTGATGTGGGATTCATTAAGGCCCTCCTTTGACGGATCGCTCCTTGTCGACATCAGCTCATTATCCAAGGAGTTGATCTAGGAACACCCCCTTCAGTACTTTGAAGCTTGCATGCCTCAATGGCAAGTTTCTCACTTCCGGCGACAGGTATACATCAATGACCTTCGACCAGAAGATTTTGCATGGTGGTCGACGCCAAGTCCTTTATTCCCACCATGTGAATTGTACTGTCGTACCTTGAGGGTCATCATCCTTATCGGTGATTCCTCTCGCGCTTGTTAACAGTTTACATCATTGACCGGTAATCAAGCGATGTCTTTCCATGTTCGACTTCAAAAATTCTCACATGGATCGACTTGTACATCGAGTGAAGATCGGAAGAGATTGAAGACCCCGGATCTAGTTTCATCCATCCAGGCTGCGATATATATTCAGGACATAAAGACATTTGATATGTACATCATTACAGCAGATGATCATCCTTCTCAAAGGATGATAATTTCAGCAGAGGATTATCAGTCTACAATCAGACGATCGTCTGTTCTATGTACCAAAATGTATTTATAAAGCTGAGCATGGGAATGCCCGCCTCAGCTAGATCATGAAAATGTATGAAAAATAATGTATTGTATTGTATCTTATTACAGGACACTTCTCAGCAGATTGAATGAACTTCGGATCCTCTCAATAAAGCATTTCACCCGATAAACGACCTCATACTTTAGGGGGCATCTGTTATAGACAATTTTGTGCCTTACAGCAACAAGCATGAATTGTCAATAATCCAAGGGATCCAAAGTTCCCTAAACATGATGTTCCTACCCCTAGAGGAACAAGGTCAGCAAACCAATAGCTCTCAGATCAGTTCTCCACCTGAAAACACTCAAAAACAAGCAATCCTGAAATCAAAGCAGGTGCTCCACTAGGTTTCTGCGCTGAAACTCAGTTGCTCCATGGTGTACCTGCGTTGCAAAGCAAGTGGAACAAAGGCCACCTGCGCTGAGCGAGATGGGACAAGTGGCACACTGAGTCATTGCTCTGGAATCTTCCAAAAATGACACTTGGATCAGGTATTTCGCCTTGTGATGAGTCACAGGCTCTGTTTCTCCAAGTGGAAGCAAGGTTCTCCAAGTGGACTCAAGAACTGAAGATCAACTAAAGATTGACTGAAGAGAGAGAGGACACAAGGCAGCTACACATCAGTTGCAAGCTGACTCATCCTTTCTCAATTCATCTATATATTGAGCTCTCTCCTATGAGCTCAGGAGGCTGGAATTTTGTGCAAAGTAATGCTATGCTGTTGGTTTCACTATAGAGCTATTGGGTGATTTCTTGAGGGAGGTGAAGAGGAGAAATTCTTTCTGCTGGGAGGTGTTGCTGGATTAGGACCTTCAATGGTTGTAACACTCTCAGAACCTTTACTTCTTCATTAATAAAAGCTATTGAGGTTCTTCTATATGCATTTGTTCCAATGATGTTTTGTGATAATTGTATATTTGGTTTATGCTAATCCGTGAATCAGTTATGATTGCATGCCTCTTGTAGTCTCCTTCTTTGTCATTTTGCAGGATCTCATTGTAGCTGGGCCGGCAAAAGAGCAAAGAGCTGGGAGCAAGCGGCCATAGAGAAGAGTTTGGATTCGACATTAAGCGCAAGGCAACGGTTAGTGCATTTATCCACTCTCTTTTGCTTTCATAAAGAAGTAAACCTTAAGTAGTTTTCTTTACAGTTGTTGCTGAGGTACTATCACCCTTAGAGTGGGATAGGGTCATCCGAGTCAGATACTTTTCCCTACAACAGTTGTTGATATCGATGCCCTCTTGCATTTTCCTACTCTTCCTTTGCCTTATTTTCCTAAAACTCCAAGTATGCCGCACCCTCCAAGAGTGCTCCAAGAAAACTCTAAGTATCCAAGAATATGAGAGGGAGAGAGAATAATGAGAGAGCTCCAAAACTGAATTGATCAAGTCCTACCTGCTGATCCTCAGAAGCCTTTTTATCAATGAGGCATCTATTTTCTTCATTTTCCATTATTTTCCTTCATTTTCCTCCTCACA
Source organism: Pinus tabuliformis (assembly GCA_031772625.1). Classification (NCBI taxonomy): domain Eukaryota; kingdom Viridiplantae; phylum Streptophyta; class Pinopsida; order Pinales; family Pinaceae; genus Pinus; species Pinus tabuliformis. The sequence goes on from CM062807.1 coordinate 543,332,422, forward strand.
TGCAACATGTGACCTTTCACCTTCCTTTTCTCATAGTTTCCATTATTTTCATAAATAAAATGTCAATTAATGCCTCATGCCTTTCCAAAACATTAGCCATTGCCTTTGCCAATTTCCTTAGCCATAATAAATCGAATCAACACCCATTAGGATGTTTCCCCCACCATTCAACTTGGAATACATGTCCCATCACTGTAGCCTTATATTTTATATTTACATGGATTTTTTCACCAGGATTGTTACAGAACCCTCCCCCTTGGGGGAACATTATCATCGGTGTTCAATGACACCTATAACCAACAAGATTGCTGAAAAAAAAAAAAAAAAAACAACAACATATTGCCCATGGAGCTTTATAACATAGCTCATTGTAGTATTTACAATTATCATCTTCTAAAATATGACAAACATATCATTTACTAGAGATTTATAACACAACTCATTACAGTATTGACAATAATAACCACATATACACATACACATTTTCTTCAACTAGCAAATAACCATACCATCTATGGAGCTTTATAAACCATCTCGATACAGTTTTTACAATGATATACACATATGCACATTTTCTTAACCAACAAATTAAATTATATGATGCCTGCATCCGCAACAAGGGAATCCAGAGGCTCACACCTCCACCCTCAAAGTAATACTAGGATTCACCTCCTTCCGATGAAGTCCAGAATCCACTGCAAAGTCAAATCTGCATCCAATGTCCAGCGCTACAATCATGCGCCATTTGTCCTCTCAATGAACAGTTATAATCTCATTGTCCCAAGGCGCACTCCCAATGTGGATCTAATTCCATCCAACAATGTTAATGACCAAAACAAATATATCCTCGGCCTTCCCTTCTCTACTACACAATTCCTCGGGTAATCCAGTCACCCCTTCCATGCAGTCACTCACCTTCCAAGTTCCGCTAGCACTCCCATCTCGGGTATTCCATCCCTTGTCAAGGCTTCCTTGCATTGGAAAATACAAAAACCAAGGCATATCCCTAGCTCAAAACAATCATACCGATCATAGCATGCTCATGGAAATCAATGGACACTATTAGGTACCCATGTCCCACAATGGCCCTGTTCCTGAATGCTTTACTAGCATACTGTTGATGCCTCGAAAATCGCTGCAACAATAATGGGGGATAACCACTAGGTCCGGACCTTAAAGCAGCTCCTTTTCCATTTGGTGTGGTGGCTCCGACTGGTTTAACTAGGTCCAGTTACCTTCTCCCTATCGCTATTTGTGTATTATGTATCCTTGACTACCAATAGACAGGGATATCAGATCACTTCTTCTTGCTGATCAGGCAAGAGAATGACCCTTAAGCTAATTTGGGTTCAGCCAAGCCACACTAAAGTTTTGTCTCTTTGAGAAGAAGACTTTAAAAAATGTAGAAATTACTCTAAATGCAAACTTATTCTATAATACAAGAAAAATAAACTAATCTTAATCCTATCTTAATTAGGCAAATATAGATCTAACCCAACCAAGAGCAAGATAACTAAAGTAGTGGGATTTTAAATATGTCTTGTTTATAAAGAATATCGAGTTAATGAAATAGTTCAATTAACTGACATTATGGATACCAAGACAAATTCTATTGAGACCTCTTAACTGAAATAATAAACCAACAATACTCAGGAAGTAGTTCACAAAAATGATATTGATTATCAAATTAGTAAATCCAATAATTAAACAATAATATGTGGAAATAGTTCACAACACATTACCATTCAATGAATCAGTTTTATAAGACAAATTTCTGAGTAAATAGTTATTCAGAAATCAGAAATTAACTCATAAGAACAGAGATACATAATAACAATATTGAGACCAATTACCCATATTGACAAAAGTGCACAAACATGAATAAAATAACACATTCATGTTATCATAAAAATGAAACTGATATTTGAAACAATAGTATTAAAAATACCAATTTATTGCATCCATTTCTCTGTCTCTGGTCTCCAACAACTCTTTACATTGCTTGAACTTCTGCCTTCAAAACTAAAGCCACAATAGTGCAAACTTTGCCCATCATGCATAATTCAAGATACAAAGGAAAAATCCTCAATAATCCCCAGATCTAAGATTTTCTCTCCTCTCTCCTACAACTCTAAATTCCTATTACATAAGTGCTTTTAGAAGTCCAAAATTGCAGAGGAGAGTAGCCCTTTATTACATTCTACAATCTATTATTTATAATATTTGCAAAGGAATTCTTGAGAGGAAAGTTTGTTGAAGAGAAATCTGTCCAATCCAATTTTATTTGCTCAAAATTTCAATCTTTAATTGTTGGAGCATTCTCATTGATTGAGATCTTTTTCTCCATATCTCTTCTACTATTTTCCTGCAAGAAGAAATCAAAATAAATTAAAATGCAACAATAAAATCAAAATGTCATTTCTGGCATTTAAAACAAATCCAATCAAATACAATTAAATAAATAATTGAAAATAAAATGTAAGCTTTCTATTGATGCCTGGGATGGTTTAATTGGCCAAGGATATCATTGACGAGCGAATCTGCAATTAGAAGAGGCTTGGGCAAATGAAAATAAAACTCTGAAAATTGATTTTGTTTTCAAAATTCGGAGCTTGATCTTCTTCCTGATTCTGACCTAATAAATGACCAAATCTGTTAGTGAAACCTTCTCAGAAATGTTTTCCTTGATTTTATCTTTCCAATGAGCCGTCCTGGGCCTCATTTGGCCATGTAAAACTCATTCTATGAGCTTCCAAAGTTGATGAGTCAAATTTAGCATAAATCTGAAAATTCTATGGATGGACTAAAAATCAAAGTTTTAATTAAAAATCTAATCTTAAATTAAAATTCTAATTATCTAATAATTATTTCGAATTTAATTATTAATTATGAATTAAATTAATTAATTAATAAACTATTTATTAATTAATATCTAACTAACTAAAATATTAACTATTTATAAACTAATTAATATTAATATAAATAATATTTATATTTAAATTTACTTAAATTAATTATATATTAATTAATCTAATTAATATAATATATTAAATATTTTAAACTATTAAAAAAAATAAACTAATCTACCACTCTACTTTTAACTCATTCGTATGAATGAGTTTTAAAACTCAAAAACAAATGTGTTATGGAACTATGGTTAGTGACTTTGCCCCTTTGCTTAATCGGCGATCAACATCCGGGGTGTCGGTGGTTTCATAAAATGTGTCATCTAAAAAATTTTCGATGTGCTTACCATCTCCGATCCGATCGCCAATGCGATTACGAATTTTTATTTTTTTTTATATATATATTTTTTCTTTTATATATATTTTATGTATTAAATTTTATTTTAATTAAATTAATTAGATTAATTTAATTAATTTAAAATTTAACATTAAACATCAATTTTTATTTTGGTTCTATTTATATGAATTTTATTTTCTAAACTACAGCCACTTCGATGTTTGGGTTTTCGAAATTAGTGATCTATTTTGAAAATTGGAATAAATTATTAAAATCCCGATGCTTCATGATTTGGCTGAAAAGTGAAATTGAAAAAATGTTAGTAAGAACTAACTAGGCGTTAATATTTAAAATAAATGCATTATTGAACTAATTTATTTACAAAATGCAATATTGTACATTTTATGCATTTTTAACCCAGAGTAGATAAATGATAGGACTTCAAAGGAGTACCATTTTCAAACCAGTTGACCAAATGAGGCGGAACAAATGTCAATAGAAAGCTTATAAAAAAAAAAAGATTCTAACAAAGCAATCAAAACAAGAATCCAAAAAAAATAAAAAAATTAACAAAAGCGTAGAATAATCAACTAAATAAAAATCCTAAAAAGTGTTTAACCAATTTTTTTTTATAGAAAGGGTCTCCATTATTTGAAGTGAACAACCCAATAATGGGGGGGGTTGTGTTTTTACCACAACACACAATAATTCATTTTCCAATTCCTTTTGTTGTTGCCGATTCTTGAAGTTGATTTCAATGACCCAACCGAGCATTTCATGCATTCCTGTACCAAGCACATAATTTCAATTATATTTAAAATAAATTGAAATAAATTCACATCATGCCTCATTGGTAGCTCATCAATAAGGTACATCTGCATTCCTATTCACTTCCTATCACAACAAGTCAAACTAACATATTTGACCAAATCAACATGTCTACAAATATCTCATCCGGTTAGCTCAAAACATAACCATCATAGATCAAAATTATAAATCGCATGTAACCATCATAAACTAGAATCATAATTCACATGTTATCATCATATACCAGAATCATAAATCACATGCATAATAATAATAATAATAAAATATATCGATACTTAGCGTTTAATCGATCCTTACTTATGCCTTTGTTCTTATTTCGTATGCACACCAGATTAGTTTCCACACCTGTCAAACACCAAGTGCCTTCTCCTCATCCAGGTGCACATATACATAGTGTGCATCACACACATACGACCACACACGGCATACAACTCCATGCAATACATGCACCTACACCTAACATACAATACATACACCTACACCTAGTGCATACAATACAATTCATACGTCTCCATCCAGTGCATAACACAATAAATAAACCTACACTTGGCGTACACCACAACACAATACATCTATACTCGATATACAACACCACACAATACTTGCACGTACATAATGCAAATACATAGTACCACATAAACGACATGTATGCGACACCACATGTACATAGTGTTACATGCACGACATGTACACAACACCACCTACACACAACACCACTTGTACAACATGTACACAACACCGCATGCACACGACATGACTTGTACCATCGTGCACACCACACCATATGTACATAGCACCACATGTACAACATGCACGCAAAACCACATGTACATAGCACTGCATATCCAACATGTACACAGCGTCATCTGTACACATCACCACATATCTAACACGCTCAAAGCACCATATGCATACAACGCCGCATATCCATCATGCACACAATATAATATGTACACAACACCGTATATCCAACATGTACATAGAACCATCTATACCTAGCACTAAATACGCAACATTCATACAACGTTATATGTACTAACTTCGTGTACATAATATTACATAAACAACATGTACACACACTACATATGCACAATACTGCATGCGCACAATCATCACAGATGCAACATGTACAACATATACAACATATGCACAATAGTAATACCACACATCCGAAACCACATTGTCCTTACCAAGAAACCTTGCTTCCAGTGTCTTATTCATGCTTATCCTAGCATGTTGCAGACCACACTACTTTCATTTCGTTGATGTATCCCTTGGTATAACGTGTCCATAACATAAACATATATAATCACATAATATCAACTCATGACCACATGATACTAACCTAATATATTTTTCATGACTACTCTTCCCAATTGATTCCTCGTAAGACCAGGAACGTCTTCATGTCATTTGCCTTTGTAAACAATCATTCCTCCACCAAAACGATTCCTGATGACCCTGTCGGATAGTGACATAGATACATAGACACAAATACACATATACATAAAAATTAGCATAAAAAAATCATGATCCATAATGACCCTGTCAGATAACTAAGTACATACATACATATATGCATCTAATCATTAGCATAAAGCGATAATGATTACAACATAAATACTAGATATCAAGGTCAAGGTTAAGAGAACTTCCTTTATTCATGCACAATATTGAGAACTATCGTTCCCAACTTAGTCAAAACATCTGACATCTCAGGTCCATTTACTTTGCCTTTTTTGGTTACCTTTCTCATGTATGTACTACCACCATCTATTTACCGCAATGGACCTAACCAATCCAACTGACTCTCATAGTCTTACCTTCTGCTGCACTTACTCATGCATAGAGCTTCATCTGATTTCTTACATGCCCTGTTGGGTGCCACATACCTCTCCCTGAGCTCCATAAACTTTCCTCTTCCCCAACCGATTCCCAAGACACTCAAAACATCAAATGCAAGACAAGGAGCAACCAAGAAGGAAACCATGAAACCAATAACGACACCACAACCCAAGTGGCATGTCCATGCACAAGACGCAAACAAAACTAGAATCAAGCACAAAAAAGCACCAATAGATGAAAAGCACAAGACTAGCAACAAGCACCATGACTCAATCCCCATTGCTCCCAAGGAAATCTCAACCCGAGCCTTCTTCAATATTTCGTGGCAATCTCTTTGCAATGCAATCCCCTGCATCATACTGCCATCAACACATAATTGTCAGTGCATCAATAAACATAAAAATACATTGGTTACCTTACCTTGTTATTCCAAGAACATTTCTTTCAACTGAGCACATCCACGCCATTTGACATATCCTCCTGCAACTAGAGACTGGCTAATATACCTGTCCAATACATGTTCATGACTATAGCACATATCCACATAATGTCAGACAAAATCAAGGTTAAGAAGACTCCCTGTATGCAAGGAAATCATTCATTTGGAATTAGGGTTTTCAAACATAGCCAAAGGAATTCTTGTCCAATTCCTTTCTCTTACCCTTTTTACCTTGTTGCAATCAAGGCTTACTATGTACTATCACATCACCCAACTGTTAGTTATATAAACACATCACATGCTACCTTGTCATGATAATACCTAACATGTTACCCTGCAACTGCTCACACATGTCAACCACATGTTCCAAATATCAAGACAATCATATCTATCAATTTGAAATCAACCTTTACCAAGACTAAAAATCATGTCATAATTCATAGTCAATTCATAGTCCTTAGACACAATGCTACAACTATCACCTATAATACTCAATTACATATCAACTGTCTCAACACATGTGTTAGTACAATCATCTCAAAACAAGATCATTGGAATAATTTATTCGTATTATGCAACTCATCAAAAATTCAACCAACTTGCAAATTGATATGTTGTTGAATGTTATTTTTGTTGTGCTAATTTCAACTTCAAATTTAAAAACTTATGCTTGTCGATTGCTTCATGTGCATAGGTTTCCTTATGGTGTTTGTGAATAAACAGGTAAATTTATGTCAAGTATTATGTTAAGTTCATGAGAAAAATAGTATGAAAAACAAGTGTTGAACAACAACAATCAAATGTACATCAAACCATCAAAATGAACACTTAACACAATGTTTCAATGAAGGATTTCACCCCTCCTAGGCTACATCTCCTTGGTCTAGCTTCCATGGCTTGGGCCTCTGTATTAGCTCAATAATGTCAAAAGTGTTGTTTATAATGCTCTACTACTCCTGAAACCTACTTCAATGTGCTCAAAACACCAAAATTAGCTAAAAACACATTTTCCTGATCCCAATTTGGTAGAGTTTTCCCAAGTTATGGTCAAAACAATTTCTCCTAGTAAACATCTCTAAAACTGGAGGAACTCCAGTTAGTCCTGCTAAAACTAGAGGAATCTCTAGATTTGGAGGGACTGCCAAATTCTCTGCAAAGTTTAACTGTGAGTTCAATTAACATTAAGCATGTTTAATTAAGTGATAATTGCGGATTAGCACAAATACCACGCGGTTTTTGGATAACCATTAACATTAAGTGTTGTAGTGGTCACATTGGCAGCATTGAATGTCACGTTGACTAACTGTTAGTGCAATATCCGCATGGTTTTCACTGACCGTTAGCCGATAGTTAATGTGGTGTGTTCACTTGGAGAAGGTTGGCTCCCTCCTAACCCCCAAAATGTAAATGTTTAAACTTTAAATAACATTTGCAAACCATTACATGTTAAGTCCTAGCGTGGTGGTAAAACAGTATGTCGTGTGGTTTGCTCAGGTGAGGTCGCGGATTTGACTCCATTGACTTGCCCCATAATTTTTCCACTGTAGCGCACATATGACCGACCTTTGGGGAGGGACACGTGGCGACTGCCCAGCTTGCCAGTTGTCCCCTCCTCATTGGTCCACCATAAACCAATGAAAACAAGCCACATCACCACACTTGCAAACCAACCACAAGATGCCACTTTTCAAACTTTGATAGGCTATTGACCACTGTTGACTATGCCCAGTCACCTACCACGTCAGCAGTACGAACTGTTAACTGTGCAGTGACTGTACATTTTTTTTTTTCAAAAATTCCTCTATTTAGCAAAGCGGACAGAACATGATATCTTCCTCATATGGACTCGGTTTTCAATGAAACGAGTTGCGTTAGCATTGTATCTCCGAGAAAGACGCAGTCGTTTATGTATTGAGATATTTTGAGAACTTTTATTTTTGAGCTAAATACTAAGCACTTGATCATTCCTCCCCACTGTTGAGTGATAAAAGGTGTCTTTTAACCCCTATTTATCCTACATTAATTATCGATCCAGGCACGATTTTTTATCTCAAGAGTGTACTCAGTCTGATGCGGTCACTTGTTCAAGAGTAATTTTTGCAGTATAGTGCTTGCAAAAGTAAATGAATGCTGGAAACAAAATCTAATTGTAATGACAAGAAACTTAAATGTTTTGTAACTAAATCGTTTATTCAGCAGCCATCAGTCGTGGATTCAGTAATGATAACTCTTTCCCCTGTAAAATGATGTAAATGAAAATCAATCACAGACAAGATCTCCAATCTGAGAACTTAGACAACAATAGTCAATGTTCGTTACAGTTGTAGATCTTTCTATCCACACTAAAGCAAATACTGGAAATAACAATTTGATTAGCAGAAAAGGAACAAAAACTAAATCTATTGAAAAGGTCGAACAACAAAGCTTAATCTACAGAAATGAATTGAGCAACAATCTTAACCGAAATGAATTGAACAACAATCTTTAACTAATAAAGGAACAACAAACCTAATTAAGTGTAACCACACAGCGACTATAGAGTAGTTGAATCAGTAATATTATTCTAGCATAATGGACATCAAACACAAGTATAAAGGAACAACAATTGTAGTTATAATTTAATGGTAGTTAAATGAATAGCAATCGCAACTGTAAATGAACCATAGTCAAATGAATAGCAATCACAATTGGAAATGAACAACAGAATCTGAATTAGATAGTGCAATATCATTTCAGAATGAACAACATGACATTTTAAGTTGTGAATAATATTTTTGCAATCCAATTACAATTTCGATATAACAGAGCAATTCAGTGAAATGTTCAGAAAAAGAAGATTACTGAATAAAGCGAATTAAGGAAATGCAAAGGAAATCAAACCACACACAACTATAATTGTAAAGTAGTGATACAAGAAGTAAGTGGATCCACTACGGCCGAGCCCTTAGCCACCAAGGAAGCACTGTTGTGTTTACTCCAGGATCAGATATTGGAATAGCAACTGAGTTATATATTAATCATATATGGCAGAGTTATAGTTATCGCTCTTCAAAGAGAGTCGATGATAAAAGTTGAGATTACAACAGTAAGTTCTACAAATTGATAATAATATCTGCCCCCTGGGCTACCAGCGCTGTCCCTTTTTATAATGGCCAGGCGGAAGTATCAAGAGTACAGATAAGTCTTGAAGCAGCGATCCCTCAGGATCAAAGGATCCTGAGGGATTCGCTATATCTTTGATCTCCAGTTTATCGTTTTGTCTTCTTGCGCTGATGTCGCGTTTTCTCTTCCTTTTCCTGGACCATGCGCTCCGATCTTGATCTCCTTGTCTGGATACGGCTTCCTGTCGAAGGGACAGCAGTTGCTTCTGCTTTGTCTTTTCCTCCTGAATAGTGATTTTCTATTTCCTTCACTTTCTGTATAGAAAAAGACAATAATTAGTTATTTTGTATCAATCACAAATCTCCTTAATTCTATCATAATTCTTTAACATATTACCATCTTAGAATGTAAAGGAGTTATGATTCAAAGGAAAAGATAAAGAAATAAATGGTAAATACATACCTTTTCCATCGCTCAACACACCCCCCTGCTTACCCTTTTTCATGCCCTCATGAAAACTATGTAATTTACATGCAAGGCAGTTAGGGAATAGGCTGGAGAGGGATTTTCATGAAGTGGTCTAAAACCATGATGTGTAGCTAAAACTTCAAAAATATGCCCTGTCTGGCCTTCAGGCAATTCATATAGGGCCTTATACCCTGTTGTAGGATACTAGATAATTGGACTTTGAAACCTACAACCTAGCCAATACGAGCCTTCTCTCAAGATGAGGTTACTATAGCTAACCAGGTGACTAGTAGATAACTTAAAATTTTCATAATTGAATGGCTCTTTGTCCTAAACATTCCGATTGGAAGTCTTCCATCAGAGTTTAGCTGCTTCTATGGCAAGGTCTTTGATGGATAGGAAGTATTCTACCCCTTGCTAGGCAGCTACTTTGTGAATGGGTCCCAATATCTATATCACACCCTTCTTTCTCATTAAGCTTCTATGCTTATCCCATAGTTGTAATGAGTTTTTCGGTTCACCCCTTACCCAAAGGTCTAACCCGTTTTCTTGTCTTTGAAAGGTGTTATAGGCCTTGAGCCACTTTAACTGGTTAACAGCAAAAGAGATGAATGCCTGAAGCTGGATATCACCCACAAAAGGACTGGGATTCTTTTCCGTTTCATCCTCCAACACAAAATTATGCAAATAAAACTCACATAGAAATCGCTGGACTTTCACCCCATAATGTTTACAGTAGTTTATAAAATCATCAATAGTTTTTAACTCTATAGGCACCCTTGCCTTGACAGCCTTAATTTTTAACTTTAAATACCTTTCTAACAAAAAGAAAGCATAATTTTTGGCAGGTGCCCTACATGATAGAACATCAGTATATAGAGAACAGAGGTTATTCATTTGACTTATGATTGAGTTTAGCTTATTGGTTAACTTTTCAACTTTTTCCTCTTCCTTTCAGCATTTATCAACAGCCTCGCTCTCTGATGCATTCATGTTCTTAAATTGTTGCTGTAACTTTTGGTATTTCTCCTGAAAAACAGTCTCTTCTGTGAGTTTTCCTATCGTCTGCTAGGCCTGTGCCATATCCTCTTGAAGTCTCACTATCTTAGGATCATTGTCCATCAAAACACTTTTAGGTTGAAGATATAACAAGATCTTCTCATTCCGATATTCAGTTCCTATAGTCTGTGTTTCTTTGTCATGAACTATCTGGTCGATCGTGACGCTAGAGGACAATGCCTCTGTCTGGATGTCCTTATTACAGACTGGTGTGTCTTCTGTTTGGGCCTCTGCGTTTGTAACAGCTGCATGTTGTTCCTTGCTGTCCCTAATGGATATGGGCTCGGTTTGAGTCCCCTTGGCCTTTATTTTATGGGGTTTCGTCTGGGTGGCTGCATCCTTTGTTCCTGGGGTTCTTTTTTAGATTCTCCCCATTTTTAGGACCCTTATTTGTTGTCTGAGTTGTTTTACCACATTTAGTAGCCTTTGTTGTTCCTTTCGCAGCCTTTTGATTTCATTCGTCTTCTTCTTCGAAGGAACAACTGTTTCTTTTCTTGGGCCTGGGCTTTGTTCTTTAGGGATTGTACCCTCACCCTGGCTTATTTCCATATTTTTTGTTTGGAACACTTCTTTAGTGTTCTCATCCTCCTGATTAGGTTTCTCAGGGGAGGTAACCCTAGTTTGATCTGCTATTTCCTGGGTGGCTTCTGCTTCTACTTCTTCTTCGTCATTCATCTCCTCAGATGCACTCTTGCTGTGAGCAAAGTGTTCCTGTGATTGTCCTACCTCAATATCGAGGTTGAGTGGGCTGTGGGGCTGGATATACTCACCCATATTGGCCAAAATTTGGGCCAATTCGTCTTCTTGCAGAGGGTTTTGTAATGGGCTTCCGTTGGGTGGCTCTGCTTCCTCCCCTTCTTCCTCACCAGAGTGCTCAGTTTCCTCTTCTGGTTCCTCTTCCATATTTTCTTCTAATTCTTCTTCTTCATTTTCCCCTCCTTCAAGTTGTGGGGGTTGCTCATCCTCTGAGTCATATATCTCTAAGGGTTGGCTACTGTTATCTTGGAGACTTCCCAACATTCCCTTGCTTCTCCCCAATCTGGCAGACTGTCTGCGTTTCTGTGGTCTAATTGATGTGCTGGTGGTTCTTTTTCTTTTCGGGGCTGGTAAGGCCAATCCCCCATCTATTGAGAATACCAATTCTTCCCAACTAATCTGCTGCTGAGCAAGACTATAACTGACTATTAGCCGAATTAAGTGGTGATGACTTACTACCATCTCTGTATGACGAGATTTCCTTATGCTCTGAGTAGCATCATGCAATAAAAATTTTAAATATGTGGGAAAATTTACAGCACATTTTTTTTTAATACTACTAATAATTTGAGATGGCGCGGTCTTACCACATCCTTTCTCCCATCGCATGTGATGTAGATTTGCAAAATTCTGGCTAATTCTGCCCATGGTTCTCCCAGGGTTGTAGGCAGGAATCCTTTTCCTTTGATGGTAAGGTTTTGTCCTTCATCCCAAAAGATAGTTATAGCCTCCTGAAGTCTCACTTTTTTTTGGTTCCATTGGTCCAACAGCTAGTAGTCTCGATACTTCAGCAATTACCACATATGTTATTGCTATTTTCCTCCCCCTCACCATGGAACAATCTTCCTGCAAATTTTGTAGAAATTTGATGGCCACCGTTTCATGAGACTGTTGTAGTCGGTCAAGGTAGGCAATCCATCCTGCTCCTACTAGAATTTCACGTGCAGCGTCGAAGATTATTAACACCTACAGTTCACTCCGTATTGCTCTGCCTCCCATTTTGTTCAAGCTTAGCACACTGTTAATTTTTACATAGAAAAAACACATAAATGACAATGGAACAGCACGCTGTGCATATTGGGAAATATCAATACCGTTAAACTTGCTATTTCCAAGTTCTGATGCAGTCATAGTACCTCCAAATAGGGATTTGACACATATGTCGGTGTATTCTGGAGGTCACCCGTGCCCCCCTGTTGTAGGGAAAAGTATCCAATTCGGATGACCCTATCCCACTCTAAGGGTGATAGTACCTCAGCAACAACTGTAAATAAAACTACTTAAGGTTTACTTCTTTATGAAAGCAAGAGAGAATGAAGAAATGCACTAACCGTTGCCTTGCGCTTAATATTTGCTCCAATCTCTTCTCTTTGCTGCTTGCTCCTAGCTCTTTGCTCTTTTGCTGGCCCAGCTACAATGAGATCCTGCAAAATAACAAAGAAGGAAACTACAAGAAGCATGCAATCATAACTGATTCAAGGATTAGCATAAATCAAATATACAATTATCATAATACATCATTGAAACAAGTGCATATAGAAGAACCTCAATAGCTTTTAAAATTCCAGCCTCCTGAGCTCATAGGAGAGAGCTCAATATATAGATGAATTGAGAAAGGATGAGTCAGCTTGCAACTGATGTGTAGCTGCCTTGTGTCCTCTCTCTCTTCAGTTGATCTTCAGTTCTTGAGTCCACTTGGAGAACCTTGCTTCCACTTGGAGAAACAGAGCCTCTGACTCATCACAAGGTGAAATCCCTGATCCAAGTGTCATTTTTGGAAGATTCCAGAGCAATGACTCAGTGTGCCACTTGTCCCATCTCGCTCAGCGCAGGTGGCCTTTGTTCTACCTGCTTTGCAACGTAGGTACACCATGGAGGAGTTGAGTTTCAGCGTAGAAGCCTAGTGGAGCACCTGCTTTGATTTCAGGATTGCTTGTTTTTGAGTGTTTTCAGGTGGAGAACTGATCTGAAAGCTGTTGGTTTGCTGACCTTGTTCCTCTAGGGGTAGGAACATCATGTTTAGGGACTTTGGATCCCTTGGATTATTGACAATTCATGCCTGATGCTGCAAGGCACAAAATTGTCTATAACAGATGCCCCCTAAAGTATGAGGTCGTTTATCGGGTGAAATGCTTTATTAGGAGGATCCGAAGTTCATTCAATCTGCTGAGAAGTGTCCTGTAATAAGATACAATACAATACATTATTTTTCATACTTTTTCATGATCTAGCTGAAGCGGGCATTCCCATGCTCAGCTTTATAAATTCATTTTGGTACATAGAACAGACGATCGTCTGATGGTAGACTGATAATTCTCTGCTGAAATTATCATCCTTTGAGAAGGATGATCATCCGCTGCAATGATGTACACATCAAATGTCTTTATATCCTGAATATATATCGCAGCCCGGATGGATGAAACTAGATCCGGGGTCTTCAATCTCTTCCGATCTTCACTCGATGTACAAGTCAATCCATGTGAGAATTTCTTGAAGTCGAACATGGAAAGACATCGCTTGATTACCGGTCAATGATGTAAACCGTTAACAAGCGCGAGAGGAATCACCGATAAGGATGATGACCCTCAAGGTACAGCAGTACAATTCACATGGTGGGAATAAAGGACTTGGCGTCGACCACCATGCAAAATCTTCTGGTCGAAGGTCATTGATGTATACCTGTCGCCGAAAGTGAGAAACTTGCCATTGAGGCATGCAAGCTTCAAAGTACTGAAGGGGTTGTTCCTAGATCAACTCCTTGGATAATGAGCTGATGTCGACAAGGAGCGATCCGTCAAAGGAGGGCCTTAATGAATCCCACATCAGTGACACGGAACGGAGCTAGTGATTGTGATGATGTGAAAACAAACTGTGATGTATGATTCAGGGTGGTGGTCATGAAATGGATGAAGGACAATGTATGGCAGTGGATGGGACACGGTTGACTCTTTGCAGAACAACATCTCTTGAACATATAATGACACTGATGTGATGGATCGGTAGCATTACCCCAAATGTGGATGGTGTGGCGAGGACCATGGTGATGAGACCGGTGAATGAAACAACCCAACCCGATGTGATACGGAGGACAAAGTGTCATGTTCAAGAGCGACTTGCTACCATTAATGCTGTGAGGTTCTCCCAATTTTTCCCCAGTCATTGCTGACCAGTACCTCTTTATTTTTGTCAAGCTTGAGGAGGATAACATATGCTTGTTCTATAACCTGCCCTTCGGGCAAGCCCATCGCTATGTTTTAACGAGCCTAGCGATAGGGAAACTCGTTCTCGTCTAAAGACAAGTTTGTCGCTATTTAATGAATTTAACGAGTCTAACGACAAGGATAACTCGGTCCTTTTCATTTTTAGAGAGTCTGAAAAGGTACATAAAGTCAACTCCAGAATTCCTTTTTCGTCATCTAATCCCTTAAGTCCGAAAAAGTATAAAACAATACAGAAGGGATGAATTTTCGATCGTTTTAACGAGCCGAACAAAACAAGCGCTCGATCTTTTTGTGTAATAATCCCTCAAATCCAAAAAGATTAAAATCTAGAGGAGGGATAGCTTTCCGGTCGTTTTAACGAGCTGGAAGGCCAAAACTCGGCAAACTTTTCATATTTTACGAGTCAGTGAAAAGAGCTCAAAGAAGACTCGTCTTTTGAGGAACGAGTGATGAACAGGGCAGCAGCAGATTCCAGGTACAGGTTGGAATATTCCAATCACGGCAGTGTCACAAGGATGGCTTAGTGAAATCACTCTTCGCAGCTGTTCCTCAAAATGGGTAAACAATCATATGGAGATGAACGATTGGCCAAATGAACGGATGGAGGTGACGGTACACAAACACGACCAATGGTTTTTATATGGCTGTCAAAGGTTACATTTACCAAGGTTATTTACCGGGATGGGTTCGTTTTTTAACGAGCTTGAACACTGCTCAAACTTATGTTTATTTTTTAACGAGCATGAACTATGTGCTAAAACTGCTCGGACATAAGTTTGCATGCCCCCAGCATAATAATGCAAATCGAGGTGCATGCCCCCCAAGCTTCATTGCATCCAACTCGGTGGTTGGAATGAAGGTTTACCTCGGGGATTTGTTTCATTTTTTAATGAGGTTGACACAAGATAAGAACTATCCTCGATTCCTTGTTTCATTTTTTAACGAGGTTGACACAAGATAAGAACCGTCCTGGGAGCCGACAAAATATCTAGGAATCTTCCGAATCCAACCAGAAGATTGGATTAGATTTCATTTTGTAGGTTTCCACCGTGGCCACTCCCGCCAGATTACTTGGAGGCGGTAAGGCGAAAGTACCCATTAAGGCAGGGTCTTTTAGGAGACCTACTCCGATATTTTGGAGCAAATGATTCCTTCCATGGATCATTGGAATGCTTCCTGTAACTTGTGAACTGTCGTGGAGAAAAGTTTGTTGGTCAACGATTGTAATTCCTCCTTGGAAGGGGAATGCAATCTTCCTAAAGTAGGTTGACACAACTGCGGCCATGGCATAGATCCATGGTCTTCCAAGTAGGATGTTGTAATCGAGGTTTCCATCAATTACTTCAACATCAATTCCTACTATTTTGCCCCCCAGTTCAACTTGCAAGTTACTTAAAATCCCGTATGGAGTGTATGATCGTCCATCAAATGCTTTTAACGTCGTCGACGATTTCAACAAGGGTGGTGAGCCTAAATCTTTCCAGCAACTCATCGACATAAGACATGTAGATGCCCCCTCATCAATAATTGTTCGATGAACAGTTTTGTTGAGGGCTTTCACTTGAATAAGGAAAGCTAGTTGAGCTGGTAACTAAGGGTCATATCCTTTATGATCAAAGGCCACAAGATTGGAATCCATTGGGCCAATCCCACCTATTGCTGATAATAAAGCTTGCTCTTGGGAGGGGCAATCTTGTGGTACCTCAAGTGTCGACATAGTGGACGGCGATTGGGCCAGGTCCTTTACTATATTATAATTCTGTGCTCCTTTGGCACGAGGATTAAATGTCGATTTGTGTACTACTCCCTTTGGCGACTTTATCATTGGCTCAGGAACGATGGGTGGCACAACTTCGGTCAAAGTTGCTGTTGAACTACTAGGTCGTTCATTAACCTTGTTGTTCGACAGCTTTGGATTCCCATAATCTTTACTCCTTGTCAAAGCATTATTCTGTTGCTTTGAGGTAGACAACATAAGCACTTGGGATCCGGAAGCTTTTTGATTAGCAACCAGATTTTGACTTGGATTAGGAAACGGATCAGTCAATACTGCTGGGGTTTTTGAACTCTTGAAGAGTTTCTTAACTTCAGCTATATGTGGACAATATTTCGTCCAATGATCCTCATCGCATATATGACACCCTGCCGGGGGTTTCCTTTTTCTCCCTGTCTTTTTCTTCTTGCCCCCTGGTTGCTTCAGTTGTTTGCCCTTGTCGGTCGACATGGCATTTACTTCTGAGGCAAGAAGTTTTTCATTTGCATTTTGACTATAAATTTTGTGCTTGCCAATCACGCCCTCGCCAGCGTGAGAGTCATTGTTTGATTTAGGAGGAGGAGGAATTGAGAATTCCGGTCTAGGGGCGTCAGGTATTTTGTCGTAGAGCGTGCCAAACTGAGTATAAACCAAGTCTATATATTGCGCACGAGCTATAACTTGCTCTTCTGTTACGACTCCCCCCTTGGCCACATCTTCCGTTATGGCCGGAAGTAATGACTTTATAAACCATTCAGCTAATAGCTGATCGGGAACATATGTTTTTACCATCCTACGACGACGTCGCCATTCATGTATATGATTAGATATATGAGTGGCCGTTGTCTGTTTGAAGTTGGTAAGGAGTTCTGTTCCCGTTTCATACCTTATCGGTAATTGAAAATGGGTTAAAAAGGTTGTAGCTAAGGCACTGAAGTTGTCGAACGAAGCTCTAGGCAATTCAATGTACCATTTTGCCGCTGGACCCGTTAACGTCCTCTGAAAAAGGCGAAGTCTTATCGAATCATCATTCAGGGTGTTTGATGAACACCATAGATGGAATGTCATCACATGATTCGACGGGTCTTCACCTGGATTTCCATTAAATTTAGGAATGTCTGATGGAAGTTTGTGCGGAATCGCTGGCCACCAAGGGGCATAAGCAATTGGATCATTCGTCAGCCGGTTTAGATCTGGTAATTCTAGAGTTGCTACAAAGGGCAACTGTTGATTCAGGTTAGGCGAAGCATATCCAGGATAAGATGGAATCGCCTGAGCAGTGGGTCTTTGCATACCAGCATAATGTTGGCAACTTTGACAAGGTTGATGGGCATAACCATTATAGTATGGTTGCCCATTACTTACAAAGACTTGTTGCTCAGGTCCTTGATATGATTGCTGGAAATGCGGTTGTTGAGTTCGAACCAGCTCTGGTTGTTGGACCATTTGCTGATGCCCAATACTCGATGATTGACCAAGATGAGGAGTCACAGTACTTGTTTGATCCTGAGTCGCTCCAGATAAGGAGGCACTGACCTGAGGTTGCGATTGAGATGTCGAGACAAGAGGCTGTTGTATGGCAACCTGAGAAACTTGGGATTGACATACAGTAGGTAGCGCTTTTACTTGCGACACAATCACCATACCAGGTATAGTGGCAACATTCGACACAGGGTGGACTGGTTGCATTGAATATGCAACTCTTGGTTGCTGAGGCAGTATTGGTACCCATCCGCTAGATGTATTTCCAGTTTGACCTGAATTTTGTTGTAAACTCCCATATGGTTGTTCTCCAGGGGAGAACAATGAAAAGGCATACTGTCCTCCATATGGTGGCAACCCAGTACTTAAAGGGCAGATTGGCCTTTGAAGACACGTTGGATTGATTTGTTGAGTTTCAACATAAGAAATACCAGATGATAATCCGGACGAAGAAATAGGAACTAACCATGTCATCGTCCCTGATGGGGCTCCGGCTTGTTGTTGATAACTTGCCGGGACAGATGGTATACCATCGAACATTGTTGGGATAGCAGCAGGAGGCTCTGTCGCTGCTGTGTCGGATGACACAGTCCTGGATGTCGACGGTTGTTCAGACATATCTAGTCTATCCAAGAGATTTTCTCGCGACTCTACAAGAACTTACACTTGTGGTAGACTAACTTCGAAGATCAACGAGGGAAAGGTGATGATTATTCCGCTTAAAATAAATTTATCAACGACGCTTTAGACACAACTTACTTTTTCATTTTTTAAGAGTCGAGAAAAAGCTAAAGATGACTCTAGTCTCCTTCGATGTATTAACGAGCCCGAAGTGACAAATGCTCGGTTGGACTTTTTCAGTTATAGAGTTTGAAAAAGGCCAAAAGAAACTGCTCTGGAGATCTAGGCAGAGGGTGTGCCAAACCTTTCACAAAACCACAGAATACGTTTTACGGTACGGGTGGTCAATCTTCGTGAATGCTGTGTTCACTGCATTGCGATCAGTAGGGCGGCCGACACGGCTTCCTAAGGATAAAAGATATATGCCTATAGGGGTCTCCCAATATATACTCGACGGTACGTGGGAGCACAAGTCTGTATTAGTGCCACCGACTCTCAGGAGGAATCACCCACCTTCTTCGAGATCGACAGTCACTACGTTTAACGACGCCGGAACACGTCTCTAGCTTAGACCTCTATGTGTTTGCGTTATGTTTCAAAGCGTTGTTAGGTTCATTCAGTATATTTTAAGTTGATCTTTTTAAAGTTTGCCTTTCAAGGTTCACCACGAGATGTATATGACAAATTCCTAAATGCAGCCTAAGATGAGAAGCAAGCTTTTTCAAATCTTTTTGACTGATGAAAATATTAACTACTGAGGGAAAAGAAAGACATATCTTTTCACACAGATCATACAGCACAAACTAATGCACTTTCTCCTAAATCATCATGCAAACTTTTCAAATGCAAAATGCACAATGCAAGTATTTCTTTTCCCTTTCTTAATGTTGATGTATTACAAAAAGAAAGTTGTTATTTAACTTTGATTTCGATTTAAAGCGAAAACAAACAAGCTTGTCCAAAATCAAAAGACACCTTAAGATTTACTTGTTTAATCACTGGAAATACATGAAATCAAACCATAATGACGAAAGTAAAAAGACTAATCAGCTATGGACAACAAACAAGTTAACTCTTTAGACCAGCAAAATGCCTAACACAGGTTCAGATCTAAGAGGCCAAAGCAAGACTAGTTCACTTTCGTTATGGGAAATTGTAAATGATGTAAGAAATACAAAAGAACAAGTACAATTTCGTTATATAACAGAGGCGGAATGATGGCAAGTAAGATTGGTTTCAGAACAGGTACAAGACTGGTAACTGGCTGCAAAATCTATAGTGAAAACAGGCAAGAAAAAGGGAGGAAACCCCAAATGCACAAGGTAAAATTGGGCCAATGCAGGTGCTGCACAGCCAGTCTGGCTCTCAGCATAGGTAGCCCCTTCGGGACCTGCGTTGCAAAGCAAGTAGCCTGTGTACTACCTGCTTTGGAAAACGAAAGTTGCGTTTTCTCAGTTTCTGGGTCACAATTTTCTCAAAAATTCATAGTTTTTGCTCAAATCAGAAGCTATCAGTCAAGCACACACTAAGGGATGACAAGGAAGATGAAAAGCTATCACTAAGAGCTTACAAGGATCCTTGTAGATCAGCTCTTCAAATCATGAACATGCTCAGAAATGAGCTAGAGTAGCTGCCCTCTACTTCGCTTTTGATATAGTCAAAAGCTTTTCGATTTGGTACTCTTTCGTTCAGGAAATGAATAGAAAAATACTACAAACAATCAAACAGATACGATCCCCAGCGGAGTCGCCAGTTTGTTGTAGGGAAAAGTATCCGATTCGGATGACCCTATCCCACTTTAAGGGTGATAGTACCTCAGCAACAACTGTAAATAAAACTACTTAAGGTTTACTTCTTTATGAAAGCAAGAGAGAATGAAGAAATGCACTAACCGTTGCCTTGCGCTTAATATTTGCTCCAATCTCTTCTCTTTGTTGCTTGCTCCTAGCTCTTTGCTCTTTTTCTGGCCCAGCTACAATGAGATCCTGCAAAATAACAAAGAAGGAAACTACAAGAAGCATGCAATCATAACTGATTCAAGGATTAGCATAAATCAAATATACAATTATCACAATACATCATTGAAACAAGTGCATATAGAAGAACCTCAATAGCTTTTATTAATGGAAGAAGTAAAGTTCTGAGAGTGTTACAACCATTGAAGGCCCCAATCCAGCAACACCTCCCAGCAGAAAGAATTTCTCCTCTTCACCTCCTTCAAGCAATCACCCAATAGTTCTATAGTGAAACCAACAACATATCATTACTTTGCACAAAATTCCAGCCTCCTGAGCTCATAGGAGAGAGCTCAATATATAGATGAATTGAGAAAGGATGAGTCAGCTTGCAACTGATGTGTAGCTGCCTTGTGTCCTCTCTCTCTTCAGTTGATCTTCAGTTCTTGAGTCCACTTGGAGAACCTTGCTTCCACTTGGAGAAACAGAGCCTCTGACTCATCACAAGGCGAAATCCCTGATCCAAGTGTCATTTTTGGAAGATTCCAGAGCAATGACTCAGTGTGCCACTTGTCCCATCTCGCTCAGCGCAGGTGGCCTTTGTTCTACCTGCTTTGCAACGCAGGTACACCATGGAGGAGTTGAGTTTCAGCGTAGAAGCCTAGTGGAGCACCTGCTTTGATTTCAGGATTGCTTGTTTTTGAGTGTTTTCAGGTGGAGAACTGATCTGAAAGCTGTTGGTTTGCTGACCTTGTTCCTCTAGGGGTAGGAACATCATGTTTAGGGACTTTGGATCCCTTGGATTATTGACAATTCATGCCTGATGCTGCAAGGCACAAAATTGTCTATAACACCCCCTGAAATATGATAGGTCATCCTCGACTGGAAAATGAAGGAGCAGCGTGCTGGACTGCAGTCGTATAGTAAAAAGAAAGGAACGACATATATATCCATGACATGATTACAAAAAGTAGCGGATTACTGAAATTGAGGCTTATGATGGAAATCATGAATAGATATGGAAATGCTATGAAATGATGTGAAAAATAGGGGATAGGACAGCTGACGTAAGTAAAAATGCTTATGCGGTCATTATTCATTTAACCATTATGATTGATTTATAAACAATTTTTCATGTGTAAAAGGTTCGAAAGGGTTATATAACATAATCTCATTTGAAATCAAGATAAAGATATAAGAAAAGGGTTTATAATGACTATTGGTGTATGAAAAGTATGACTTCAATATCATCAGCAGAGCTCTGTTGCCCATAGGTGTTCATAACCTTGACAAAGTTGCTTGTTTCACCCTTGGAACCATAATCCTTTATGTATGCCTAGGAAATTGTTGTGTGATGTCAGAATGGAGGCCATTGTGCTGGCTTGGTAACCAGATGGATCATAATGCCATTCACCAGGAAGGAGTGAAAGGTGGGCAGGTCGGCTCGTGATGAGACCTCCTGTTCCAAGGACTTTTTTATTTTTCTGATATGCCTCTTGGGTCATATCCCTAGTGTGGTGGCCATAGTGGGAATGCCACTTCACTGCTTCCTTATGATCATGGTAGGCTGGCTCTTGATGAGACCCCCTATCCCTCATCTGAAAAATCATGTTAGTAATCATATAGATATATATTCTTCTCTCTTTTTTTCTTTTATATAGCACTTTCCTATTTATATACAGAGGATGGCTTAACACTCCTTACGAGTAGGGATGGTGGAAGAAGTCTGAACATCTCAATAGAGGAAAATATGCCCTTATTCTTATTCAATAATAATGATCAAAGAGAATTATGAAGATTAAGGAAGAACCAACATGATAAAAATAATCAATCAAATTGGTTTTAGTGAAAATAAAGACAGCAAAGTGATATAAATAGTTGTGTCCTTTCCTCTTTTTTCTTATTGATACAAAGCAATTTCTCTAAAGATAATGATTTTTCTTTGGTTTGTTGATTTCAGTATCCTCTAGTTTTTGTGTTCTTGCATAAATGTATACCTGTGCCTTAAAGGGATCATAAACAGTGAACCATCATTCACAAAAATCCTCTAAATGATGTTCTTTAAGAAACACACACGCACACGAAAAAAATGCACTCAAAAAGTGTTGTTCCTTAGATGGAACAACTACTGTTCCTTAAGAGGGACAGCAAAAAGAACATCTGCATGCAAAACCGTGGTTCCTTTAAGAGGAACAGCAAACAAAAGAAAAAAATACACTCGAAAATATTGTTCCTTAAGAGGGACATTAGTTGTTCCTTAAGTGGAACAGCAAATAAAGAAAAATCAAAATAAAATACCGATCATTTGGCGGAATAGCTTAAGATCATCCGAAATCGAAACTGTTGTTCCTTCAGAAAGAATGGCAAAAAGAAAAAAATGTGAAGGAGGGTTGTTCCTTTAAAAGGAACGGCAAAACAATCTGGCGGAAGTGTTGTTCCTTCAGAAAGGAACGACAAAAATGTGGGAATTTGTATAGAGGTGTAGCTATTTGAGAAAAATGCTCTATGAATCTCCTATAATAATAAGAAAATCCTAGAAAACTATGTACCTCTGTCTGTGTGGTAGGAGTAGGTATTAACAAAATTATTTGAATTTTGGCCGGATCTACTTGTATTCCAACTGCTGAGATATAATGACCTAGGATGAGCCCTTCGTTCATCATCATATAGCACTTTTAATGGCTCAAGTAGAGCCTGGTGGCAATACATCATTGCAGCACCTTTTCCAATGTGTCTAGTGTTGGCTCAAAATCATCTCCATATGGTGTGAAATCATCCATATATACTTTGAGCCCTTCATTTATTAAATTTGAAAAGATGTTGAGGATGGCCCTCTGAAATGTGGCAGGGGCATTGCATAGGCCAAAGGGTAGGACTCTGTAAGCAAATGTTCCCCAAGGACAGGTAAAAGTAGTTTTATCCTGGTCTTCAGGGGAAATCTGAATCTGATTGTATCCACTGAAGCCATCCAAGAAAGAAAAGAATTTCTTTCCTGCTAATGTGTCTAATACCTTATCAATGAATGTAAGTGGAAAGTGGTCTTTCTGGGTTGCTTTGTTTAATTCTCTATAATCTACACAAATCCTCCATTTTCCATTCTTCTTTGGCACCACTACTAGTGGAGAGACCCACTTGCTATCAGATATTGGATAAATAAAGTTTACATCTAAAAGTTTTTGTAACTCAGCTTTCACAATATCTTTCAGGTGAGGGTTGAGTCTCCGTTGGGGTTGGCGAATGGGTCTAGCATCCTTTTCTGTATAAATGTGGTGTATACATAGTTGGGGATCAATTCCCTTCATGTCCAGATAATCCCATGCAAAATCTTCCTTATATTTTCTCAGTAGTTGGACCAGCTTTTCTTCTTGTTCAGGAGTCAGGTTTTTGTTAATGTTCAAGGTTTTTCCTGGCTCAATCTCTATAGTTTTGCTGTTTGAAACAGAGGTAGTGGGTATTGATTGATCATGAGTGTCTTTGAGGGGATCTTCTTCTAGTTCATTTTCAAATGTTGCCTCTATCATGTGACATTGTACATGGGATCTGGATTTGGATTGGTTAATGAAGTTGTTAATAACGTCATCCTTTGTTTGGTCTTTAAAATCGAGGGCATCTTCTATGGTTAATGGGGACCTAATGTTTTCTGTGAGATATGATACATGTTGTTTGTTAGTTTTCATTATTGTTAAACTTGGCTGGGCTGGAGGGTATAGGGCTAGATTCTTGATATTACTCCCTCTAGTTATAGTCATACTGCCTTGTCGGCAACCAATGTAAGCATCAGCAGTTGCTAGCCAAGGTCTACCTAAGATTAAAGGGTGTCCATCGAGTCGGTTTTTGGGGTTGATTATCAGAAAGTCAGCAGGGTATTCCCAGGAATCTACGGATACCATTACATTGTGTAGTGTACCTTCTGGCCTAACTACTGATCAGTCAGCCAGTTCCAATAAGGTGGTGGTTGGTTCCACTGATGTAATGCCAAGTTTTTGACAAGTGGTGGTTAAAATATTAATTGCAGCCCCTAAATCAACTAGGGAATTTGAAAAGGTTTGTCCATTGATTTGCACCGTCACTATAGGATTCCCTGGGTCTTCATATTTGACAGGTGCTTCTCTTCCTGATAACAGATCAGATAGGGTGCCAACTACTTGGACAGTTGGTTTAGTTTTTATTCTCCTCTTTGGCTTTCTTATACATAACTCTTTGATGGTTTTTGCATATATTGGGATATCTTGGATAGATTGGAGGAGTGGGATTTTTATACATAAATTTCTTAGTTCTCCCAGAAGATCAAAGTCAGGATGTTCTATAGGGCATGGTATGATTAATCGTTCTAGGAATGAGGGAGAAGACATGGTTGCTTGGTTGTGAGTTTGTTGTCTGACCGCATCCTCTTCTTGTAGTGGTTATTCTACAGGTAACTGATTTTCAACTTGAGCATTTTTATCTCCCTTGGTTTCTATTATGCACCTAGAACTTAATTTAAGGTCGTTGCACTCCCTTACGTCGGTTTCTAGTTCTGGTGTTTCAATTATTTGAATAGATTGAACTGGTCTATTATTAGGGTTCGGGTTAGGTTGGGCTGGGAGTTGCGGTCTTAACTTGGATTGGGGATTTTGTTGTAGTGTATATGGCACTGGCAGTGTGGGTTGAGGGAGAGGGATGGTTCCAGCTGGCTAATTCATCGGTCTTTTCCAATTTGACTACCAGGCTTGACTCTACGACGTGGAAGGGGATCATTGTGTTGGATATGCATTGTTTTGCCAACACGGTGGAGAGTAGGGAACGTTTGGCCAATGAGTTTGGCTTGTTTGATTTGGCCATGGTGATGAAGGAAATGTTTGTTGTGGCCAACTTGGAAAGGGTGGTTGATTTTTCCACATTTTATTATATTTCTAAGCATGATATTGCGGAGGTTGGAAAGAAGAAGATGGATCGGAGGGCATACCTGGTCGTCATAGCTGCCATTGACGACACTGATTGAGTAGGTACACTGGTTCTAATTCTTCTTCCGCTTCTTTGTACACTGCTTTCAAACCCGAGAGTGAGGGGCAATTCTCTGTGGAGTGATCTTTTGTACAAATAGCGCAGACTTGAACTGCATCGAGTGGGCACTCTTTATGGCTATGTTTCTTTTTGCATCTAAGGTAGAATATTGTCAGGTTTTGCTCTGCTTCTACTTGTTTCTGTTTAGCTTGCATAATATCAAGTTGTGTTGTCAGAGTCCCTAATATATCAGTTTTGAAATTCTCCAATAAATTCCTGATTTCTGCGCAGGTTACTCCTCCACCGGAGATCTTGTTGTCCCTTGTGAGCATGTCACATTCTACTGGTTTTAGCCTTGTACTGCCTCTTGAACTCCTGATGCACAAATCAATAATGTCAGCAAAATTTTCTTGATAGATGTCACATTTTCCCATAATATTTAGTGTTTCAACCCATTGTTCCTTCATCCCTTTAATTAATGTCGTTTTTAACACATTGTCAGGTAAGGGTAATGATGCATAAGGAGATCTCTGAAGATTATATTGGAAACGTTCAACATATTCCTCCAATGTTTCATTAGGTCTGGCTGTCATTTGAAATATTTCATCCTTTAATTCTCTAGACCTACAATAATCTTGATATTTCTTTAGAAAATCACCTTTCATCTAATCCTAGTCGTTTATAACACCTCCACCTAACCCCGTAAACCATCATAAAGCTGCTCCTTTTAATGTGGAGGGAAATAATTTTAGCTTTTGGGGATCGGTGGTATAGTCATACCCCTAACGTAATACATCGAATTCAATTAAAAATGTGTCTGGATCTTCCAATGTTATGCCATGGAATGTAGGAATATGCTGGAGAGGAATGGCCTTCATAGGTGCATTAACTGCAGTATCTACAATGGGATATTGCAGTGTGGAGGTTTGAGGTGTTCATTGGTTCTGGGCCATCTGATCAAATATGTGCCAATATCCTTCTGGGATTTCTAGGGAGTTATTCCTAGGCTGACTAGAAGGAGTAGGAATGGCCTTAACCGCACTTCCTTGATCCGGGATGATGAGATTTCCTTGCTGAAATAATATCTGGGGGAATCTTAGCTCTTCAGGTTCTTCAGCTTTGTTCTGGATGATTTTGACAACACTTCCCTTATCTAGGCTGCTAAGTGGCTGAACTATTCCAAGAGGAGATCTTGGTTCTTCTATTTCCCCTGTTTCTCCTCCTCTTTTGCAAAGATTACTAAGGTTCTCTTCTTGTAACGATTTTGGGCTAGAATTCTCAATTTCTTGAAAATATTGCTCCTTTGTTTGGCTGTGCATCTCAACAAAGGCTACAGATGGTGATTCTGTGGCCCGAAGGGAGCTAGTAGGTTGTCGAGAAGTAACTTTTCTAGGACCTATTGATGGCTTAGATTCTTCTTTTTTAATGATATCATCTATAAAGGTCGATCAGCCAAGGGTCACTGGTCCCTTAGATTTATCAGGTTTGGGTAGTGGTTTTGGATTCTTTTCAGGCTTTTTTTGCTTAGTCATGCACACAAATCAAATACTTATTTCTACCCAAAATAATCAACAAATCTGCAAGAAAGCGGGCAGGGGAGAAAGGATGTTACATGCTCTGTGCGCTGGTTCTTACCTTCCATTTTTAAATCCCAACTCTCTCCTAGCAGGTACTCACACTACTCTCTTTTCAAAAGAAACAAATGGCTACACTCTCCCCAGCAATGGCACCAAAATGTTGAGTGATAAAAGGTGTCTTTTAACCCCTATTTATCCTACATTAATTATCAATCCAGGCACGATTTTTTATCTCAAGAGTGTACTCAGCCTGAGGTGGTCGCTTGTTCAAGAGTAATGTTTGCAGTGTAGTGCTTGCAAAAGTAAATGAATGCTAGAAACAAAATCTAATTGTAATGGCAAGAAACTTAAATTCTTTGTAACTAAATCGTTTATTCAGCAGCCATCAGTCGTGGATTCAGTAATGATAACACTTTCTCCTGTAAACTGATGTAAATGAAAATCAATCACAAACAAGATCTCCAATCTGAGAACTTAGACAACAATAGTCAATGTTCGTTACAGTTGTAGATCTTTCTATCCACACTAAAGCAAATACTGGAAATAACAATTCGATTAGCAAAAAAGGAACATCAATTAAATCTACTGAAAATCTTAAACAACAAAGCTTAATCTACAGAAATGAATTGAACAGTAATCCTAACCGAAATGAATTGAACAACAATATTTAACTAATAAAGGAACAACAAACCTAATTAAGTGTAACCACAGTCAAGTACTGAACGTAGGATAAACATTAGCAAGAATGGACGGTAGGGCGAAAATGGCGGAACCCTAGCTAGGGTTTGCAACAGAGCATCCATCCATGGCGGTTCACAGGATTAGTTTCCGGTTTTTGAGAGAACTGTCGCGTTGACTGAGGCATAGTCATTGATTCTCGCGGAGGTTTTGGTTCTTTCTGCGGTCCCCCCGGTGCGCTCACTGTCGCACTGACTCTCCCTTTCACCTTGCAGACGGGCCCCAGATCGAACCCCGTTTGCGCCTCCTACCGACAGTTAGATATGGGTGACGAGGAGTTGGTTGATTACGAGGCGGACCCCATGCCGCATCAGGATATATGGGCTCATACAAGGAGGCCACAAATGATTCCGAGGAGCGTTGCGCTGGGTATTGCGGCAGCTGGCCCGTCTCAGCATCCACATTTGTCTTCTACAGGTAAAAACAAAGCGCCGGTTCATACTCCCGCGGACTCCTCGCCCCTTGACTGCCCTCCTCTCTCCCCTGCGACGGCACAGCTCTTGGGCTCATGCTTCCTAAGCTCACCTTTCCTTGACGCCCCGAATCAGGACCACATCCGCCCTGCATTACCTCCGCCTCCTCCGCCTCCGCCCCCATCGAGCTCCCACTCTCCTTCAGTTTCATTTATGCCGCAGGCACATCAGCCTTCCAGCCACCCCTCTGCAACCTGTTTCCCTGGCTCCAGCTATTCAACCCCCCGCACACCGATTCATTCTGGCTGCTTTACTACCCCGCCTCTTCCGGTGCGTTCCGCTGCATCCGCACAGCACAGTACCTCTGACCCGTGTCGCAATTTGCTGAAGGGAATCCCTTTTGGCAAACGCTCTGAGAAGGTGACCAAAGGACGCTGCCTCCGGTCCATTGATCCTGACTACAACATCAATTTGGGGCCTGAAGATCCTCTCCCGGATGTAATGGACGCCGCTCGGAAAGTTCTGGTGGGCAGAGTCAGGGGTCGAACATACTCTGCGGAACGACTCAAGCTATGGGTGGACGAGATTTGGGGGTCCTTCTTCAAAGAACTTCCAGAGATTATGGTGCTTACTAGAGGCTGGTTCGCCCTACATTTTCAGAGGCCCGAATACACGCAGTGGGTTCTTACCCAATATTGGCACATTGAGCTCGCCCCGGTCTTACTCAAACGGTGGGATCCCCTTTTCGACCCGGAGCGCGAGCAACTGGGGGAAGGTCCCATTTGGGTTCGCCTTCCTGGGCTACCTTGGCAATTCTGGAATCAGTTTACCTTCAAAAAAATTGGGGACACTCTAGGAACTTATCTGGAGCACGATAGGTCATATGAGAAGTCAGGTGTTAGGACTATGGCTCGAATTCTAGTCCATATGGATATCAGGCCAGGACTGGTGGAAAAGATCACTCTGCACCATAATCATGTCTCCCGCAAACAGCCCCTTGATTATGAGGGCGTACCATACCGCTGCCGGAGATGCCACAAAGTTGGGCACCTCTACAAGGATTGCCCGCTGTTATCAAAGGCGAATTCTGAGGACACCAAAGGACCCCGTCAACAGGCTACTGTGAATCAAATTGATGGGGAGAACATTCCTACGGAGGGTGCACAGACTCAACAGGAGATCCCTTCCATGAAGAAGGGGGACAGCGCTACAAAACATGCTCGCAGCAAGGATTCGGCTGCACCTGGACCGCCGCGGACCCGCTCGAAGACCGCTGTGAAGACTACTAAACCGGCCGAGACTGCACCTATTCGATCGGGTAATGACTCCATTCCCCCCTTCTCTCATTCTTTCTCTATTGATATGCAATCTATTGTTCAATCTTCTATTCAAGCATCCCATTCTGAGTTTGTACCAATCCCCTCCATACTCTGCACCATCGCCCCTCCTCCGCCCACCATATCAACCACCCCTCCCTCGCATAATCTGATACTGGGTGGTTCGGACTTTCCTTCTTCTCCGGAGGCATCCGGCTCACATCATTATCACCTGAGACCTCGAGCTCGGCCTCGTATTTTAGGTCTGGGCTCTTCCCCCGGGCGCCACCGTAAACAGAAGCGCGGCAGACCTTCCCATATTTCTTCAGCAAAGTTAAATGTTGTTGCTGATGTCGCCATGGGGCGACAGGTTACTATTGAACGGGCACTTAGAGCCATTGAGCCCATGACCTGTGGTGACCCATGATCTGGCTCTCGTTCAACTGCAGGGGACTAGCCAACCCCAAAAAACGATTGGCACTGAAAAGACTCCTTCACGTATCTAGATGTGATATTATTTTTCTTCAAGAAACTCTGTGCACAGCTGAGGTGGCGGTGAATTGTCTACAAGCTTTGCTCCCGGGATGGATTCTGCATGGCCTGGATGCATGTGGTCGATCTGGTGGATTACTCATTGGTATCAACCCAAGGAATTGTAGGTCTCTCTCCGCCTGGGGGGGCAGAGGTTTCCTCGGTATGGATATTATTGTTGGTGAACTGGGTATCCCGATCAGATTTATCAATATATATGGACCTAACCAGAATCGACTTCCCTTCTGGCAAGACTTTCTATCTGGTGACCATATCACACAGCATACTGTGATAGGGGGGGATTTCAATTTCTCATTGGGTGTTGGAGAATCCTGGGGACATAATGCCCAGTGGGACACCATTGCGGATCAAATGCAAATGCTCCTAGACTCTCATCACCTTGTGGATATCCCTATGAACAAGAAGCTACCTACTTGGCACAATCAGCGCACTGGGGAGGCTGCTCTGGGGAGGCGACTGGACAGGTTTATGATGCATCAGGAACTAATACAGATATGCCCATTATACAGACAATGGGTTGGTACAGGGGGACTATCCGATCATCAACCGATTTTTCTCCAGATTAGTAACAACAATCCTAAGCCGCGGCCTCCCTTCAAATTCTTTGCTGGTTTTCTACAGGATCCGGATTATATCAAGATGGTCTCGGACTTTTGGGCATCACAGCCCCCTCTGCGGGAGCAGAGGAAAGCATGTGATTTCTGTGAGAGACTCAAAAAACTCAAAGTATTGACCGAGAACTGGGCGACAACCAAGCGGAACAGGGATGAACAGATTCTGATAGATACCGAAGCTCAGATAGCTTCATTGACTGATGATAAAGGGACTGGTTATCTCTCTGACGATTCCAAAGCACTACTTAACCAACTGCTTGGTCAAAAAGCAAAAATTCTACAAGAAAAGGAGGAGCATTGGAGGCTTAAAAGTAGAGCCATTTGGCTCAAAGCGGGGGACTCTAATACTAAATTCTTTCATAATTTAGCCAATGGCAGGAAGGCATCGAACACTATATGGAGACTACCAAGGGAGCCAGACGGATGGGCTACTACACATCAGCAACTGGCTAGCCTTGGGGTATCCCATTTCAAGGGTCTCTTCACAGCACCACCTGAAGTCACTCTTCCTGATATCATTAGAGTGGCTGAAAAGTTCCCCCGGTTTGTTGGTCAGGAGGATATTGAAGATCTTACAAATCCAGTCACTTCACAGGAGCTTGAAAGTACACTTAAATGGTTTAAGAAAGACAAGAGCCCGGGACCAGATGGATGGCCTGTGGAA
This sequence comes from Pinus tabuliformis, assembly GCA_031772625.1. Lineage (NCBI taxonomy): Eukaryota > Viridiplantae > Streptophyta > Pinopsida > Pinales > Pinaceae > Pinus > Pinus tabuliformis. The sequence goes on from CM062807.1 coordinate 543,364,051, forward strand.
TTCTATCTGGCTTTTTATGAATGGATGGGTGAGGATCTATTAGCTGTAGTTGAGGAAAGCCGGATCTCGGGGCACATCCACCCTCCTATGAATCAGACCTATATTGCCTTGATTCCCAAATCAGATGAACCCTCATCCTTCAATGATTTTCGACCTATCTCCCTCTGTAATTGCCTCTACAAAATCATTGCCAAGATTATAGCCAATCGTATTAAGCCGATTCTATCCTCCCATATATCTGCTGAACAATTTGCTTTCCTCCGAAATCGCCATATCCAAGAAGCCATTGGCACTGCCCAGGAAACTTTACATTCCATTAAGTTGAAGAACCTGAAAGGGGTATCCTTAAAAATCGACCTTACTAAGGCATTTGACAAGGTGAATTGGCTATATCTCAAGATGATCCTTATCCACCTGGGCTTTCCTCACCCATTTATAAATTGGATCATGGGATGTGTTTCTTCTGTCTCCTTTGCCATCCTCATCAATGGTGCAGCCTCAGATCGTTTTTACATCAACAGGGGTATCAGGCAAGGCTGCCCTCTCTCCCCACTTCTCTTTCTCATTGTTATGGAAGGATTGAGTAGGCTTATTGCGGATGCAAAAAGGAATGGGGAGCTAAGTGGTCTCAAAATTACTGAACAATTCTCCATTACCCACCTGTTGTTCGTTGATGACATTCTCATCTTTCTTAATGGTAGTGTCAGAGATAGCACTGCATTATATAATATCCTCCACCTTTTCTGTAAAGCTACGGGCATGGAAATCAACAGGGACAAATCCACCAGATCATTGACGAGATGTACACAGCAAGAAACTCAGTTGGCAGTACAATTCTTTCCCTATCTGGAAAATAATCTTCTGGAAGGTATTAAATATCTGGGATTCAGATTAAGGCCGGATGGATATAAATCTGAACACTGGGTGTGGCTCATCAACAAAATTGAAAAAAGGATTACTTGCTGGCACCACCGCTTACTGTCAAAAGCTGGCAGATTACAGCTGATCAAATCTGTTCTTGAGGCCACACCAGTATACTGGATGTCCCTCACCTGGATTCCGAAGGGCATTTTACAAAAAATACAACAAATTTGCAGCAGATTCCTGTGGAATGGAAACAAAAAGGGAAAGATTTTTGCATGGACAAGATGGTCCCTTGTATCCATGCCCAAGAAATGGGGCGGGTGGGGACTAAAATCCCTCTCAGAGTTCGCACAAGCCCTAACAGCAAAACAGGGCTGGTCACTACTCAAGATGGACAGTCTATGGGCCGAAGTTATACATAAAAAATACATTTGGCCTTCCAATATTACAGACTGGCTTCGCAGACCTACATGGAATTACCTGGGTGTATCGGTGATCTGGAGAGCTACTCTTAAAGCTCTGCCTCTCATCAAGGATAACCTATTATGGAAAATAGGTAATGGAACTCAAGTTCGCATAGGGCTGGACCCATGGCCTGGGTCTGGGAACGCTCACCTTCTGCCAGAAGACATGATCCGACACCTCAACAATAAGGGCATTAAACATTTAGTACAGGTTGGTGACCCACACCGAACCACCATATTCACTCAGGCATGGATAACGGATCAACAGTGGCAATTGACAGACGATTGGGCGGAACATTGGCATCGATACATACAGGCACTCACTGAAACTCATATTAAGTTACACGAGCAGGATGATGAACTCATATGGGCACCTGCTAAAACAGGCATTTATACACCAAAGCTGGGCTACTTAAAGCTCATTGAGGACAAGAAGCCTGATTTACTCAAAAATTGGTGGGCAGACATCTGGCAGCTACAAGCTCAGCCTAGGACCAGACTTTTAATGTGGAGCATCTTGGCGAATAAAATACCAACAGGGGAAAATCTCAAAAGGAGAGCTTTTGCTGGACCTACCTGGTGTGTACTCTGCAACAAGGCGGAGGAAACTTCATCTCATCTATTCCTCACCTGCGAAGTCACTATAGAAATCTGGCAGCAGGTTAAACATGCCCTTAACATCACCACCGCCTGGCATGCTGATGATATCCCCGCAGCCTGGACACATTGGTGGACTGCAGTGACTTCGGTAAAGGCAAGAAACCTACCGTTAGTGGTGTCCATGTACATTTGGTACAAGCGCAACGACATCATTTTTGCGGAAGGCAGGTGTAACTGGCAGCTTCTACCGCCTTCCATCTGCGCAGCCTACTCAGAAATTCCATTTGATAATAAAACTAAATCTCCCAGGCATATCACTCCCGAAATTATAAATAAGGATATGCCTTGGGCCTATTTCGATGGGGCCGCATCGGCTCAAGGGTGTGGAGGGGGTATTCTTTTTCACTTGACAGATACACATTTCTTCCACCTGAGACTGGGACTTGGTCTGGGTACCAACAATCATGCTGAGCTTATCACTCTGAGACATCTTCTTTATTTTGCACTATCTAAAAACTGCCGTCAAGTTCAAATTTTTGGTGACTCTAAGATAGTGATTGATTGGGCAAACAATACATCCATCTGTCATACATACTCTTTGAAACATATCTTGGAAGAAATTGTTTTTTTCAAAACACATTTTGACCGGATCACTGTTTCTCATATTTACAGGGAAAGAAATACAACTGCTGACCCGCTCTCGAAAGAAGCGGCGGATCGGCCTCTAGGCGATTGGATGATCGAAGAATACAGTCCAGATGGGGTGCACAGGTTCTACCACCGCCCCTACATTGATGGTCTACAACAAGGGGACATCCTCCCCTTCTGAAAATTTTTGATACACTTGACTCTTTTCTGTATATAACGGCATGGCTCTGGTAGACGCTTTTTAGTTTTTAGTAATTGACCAGAGGTATATACACCTCAATTTTGCATATTATAGAACTTTTATGTAATACTGTTAATATTGTAATGGATACAGCCCCATCGTATCCATAGAGACACCTACGGGACAGATCTATGTAAATTTTCTGAACAGTGGTAATACCACGCTACAGCATATGCCTTGGCATCAACAGCATGTAATCTCTATTATACCTCTTAATAGAATTACGAACTCTATTTTCCCCGAAAAAAAAAAAGTGTAACCACACAAGGACTATAGAGTAATTGAATCAGTAATCTTATTCTAGCATAATGGACATTAACCACAGGTATAAAGGAACGACAATTGCAGTTATAATTGAACGATAGTTAAATGAACAACAATCGCAACTGTAAATGAACCGTAGTCAAATGAACAGCAATCGCAACTTGAAATGAACAGTAGAATCCGAATTAGACAGTGCAATATCGTTTCAGAATGAACAGCATGACATTTTAAGTTGTGAATAATAATTTTGCTATCCAATTACGATTTTGATATAACAGAGTAATTCAGTGAAATGTTCAAAATCAGAAGATTACTGAATAAATCGAATTAAGGAAATGCAAAGGAAATCAAACCACACACAACTGTAATTGTAAAGTAGTGATACAAGAAGCAAGTGGATCCACTAGGGTCGGGCCCTTAGCCACTAGGGAAGCACTACTATGTTTACTCCAGGATCAGATAATGGAACAACAACTGAGTTATATATTAATCATATATGGCAAAGTTGCAGCTATCACTCTTCAAAGAGAGTTGATGATAAAATTTGAGATTACAACAGTAAGTTCTACAAATTGAAAAATAATATCCGCCCCTTTGGCTACCAGCGCTGTCCCTTTTTATAATGGCCAGGCGGAAGTATCAATAGTACAGATAAGTCTTGAAGCAACGATCCCTCAGGATCAAAGGATCCTGAGGGATTCGCTATATCTTTGATCTCTAGTCTATCGTTTTGTCTTATTGCGCTAATGTCACGTTTTCTCTTCCTTTTCCTAGACCATGCACTCCGATCTTGATCTCCTTGTCTGGATACGGCTTCCTGTCGAAGGGAAAATAGTTGCTTCTGCTTTGTCTTTTCCTCCTCAATAATGATTTTCTATTTCCTTCACTTTCTGTATAGAAAGAGACAATAATTAGTTATTTTGTATCAATCACAAATATCCTTAATTCTATCATAATTCTTTAACATATTACCATCTTAGAATGTAAAGGAGTTATGATTCAAAAGAAAAGATAAAGAAATAAATGGTAAATACATACCTTTTCCATCACTCAACACCTACTAAAAGCCTTTTGGACCCAAAAATATACTATCAATTGTTCAGCAGGTGAGGGTACAACTACCTCACCTTCTCAATCTACAACCATTTGGCCTTAGAGGCTTTTGTCCCTTGAGTCCCGCTCTAAGGTAATCAACATTCCCTCTCTTTGAAGTTTTGGTTCTTCTGTCAAGTATGAGATCCTGTTGAAATTCATCAAGATATTATGGCGAGAAATCATCTATTGATGGCAGCTTAACATGATCTCCTTTCTCATCAATCAAAGGAGGCTCAAACAATCTCAAATTCTCAACATTAACAACAGAGTATATTTGCATATGAGGCAAATCTAGCTTAAATGCATTGTTACCAATCTTTTCCATAATTTTAAAAGGACCATAATGGATTGGCTTCAGCTTTTTACCTTCCCCTTGAAGTCTCTCTTTGCTAATATATAACCAAACTTCGTCTCCAACTTGAAACTTATGATAGATACAGTTTTTTTCATGCCTTGCCTTGTAGCTGCTTTGACTTCTTTCAAGTTGTTCTTGCATTGTGTGATGTATCAACTGAATTTTCTCAATGAACTTCGTTGCCTTATCGATGTCACTATGACCATAGATGGATAAATCTCTCTCAAAGATGAAGTCCAATGGAGATCTTGGCAAGTACCCAAAACAAGCCTCAAATGGCGATGTATTTGTGGAAGAATTCTTTGCCTTGTTGTATGCATGTTGTATGTAATGCAATTGTTCATCTCACAACTTGGGATGTTTGCTAAAATATCCTCTAAGAAGATGAATTATTGTCTTGTTGACCACCTCAGTTTCTCCATCTGTTTGCGGATGAAAGGTTATACTCTTCTTCAACTTAGTGCCCATCATTTCCCACAAATTTGACCAAAAATTCCCAACAAATCGAGAATCTCTATCACTTACAATGGAAGTAGGAATACCAAAATGAACCCAAATATTTTGAAAGAAAAGATGAGTTGTTTGTTCAGCTATAATTTGCTTTTTACATGGTGTTAGAATACACATCTTGATGAATCTGTCTACAAATACATACAAGTAATCATGACCTTTCCTTGACAATGGAAAACCTCCTACAAAACCCATTGAGATACTCTCCCATGGACGTGAAGATACCAGAAGTGGAGTGTACAATCCTAGTTTCCTATTGATAGGCTTACTTGTTGCATGCAAAGAACATCCTCTAATGAAACAAGATACATTATCAAACATGTGTGGCCAATAAAAATACCTTTGGAGATTCACTATTATCTTTCCTACACCAAAGTGTCCAACAATCAATGAAGTGTGCACCTCCCTTATGATATTGTTTCTTTCTCCTTGTGGAATACATAACTTTCCCAAGTGATACCACAAATTGTTATGTACGTGGAATCTAACTCTTCAATTTGGTTTCATTGCCTCAAGCTTGCATACACAAAGTCATTATCATATGCATATTTCTTAATGTAACTTTCATGTAAAACAAAATTGTGCTTGAGAAAAATAGATGAATTTACAATAGGCCTAGAAAGCATATCGGCTACCTTATTGTAGATTCATTTTTTGTACTTGATAACCAAATGAAACTGTTGTAGAAAAGCCATCCATTTGAAGTGTCGTGATTGCTGCAACTTTGACTATGACTGTAAGTACTGCAATGGTTGATGGTCAGTATGGATAATGGTCTCCTTCCCCATCAAGTAGTGTTTCCATATATTGACACTTTGTACCAATGCGTAAAGTTATTTTTCATAAGTGGGATAGTTAGTCACAACTCCATTAAAAATTTCAGAATGAAATGCAATGGGCTTACCATGCAGCATAAGAACTGCTCTCGTGGCATAATCACTAGCATCCGTTTGAATCTCAAATGTTTGTCTAAGATCCGGAAGAGCCAATACCAGTGCTGAACTGATCTTTTTCTTTAAAGCATCAAATTATTTTTGTTGTACATCTCCTCAATGGAAGACTTTCTTGACACTAGTAAATGCATGTAGTGGTGCTGCAATGGAAGAAAAATTACCAATAAATTTCCTCCAATATTGTGCTACCCCTAGAAAGTTTCTTACCTCTATAACTGTATTGGGCTTGGGACAATTCAAAATGACCTCAACCTTAGAGGGGTCTATCTTCAGCTCACCTCCTCCAACAATGTGTCCCAAATACACTAAATAAGTCTTGCCAAATTCACACTTCGACATCTTTAAAAACAACTATTCTTTTCTCAAGACATCAAGTACTTTATTCACATGCATGACATGTTCATCTCTGGATTTTCCAAATATGAGAATATCATCTAAGTAAACAATGAAAAAGTCATCTAGAAATGGTCTCAATACATCATTCATAACTCTCATGAAATTAGATGGAGCATTTGTAAGACCGAAAGGCATAACAAGCCACTCAAACAATCCTTGTTTAGCTTTAAATGTGGTTTTCCAAATGTCCTCTTCATCTATTCTAACTTGATGATAACCACTTTGTAAGACTAACTTAGTGAAATACTTTGCATCCCTCAACTGATTGAGCAAATCATCAATTCTTGGGAGTGGATAACGATTCTCTACCGTGATTTTGTTAAGTGCACGGAAATCCACACACATGCACCAAGTCATGTCCTTCTTTGGCACCAAGACAATGGGTGAACCACATGGCGAAGTAGATGGGCATAAGATACCTTTGTTCAATAATTCTTGAATTTGCTTCTTGATTTTCATGCTCTCCATAATCAACATGCGATACATGCCAATGTTTGGAAGTGGAACATCCTGCTACAGTTGTATCTCATGCTAAATTCCCCTCTTCGGAGGTAACCCCTTTGATTCCTGAAACATCTCGCCATGCTTTCTTACCACATCAAACAAATTAGATTTTAATTTTTCATCACAAGCTTCAAAAGATTCATAATCAATATTATTATTTTTCTTGATCATGAGAAGCACAAAAGTTTTACTTGCATTTACTAGTCTCTTTATCTGCCCTGCATTAACCAAAGAAATGTTTAACATTTTGTGATGGGCTCTCACAATGTACTCCACTCCATCCTTGAGTAATAGATATTTGTTCTCATGGCGATAAAATACTTCTTTCCTATCATACAAATAAGGACTTCCGAAAATGATTCCTGATATGTCAAGTGGGACTACATCTAACTCAACTTCATCAATGAACTTTTCAGTAATGGCAAACCTGAATAATAATTTCCTTATAACTTGTAAATTTTCATTATTGACTATCCAACCCAAGGGATATGGCTTATGATGAGGTACAGTTTCAAGGTTAATCTTTTTTACCAATTATTATGAAATTAAGTTTGATTGTGACCCACTATCAAATAATGCATCAATCTTTGTATGGTTTGAAATTACCCTTATGTGAAACAATTCTATTCTTGATTCTTCATTTGGAGTGTTGTTGTGACTATGTGAGGAACTAGTGCTTGCAACAACTTCTTTTCCTTTTGTGACCATGGCTGAAATATTGGTCTCATCACTAGAATCTGATCGAAGATCATGTTTTGTGGTAGCGGTCATCTTTTGTTTTCCCTTATTGTTTGGTTTCTTAGGCCTTAGTTTGGGATGTAATTTCCAACAATGGGTTTCATCATGCCCAGCTTTGGAACAATGTTGGCATATAGTTTTCTCCCCTTCTTTCTTCACACTTGCATTCTTCTTTCCCTTCCATTTTCCTCCCTTCTCTTTCTCCTTACCCTTGAATGGCTTCTTCTTACTACCCTCTTCCTGAATGTTCTTTCCTCTTGCTTCAAGGTGCGTGGCTTGCACACATACCTCATCCAAATTTCTTGGATTGAACATAAGGATAGTATGTTTTAAGTAGGAATGTAAACCCCCAATATATTTCAACAATGTATCTTGGGAATTCAAGTTTACTCCTAACAACAAAGCCCTCTTCGTAAACTCTTGGGTATAGTCTTAAACTATTTGGCCCTTGAGTTGCATAAAATTTTTCCAACTCATAATGTCTTTTTGCATATAGGCTAAAGCATAAAACTATCTTTTAATTGCAGAAACAAATTCAACCCAAGAAATGGATATCTTACCATGAGTTCACATTTCCTCTTGAGTCTTTGCTTCCCACCAAACTAATGTTGCTCCTTCTAGCCTCAATGAGGCCAACTAGATTTTTATTTCATCTTCTTGAAGGTTCTAAATTCTGCAATAAACCTCCAATTATCGAATCCAATTGTCCAACCTTTTTGCATTCACCTCACCATTGTACATGGGAAGTTCAAACTTAATGTCCAATTTGAGTAAGGGAGTTTTTCCCTTTGGGGTTTTTGAATGAGTATGAACAGTTTTTGTGGGGGAAGTGGAAGATGATGTTGTTTGATATGTTGAGGATGATGAAGATGAAGATGGTGGAGATGGAGGAGGATTTCCTCAATTACCCTTTGAATCCTTCTTTTCAACTTTTTTATCTCCTGAGCTTCCTTCTCCATGTGGAGGCTTAGAACTCTCTCCAGCCATTCTAGTATTCCTCTCTTCATAGAGGAATTTAACCATGTCAGTTAAGTCATAGAAAGCTTTCTTGAATGGTTCCTCTTCTAAAAGACCTTCAATCTCTCTTTCTCCAAACATGATGGCTTTGGATTCAAGCTCATCTTCTGGTACTGCTTGTACCTCCCCAATCTAAATTGAAGGTAAAACTTGAGGTGCTTCAATTGCAGTTGGGATTGGAACTTTGGGTGGAGATTGTGGCCTTGTGTCTCTCCTTCTTCTGGCCATTACCTCAGGAGTTTCTACCAATAGTTTCCCTTCTCCTCTCTGCAACTTTAACCTTGTAAGCATCACAAATTTGCAACCATTAAAACCCTACTTGCACAAAACTCAAGAAATCAAGAAAGTAACCTTTGCTCTGATACCAACTTGATCTATTGTTGAATGTTAGTTTTGTTGTGTTAATTTCAACTTAAGATTTAAAAACAAATGCTTGTCAATTTCTTCATGTGCATAGGTTTCCTTATGGTGTTTGTGAATAAATAGGTAAATTTATGTCAAGTTTTATGTTAAGTTCATGAGCAAAATAGTATGACAAACAAGTTTTGAACAACAACAATCAAATGTATAGAAAACCATCAAAATTAACACTTAACACAGTGTTTTGATGAAGGAGTTCACCCCTCCTAGGCTACATCTCCTTGGTCCAACTTCCATGGCTTGGGCCTTTGTATTAGCTCAATATTGGAAAAAGTGTTGTTTACAATGCGCTACTGCTCTTGAAACCTACTCCAACGTGCAAAGAACACCAAAATCAGCTAGGAGCACCTTTTCTTGATCCCAACTTGATCGAATTTTTCCCAAGTTATGGTCAAAACTGTTTCTCCTAGTAAAACTCTTCTAAAACTGGAGGAACTCTAGTTAGTCCCTCTAAAACAGGAGGAATCTCTGGATTTTGAGGGACTGTCGAATTCTCCGCCAAGTTTAACTGCGAGTTTAATTAACATTAATCATGTTTAATAAAGTGATAACTGTGGATTAGCACAAATACAATGTGGTTTTTGGATAAATGTTAACATTAAGTGTTGTAGTGGTCACATAGGCGACATTGAATGTCACATTGACTAGCGGTTAGCGCAATATCTACATGGTTTTCACTGACCGTTAGCTAGCGGTTAATGTGGTGTATTCACATGGAAAGGGTTGGCTCATGGGCTAGCTCCCTCCTAACCCCCAAATCGCAAACGTTTAAAATTTAAATATCATTTGCAACCATTACATGTTAAGTACTGATGCGGTGGTATAATGGTATGTCGTGTGGTTTTCTCAGGCGAGGTCACGGGCTTGACTCCACTGACCTGCCCCATAATTTTTCCATTACAACGCGTTGACGACTGACCTTTAGGGAGGGACATGTGGCAACCTTCGAGCTTGTCACTTGTCCCCTCCTCATTGGTCCACCATAAACCAATGAAAACAAGCCACGTCACCACACTCACAAACCAACCACGGAATGCCACTTGTCGAGATATGATAGGTAGTTGACCACCATTGACTCTACCCAGTCACCTACCACGTCAGCAGTACGGACTGTTGACTATGCAATGACTGTACTTTTTTTTCAAAAATTCCTCTGTTTGGCAAAGTGGATAGAATGCGATATCTTCCTCATACGGACTTGGTTTTCAGTGAAACAAGTTGCGTTAATATCGTACCGCTGAGACAGACGTGGTTGTTCAAGTTTCGAGCAATTCTAAGAAATTTTATTTTTGAGCTAAATATTGAGCACATTATCAAAAACATACCATGTTAAATAAATCAACTAGATGACGTGATAGACACCAAACACTCAACATCAAATAGACGACATAATCAAGAATGAAGCACCAAACATACTACATAAGAAAACTCATACCTTAGTGTACCTCAGGGGAGGCTATCTTGTCTGCACAATCAATCTAGTTAGCAAGCTATAACTTCACAACATGTCAACTCAAACATAAATAACACTAACCAACTAACATGTTCACGTCATAAACTCATAATCATTGATCATTTATGCATAGAAATCACATATGTACGATTGTTCTAGATTAGTAACACACAATGCAACACAATAAGTCGACACATACCTGAATGGCGTAACCCTAACCATCTGCATATGCCAATCCAATTTAGCATGATACATATGACATCAAGATCTTAATGAAATAACCCTAATCATCAAGTTACTAGCATATAACAACCATAAGCTATTTATGTCGGGTCCCTATAATACTAGTGATTACCCCATTACTATTGTAGTTATACCCCTTATTTATATTGTTGTGCCCCTATTACCCCCATATTGTTATTTCTGTGCCCTATAGAATCCCTCTATTGTTATTTTTGTGGCTTTATATTATTATTGTTAGGTCGGCTGGATTATATTGTGACTCCCTAGACTCCTATATATAGAAAGGAGGTTTTGTCATTTGTATCATCCAAGAATTGTTCATTTATGTAATGTAAAGGAGGTTTCCCCCTCGAAGAGGCTGAATTCTAAGGCGTTGATCTATCTTTTCTATCTTTTCTTGAGCTGGTTTCATAACATTTGGTATCAGAGCTTTGGATTCTAGGGTTTCGCTGCTCCAAACAGGTCATCGTGGAATTTTCGCTATAACTTTCTTTTTGTGACGTTTCAGAAGTCGCAAAAAAAACCCATTTGAGAAGAAATCGTGCTGAACCTTGGGCCCGAATTTCAGAGCTTTTCGTGTGATATTTGCGGAGATATGATCTGAGGAAGTTGGCCTTTTTGCAGACTCCTAAATTACATTCAAAACAGGTGACCTGGGGAAAATCGTCATAACTTTCTCTCTGGGGATCGGATTGAAATTTCATAAGAAGGTACAGAAAGAGGAAAGACTTTAGTTTCTTTTGTGTGTGTTTCAGATTCAAAGGTTGAAACAGTGACTCGTGGCACATCATACAAGTTCGCTCTACTGAACTAGTCTAAAAACAAGTCACTGTGGGAGATTTCACATAACTCTTCCTTGGAGAATCCAATTTGGCTCAGACTTGTGGCATTGGAAAGAGGACGCAGAAGGCTACTACAGGTAGCAATTTCAGAATTGGATGATCCGAAATTACAGAGATACATCAGATTCAATATCAGGCTTCTATAAAGTGAAAAAAGGTGTGTAGTTTTTTTTAAATTTTTGTGTAAGCTTTGTTTAACGGAAATAAAAGGGCATAGTAAAGCATTATTATCGGTAACTGATGCCCCGAGGAAAGAAAATGAAAACACCTAGTAAGGAACCTGAAAGCTCTAGCATGACTCATGAAGAAGAGGAAGAAATGCTACATGATATATCAAAATTACAAGAACAAGTGCAACAAATGTCACGCTCACAAAAGCTAACAGAAGCTAAGATAAGTGGCGTGGAATCTAAGATAAATGGCGTGGAATCTAAGATAAAGGGCATGGAAGCTAAGATGGATGATTCGAAGACAAATTTGAAGAGAGACATGGCAGATTTGAAGATAGATATGAAGACAGACATGGAAGAATTGAAGAAGTTGCTACAAGAAAGGGTCACTAATGGTGAAAAGGTAGTAAAGGAAACTCATGATGAGAACAAAAGAAATGTTAATCATGATTCCATAGACGCTAATGTTGGATCGAAGAATCACCATATTCCAAAAATCGATATGAGGAAGTTTGATGGCAAGGATCCCGCCACATGGATATTACAGATGGAGCAATTCTTCGATCTCAATAATGTGCAAAACGCACAAAAGGTACGTATGGCAACTGTATATTTGGAACCAAATCAGTTTGTATGGTATCAATGGCTTTGCTCTCGTAAACAATTTATCACTTGGGCAATTTTTACGGAAGAATTGATAGCACATTATGAAGATACAAAAAGCAACACTTTTTTTAGCCAATTGATAAGTCTCAAACAAAAGGGTTCAGTAATGGAGCACATTGAGGAGTTCCAAAAATTGAACATAAGGGTAAAAGATATTCCAGAGGAGCATAGGATTGATGTGTTCATAGGGTCTTTAAAGGATAATATCCAACATGATGTTCGCCTTTGGGAACCTGATTCATTAGAGAAGGCATTCAGGTTAGCAAGAAAAATGGAAAGCAAAATTATGGCAACCAGGAAGCATACCACTCACAACTATAAAGACGGAAGTGTTGTTGCCCCTAGTCTTCCACAACCTATAAGGTTGACACCACAACAATTGGAAGAAAAAAGAGCAAAAGGGCTTTGTTACAGTTGTGATAGCAAATACACAAAAGGTCATAAGTGTGCTGAGAAGAAATTATTCTACATAGATTGTGAAGAGGAAGAAGAAAAGGAGCAAGAAAGGTCAAAAGAAGAAGATATACTTCAGGAACAAAGCCTAGATGAAGAACAAATAAATCCGACCATATCTTGTAATGCATTGGCGGGAATTACCACTCCTCAAACCATCAAGATAGAAGGACAAATCAAGAAGAAAAAGGTAATAGTGTTGATTGATTCAGGAAGCACCCACAATTTTATTCATTGTAGGGTAGCAAAAGAATTGAATTGCTTCCTATATCCAGCACCAGAGTGTCAAGTGATGATTGCAAATGGAGGAACAATAAATTGCTCTGGAAAGTGCCATAATATCAAGCTATCCATGGGAGAATATGTATTGACTAGCCCAATGCTTTCCATTCCAATGGGAGGTGCTGATGTTGTACTAGGAGTCCAATGGCTACAATCCTTGGGTACAATAGCTTTTAATTTTCAAGAACTTTTCATCAAATTTTCTACGGAAGGAAAGGAAGTTGAATTAAGGGGTATTGCAGGGAAACCAGGAAAGATAATCAGCTCTAATGGTATGACAAAGCTTCTAAAAAAGGAGCAAAGAGGTGTAATTGCACAATTATGTTCGCTAGATGTTTCCACATTGGAATCATCTATTTCTCCAGATCTCCAAAAAGTCTTGGACAATCATTCCAAGGTATTTGAGACTCCCAAGGGTCTCCCACCTATGCGTGATCATGATCATGCTATTCATCTGATTCCAGGAAGTGTTCCTCCAAACATCAGGCCGTACAGATATCCCTATGTCCAAAAAAGTGAAATTGAACGTATGGTTGCAGAAATGCTAGAGGCTGGTATAATTCAACCGAGTCAAAGTTCTTTCTCAGCTCCAGTAGTATTGGTGCACAAGAAGGATGGATCATGGCGCATGTGTCCAGATTATAGGGAGCTCAACAAGCTCACTATTAAAGATAAGTTCCCCATTCCTGTTATTGATGAATTACTGGATGAATTGCATGGATCAATTTACTTCACCAAGTTGGATCTTCGTTCGGGATATCATCAAATCAGAATGAAGATTGAAGACATTCCAAAAACGGCATTTAGAACTCATGAGGGTCATTATGAATTTTTGGTCATGCCTTTTGGCCTTACCAATGCACCTTCAACATTTCAAGGTTTGATGAATTCAATTTTCAAACCATTCCTTAGAAAATTTGTGTTAGTATTTTTTGATGATATACTAATCTACAGCAAGTCTTGGAAGGATCATGTTGAACATGTTGACAGGGTGCTACAACTATTGGAGGAGAAACAATTATATGCAAAAAGATCCAAATGTTTCTTTGGAGTCCAGGAGGTGGAATATTTGGGTCATATTGTATCTCATGAAGGAGTTAAGGTAGACCCTAGCAAAATTAAAGCCATTAAGGAATGGAAAATCCCCACATCCATAAAGCATCTGCGAGGATTTCTTGGGTTGACAGGGTATTATCGCAAGTTTGTTAAGAATTATGGGAGAATAGCAGCACCTCTAACAACATTATTGAAGAAAGATTCATTTTCATGGACTCCGGAAGCAACAAAGGCCTTTGAACATCTTAAAGAGGCAATGTGCCAAGCACCGGTCTTAGCTACACCGGACTTCACAAAAACCTTTATTGTGGAATGTGATGCTTCAGGAAATGGAATTGGTGTTGTTCTAATGCAAGATGAAAGACCCATTGCTTTTGAAAGTCGTCCAATCAAGGGAAAGTTTTTAAGCAAAGCTATTTATGAGAAGGAAATGTTGGCAATACTCCATGCACTTAAGAAATGGCGACCCTACCTAATGGGAAGACACTTCAAGGTAAAAACGGATCATGATAGCCTTAAATACTTTTTAGAACAAAGATTATCCTCTGAAGAGCAACAAAAGTGGGTCACAAAGATGTTGGGTTATGACTTTGAAATCATCTACAAAAAAGGGAAGCAAAATGTGGTGGCAGATGCACTCTCAAGAAAGGATGAGGATGTGGAAGCATTGTTGTGTGCCATTTCTATTATCCAACCAGATTGGATAAACGAAGCAAGGGAGGAATGGAAGAATGACGAAGAAGTGTGGGCACTTATTCGAAAGCTACAACAAGATTCCAGTACTTCTGATACATTTAGCTGGCAAAATGATTCGTTATGGTACAAAGATCGCTTATACCTCTGTAAGAATTCCCAGCTAAAACAAAAGATTCTTATGGAATTGCACACTTCTCCCTTAGGAGGGCACTCAGGATTTTTAAAAACTTACCACAGGGTTAAGAAGGAATTTTTTTGGGATGGCCTTAAATCAGATATTCAAAAGTTTGTGGCGGAATGTTTGGTTTGCCAGCAAAATAAAGTTGAAACAATTAAGACACCGGGTCTATTACAACCTTTATCCATTCCAAGCCAACGTTGGGAGGAGGTTTCAATGGATTTTATCACAGGTTTACCCAAGTCTGAGGGAAAGAGTGTCATCATGGTGGTAGTTGACAGACTTACCAAGTATGCACACTTTTGTGCATTATCACATCCATTTAAAGCCAGTACAGTTTCTACTGCATTTATGGAAACAGTTCAAAAGCTACATGGAAACCCAAAGATTATTGTAAGTGACAGAGATCCCATTTTCACTGGAAATTTTTGGACAGAATTATTTTCTTGTCTTGGTACTCAGTTAGCTCATAGCTCATCTTATCATCCTCAATCTGATGGGCAAACTGAGATAGTAAACAAATGTTTGGAAGGATATCTTCGTTGCTTTGTATCTGATAAACAGACACAATGGGTCAAATGGTTGCCTCTGGCTGAATGGTGGTATAACACTTCCTTCCATACAGCAACAAAAATGACCCCATTTATGGCACTTTATGGGTATCAACCACCATCCATCACATCATATTTAAGAGAAAATTCTAAGGTTCAGGCAGTGGAACATCACATCGAACATCAACAACAAGTCCTCCAACTCTTAAAGGATAACCTCGTGTTGGCACAAAATAGAATGAAACAACAGGCAGATCAACATCGCAGTGAAAGAAGTTTTGATGTAGGTGATTGGGTATTCCTACGGCTACAACCATATAAGCAAATGTCCCTAAAGCAAGCTAAGAAGGATAATAAATTATCACCAAAGTATTATGGTCCGTACAAGGTGTTGCAAAAGATTGGTACTATGGCATACAAATTGGAGCTTCCTGCAGCTTCTCGATTGCACCCAGTTTTCCATGTTTCATGTTTAAAGAAGGTTATAGGTGACAAGCTCCCAATTCAAACAATATTGCCAGAACTTGACGAGGAAGGAAAAATTATATTGGAACCGGAAGCAGTCACAGAAACAAGAACTCGACAGCTACGAAATCGATCAATTTCAGAGTATCTTATCAAGTGGAAGAACTTATCCGCTGAAGATTCCACATGGGAGGATGAGAATTTTATGCAGAAGTATCCAAAACTACTCAAGCGTTGAGGACAACACTTTTTTGAAGGAGAGGGGCATGTTGGGTCCCTATAATACTAGTGATTACCCCATTACTATTGTAGTTATACCCCTTATTTATATTGTTGTGCCCCTATTACCCCCATATTGTTATTTCTGTGCCCCATAGAATCCCTCTATTGTTATTTTTGTGGCTTTATATTATTATTGTTAGGTCGGCTGGATTATATTGTGACTCCTTAGACTCCTATATATAGAAAGGAGGTTTTGTCATTTGTATCATCCAAGAATTGTTCATTTATGTAATGTAAAGGAGGTTGCCCCCTCGAAGAGGCTGAATTCTAAGGCGTTGATCTATCTTTTCTATCTTTTCTTGAGCTGGTTTCATAACAATTTATCATGATCATCGACAACATATAACCTAATAGTCAAGCTAACTGTCATATAACAACAACAAGTTAACCTATAACATACTCATCAACAACATATAACATAATCATTAGGTTATCTAATATAACACAACCATAGCAATGCATACAACTACATGTTACTATCATTCTTGACTACCTGACACATGTGCATATAACTACACTAATCAACTAACAAATATCATAAATGTAACCATAACATCAAAAGACATCTACATAGACCTAATGCATATGACAATCCTTAACTTACATACCTACATTCCAAACATACAATACCTGTATGATGATCTACTCTTATCCCAAAGTCTAATGTTGCAACCTCATTATGATGATCTGCATCTCCTGCTCTATCTCAATGAACACATTAGCATCATAACAACCAATAACACCATGATGACCTAAATTTCATACCATGACATCACAAGGCACCTTTGACCTACTATTCATGTATAACTATAACCAAGACTATACATGCATAACAACTGCATATAAACATATAACACATGAGTACAAAACCATATACGCATCATTCTAGCTAGAGTCCAGTCATCAGTCCATGACCCTATCAACTACAAAAGCCATGACTTTATGCGTGAAAACAACAGCCACATCACATGCACTTGATAACATGTGAACACTAATGCATAATCAACCATGCACACATAAAGACATACTCCACGACAACATCTTCAACCTTCACATGGCGATATCACTACAACCATGATCAACACCATGCAAATGAAACAAGAACATGGACTACATGCATAAGGAACACATATGCAACCAACATGAAAGCATAATCAACACACATCCCAAGGAGAGTGAAACCACTCTCTAATACCACTCTATAACACCTTCCTCCCAGATCTACCCAAGCAACTAGCTAATCAGGGTGAACATGTGACGAGAGGCTACTATGATATGATTCAACCTCCTAAGTAACCTTAAGGAAATGGAATCGATGGAAACACAACACACAGACCTCCCTCGAGTGATTCAAAACCCCAGGAGCTAATCCACCACTCCAGGTGCCCAACCCCTGAGTTAACCTAGCATTTAGATGAATTAAACCCAAAGTTTCTCCCATGAAAAGGCATGCATGCGACTGTAACCCTATATTCGCTCTCACAGGCTTGGTTGCCAGCGACCATAGACCCATTTTTTTAGTGCTATGCCAACAACTCTGGGATTTGAGCCACTTTTTTAGGCCCAGAGCCCAAGTCACTACCTAGAATTCAACCATCTCTCCAAATCAGTAAAATAACATGGAAATAACAATACTAAAGAAAATACCTTTACAAGACCTTGACTAGACCCCTACTAGCCATGACAAACATTTTGTCAAACACTTAGTAAATATGAAACCTACAGGTGTAAATAACAGATCTGAGCATAGGGGTCTCATACTTATCTGAGATTCGCTATGAAGCATTTTCTCCTTATCACATTAGTTGTCATTTCATCCATTAGGTCATAGATACATTGATCATTCAATAACAAGTAAGAACATGATGAGAGCCACTCATGGTTGTTGTCATAAAACATGTAAATAACCAACATAATAGGGATATAAATACCAATGAAATCACAGCCATATAAACCACATATAATCCATCATAATGCTCATAGATATATAAAGAGAAATAACCTTTCAATAATGGTGCAAAATCCAAACCCAGGATGCAACTTCCACATTACACCTGACCGTAGAATGGCTGAGCCAAATCTCTCTTTAACCATTCACCCCCATGCCATATTCCAAGCATTAATGTGG
Organism: Pinus tabuliformis; assembly: GCA_031772625.1. NCBI lineage: Eukaryota > Viridiplantae > Streptophyta > Pinopsida > Pinales > Pinaceae > Pinus > Pinus tabuliformis. The sequence continues at coordinate 543,382,585 of CM062807.1, forward strand.
GATCTCATAGAACACATTAATAAAACACCATCCATGGCTTCTAGAGGCCATCCACCTCAACACATCAAATAATGATTCCACCTCGCAGTCAGACATCACAAAACCATCATCAGATCAGTCTCTATCCAATCCTTCCAGGGCTCCAGAGCATTTTTCCCACCAAGGCTCTAGGACTAGTAACTCAACCCACAACTTTTACCAGGCTCTAGAGCATTTGTCCAACCAAGGCTCCAGGACTAGTAACTCAACCCACTGAGGGCTCTAGAGCATTTGTCCAACCAAGGCCCCAAGATTAGTAACTCAACCTAAGTTGTTCCAGGGCTCCAGGGCGTTTTTCGAACCAAGGCTCCATGACTAGTAACTCAACCCAAGCAAAGGAAACATGAGAACTAACCAAAAATAGAACAATGAAAATAAAACCACAATCACCATGGCTATCGAGGAAATGGCGAGGTTAGGAAATCCATTTTCAATCCCGACCATCCTCCATGCCAATGACAGATCACAACCAAAATTCCACATGCATATCCCATGCATGCCAAAACTAGTGAAGGAAACATACATGCAACTCGATACTTGCAAGAAAAACCTGATGTAGTTGTTGATATCGATGCCCTCTTGCGCTTTCTTTCTCTTCCTTTACCTTCTTGCTCCAAAACCCCAAGTATGCCACACCCTCCAAGAGTGCTCCAAGAAAACTCTAAGTGTCCAAGAGTATGAGAGAGAGAGAGAATAATGAGAGAGCTCCAAAACTGAACTGATCAAGTCCTACCCACTGATCCTCAAAAGCCTTTTTGCCAATGAGACCTCTATTTTCTTCATTTTCCATTATTTTCTGTCATTTTCCTCCACACATGCAACCTGTGACCTTTCACCTTCATTTTCTCCTAATTTCCATTATATTCATAAATAAAATGCCAATTAATGTCTCATGCCTTTCCAAAACTTTAGCCATTGTTTTTGCCAATTTCCTTAGCCATAATAAACTAAATCAACACCCATTAAGATGTTTCCCCCACCATTCAACTTGATATTTACATGGATTTTTTCACCAAAGCCGTTACATTTGGTTTTGCACGTTCTGGTTATGGTGGATATGTTATGTGCCTGACGATTATACTTTTTGATGTGTTTTATCTATTGACGAGCTACTTCTATGGCTCTATAGTTAGTTTTTGTCCAAGTTGTTTATGGTGGTAGGTTGTTTTTTGAGTATGCTTCTTCGTTTGAGTATGACCAACTCCTAGCATGTGTCTCCAATGTAATCATTGATATATCTTCCTTTTTGTTAATGGAAATCTATATTGTTGATTTACAACCCAAAAATAAAAAATATCTTTCTATTCTATGTAGTTATTTACAACCCAAAAATTAAAAATACCTCTCTTTTCTAAGTAGTTATCCAAAAGTTCAAAATAATTACTATGGTGGAAATCGTTTGAAAAATATAACTCTCACGGTGAAAATAGTTTGGAAGTAATCATTGTTTCATAGTGGAAATAATTTGAAATGATTGTCCAATGAAAAGTGTTTGAAAATTATAATTTGCCACCGTGAAAATAGCTTCAAAGTTATAATTGTTTCATGTCTCGGTGGACCTAGTTTGAAATAATTGTAATGGTAGAAAATAGTTTGAAATTATAATTATTATTATGGTGAAAGTAGTTTGAAGATTATAATTACTGTGGTGAAAATAGCTTGAAATAATTGCTGGGTGGAAATGGTTAGAAATTTTTAGGTAATTACGCTATGACACAATAATTGGTTTTGAAATCATTTTTAGTCCCTACCTATCACTATCACTATATTGTAATCAAATTGCATTATTTCAAAGATCAATGTCCTCCTCCATTGAAAAGATAATTGGTTTTGACATCATTTTCAGTCACTACCTGTCACTATCACTATATAGTAATCAATTTGCATTATTTCAAATATCAATGTCCTCCTCCAATGAAGATAATTTCTTTTTTACTGAGGAAAACGTGGATGTATCGCATGATTTGAGATGTTACTATGGCATTTTCACCTTTTCTTCCAATGACAAGAAATGTTTTCCATTCTTCACATTTTTACATAGGAGAGAACGTGGTAGCACGTCATAGTTTGAGATTTTATATATATATAAAGTTTTAGTTAGTTGATGGGGTTTTGACCATATGTTAATTTATGCAATTTTCTAAATATATTTTAGGTGTGTTTAAAATTGATGGAAAATTTTAAGTGCTAGTCCACATTGTAATTCCATCATTTCTTTTTAATCAAGTTCAAAGCTTATTGTTTGGCAAGTTGTATGTTATACAACTCCTTTTCATTACTAGCTTGTGTAACCAAAGGAAGGAGAGCCATTGAAAATGCTTTGAATGAGGCTTATATTGGGGTTTAAGTGTTAATGTTATTACAAAGAAAGCATAGAGAGAAAGAGAAAAAAGCAATGAAGTTAGCTTCCAACTAAGCAAAGCATTTATTGGACCCATCTTGTCTTTAGGATGGTACTTCTTTGAAGTTCTATAGCATGGTGGTACCATTATTTAGAGGTGCATGAGAGGTGTTGGAACTTTATTTGGTGTTTATATAGGAGGTTTTCAAGGTGAACAAAGGTATGAATGTTTAAGGACTCAAGTGTTGCTATAGAAAAGATAGAGAACCATAGCAATGCCATGGACATTTTCTTGAAACATCTAAATTTGAGTGTAGTACCACTTAAGAAAAAATTAACACCATGCATAATAATGAAATGAAAAATAATATTTGAAGTACCTAGTCAATAGTTTTGTCCAAAGCAGGGGAACCTGACAATGCTTAGGACTATGTTAGAACTAGTGAGAAGGTCTCTAACAATGTTGTTTATCCATGTTTTTTGTTGAGTCCTTGTGTATCACTGCCACAATCCTAATATTGAGTACCAACGAGAATGTGTAGCCTATATTTTTTATGCCTCCTCTCATTTCTCTCCTACCCAATGAAAACATTTCTCTTCACTAGGCTAAGGGTGAATTTCCGATGCTCTGAATCCACTTTGATAGTGTGACAGAGGATTGATTATGGGGTTGATTCTTTCAAGCCCCCATCTGTATTATTCCATGGAATCTTTGTCAATCCCATGCCTAAATATTTTAGCATTAGTTTCTAGGTTGGATCCTATTCCTCATGGTGGCTACAACCTGATGACTTGAAATGTTTCCATTGTTTTGTAAGTGTAGAAATGAGAAACAACCACCTAAACATACCTTGAGCTTGGAAATGTGTAAATGGGAAGTTTTGGAGTTGGCTTACTCCACACAGTCACAATATGTCCTTTTCCATTTAGAAAGGAGGAGATTCTAACCTTGAAGGAAATTAGAATAAGATCTTGAGCTGCCTCTACCTTATGGGAATCTCCTGTATCAAATACTTCCTATCAAGCATTGAAAGAAGAGGAAATTATGTGTAAGTAAATGCCATCTCCTCAATATTCTACATTGATTATGCTTGGTTGAACTAATAGGTTTCCATCAAGTCCAATTCTAGGGTGCCTTAGAGTGCCTTTGAAGAGTCTCACTATGGGGTTCCATGGCTGGATATTTTTCCAAGTGATTTCAATCCCATGACTTTTCTAGCTAGCTTTCTTTCATCCCGTGACTTTGCTAGCCAACTCTCATTCTTCTTAGAGCAATTGACATATAAATAGGGTATAGTGATATGTTAACTACCAAATGGTGGTCATCACTATGTTGTCGGGACTCTTGGTCTAGTCATCAGTCTTCATGCAAAGTATGTGGCAAGCATGATAAAACTTTTCATTATTAAACTATTTACTTAAATTAGGTTTTGAGTTAATGTTTCTTTCCACATGGATGGAATTATTGAATTGTTTTTACATGGATGTTTTATTAACAATATCATTGAAACTATGGTCACCCACTTTACACAAATGTAGATGCAAACATGCCAACAACTCAATTTGTTATCACCTTATTGCCTCCAAAATCACACTTTGAACCCATGGGAAATCAATTCCTTCATTTTCTTATTATGGAATCTCACAAATCCATCCTTCAAACAAAAGTACTCAAGATCATTCCAACATAATAAAATTATGTTCATGCATCATGGTATTTAATGTTGCCAAATAGAACCCCGATGGGGTGGGTGAATAGGAGGTACAAGACTTGGCTTCCGCAAGGTGATCATATTATTATGACATGTGCTTGGAATTTTAGCAGCAGTCGAGACAAATGGTGGAATGTTGGAACCTTCTAGAAGGAGGGAGCTTGTTATATATAGTCGCAAGAGGGCATCCTTGACATTTTTTGTTGGTTGGTTATGGGAGGAAGGTTAATCAGGTTTATTGAGACAAAGTATGCACAAGCTTGCTACCTGTGCATGCTCTCTAGTTTGTGCGGTCTAAGTGAGTTTGATGTTGGTGAAGCAAGGATGATGCATAGTGGGCACATTGACGGAGCAACTAAAAGAATTATGTGGGATACGGGAGAGGCGAGTTGGGGCAGCCTGCAATCCAAGCATGTTATGGTGAAAGAAATTATTGTGGAATCAATGTGAAGTGTTCTACTAGTCTAACTCCAAAAGACCTATATTCGAGTTAGAATTTGGATAAGCGTTTGTTTTCATTACCTTTTACTTTTTGCGTTCAGACAACATTCAATAATAGAATGTAATAAGCTTGTCTAAAATCTGTAGATTTTCTTAAATCAGTTATTTAATTTACCTAAATTCCAATCTAAATTTATTGAAATCACAAATTTAAAATATCAAAATTTTATAATGGTTAAACACTCCAAAGGTATAATGTGTGCTTAATCATTAAACCATCAGTTCATCTTCGCTATATATTTATATTAACTTCAAATCAACCATATTATTTTACTATCTCGAATCTACATGTTTTCCCGTACGACAATAAAACGGATTCTATGTATGAAAAAGATTGAGGCCATCGTGTCTCACATATGGAAAACATTTAAATAATATTTTACTCAATAAAAAGCAAGAAAGCAACATAAATGGAAAATATATGCAATCACGTCTCACAATGCCAAACATTTATATAATGTTTTAGTCTAACGAGTCCACCATAGTTTTATTAAGTTCCATAGACTTGACTATATAAGATTGAGGCCATTATGTTTCACAAATGCCAAACATTTAAGCAATCACATCTCACAATTGACAAACATTTATATAATGTTTTACTCTAACCAATTAAGCATGTGGTTATCAAGTTTGTAAGTGAAGTTTAATTGATCACAACTAGCCAGCTAATCTTATAACTTAGAGCAGTGGACGTTCCCTCTACATAATACATTATTTTGATATTTTCATTTGACACTTGTTATGTTATTTTGATTTTAGTTGTATGAGATATATTTATCTAGCATGGCTATATGAAGTACAATATCATGGCCAATTTTTCATGAGTAATTTCCCTTTTAGGTAGAGATTTTATTCTCTCATTATTATCCATTTGAGTTTATCAATTTGTTGTTTCCAAGAACTCAATAGGATAAGATTTGATTGATTTCCTCACTCATACAACTGTAGAGTTATTTGTCATTTAATTTTAATTATTAAATTGATGAATTTGGATGGCCGAAATGATAAAGCAATTGGATGTCTTCTCCATGACTTCACTTGCAAGGGTTGTAAGCGTGGCAGGGCCTCTTGATCTCTCAAGGTTATGCAACATCAATATGGAGGAACATTTCGTTGATAAGGATTTAAAGTACTGATATCAATGGTATTTGAACACTGTTGTAGTAGAAACAATTGTAGATTACTGAAGATATGGATTAGTTATTTTGCAACTGTTTCCTGTTTTAAGAAGGCTTTTGATAATTTTATCTTTTTAAGAATGAATTTTTTTTTTCAATGAACGATTTTTAAATATTTTTTAAGGAGGAATGATATAAAGTTTTTGAAATGGTTAGCCATAAAGTCAACTTTAACATGTTAACCTCAAAACCATCATACTTGACTAAGTTAAGACAATAATCATTGTCCTTAACTATCTACTTGGTCATTAGATATCTACAAAGTTAACTTCAACAAGTAAAGCTCATGACCATTATACTTAGTCATGCTTGGAGAATCCTATGAATGGATTGGTGTATTAGCCATTTTAAGTGCTACTTAATGTAATCTTGCAAGAGAACCTTACACACATTATTTTTTTTAATCCACATTTGAATTGATGTGTTAAGTGAATTTTCTTATCATTGTTAATATGATAATTGACATGACACATTTAATATCCATGTTTAATTATTTAGATCCCGAAGTCATTATAATGTCATTTCCTTTGTTATATTTTCCTTCGCTCTTCTCTTTGCAAAAACTGAAAACAATTAGGCATGGTTTATATGTGTAATACTATAATGTCATTGCAAAATTATTAGCAATATTTACTACAAATGTGTGATTTGAGGACAATTTTAAAGAGAAAACAATAGGCATCAACTAAAACCACGAAAATCAAGTCATCACACTCTCTTCATGTTGATGTAACATATTGACAAATATAAGATGGTTATAACATCACTAGACAATAATTTCTTATTATTTGAGAACATTTTTTGGTCTCTCAACCATTTAATATGTATTTCATTGCATCCATTAAGCTTGTATAAGTTTGGTCAAACTCATTGTAAACATAATGCATACTTTATCTTTATTTTTGGAAAAAATATGTTGATGCTTTTGTTTGAGATAAAAAACACTATGAAGATCAGTGATTTCACACAAAACTATGTTAATTATTTTGTTTGGGATAAAAGACACTATTAAGATCAGTTATAACTTGTATCCTATTGATTAAATTTATCTATGAATCTACACAAAATGGACTTTGCCATTATCATAAAATTCAAATATAGCAGTAGGAATTGTGATATTTTATTCTTTCAATTTTCTCCATCATCAATTCCTTACTATGTCCATTTTCCTTTCTCTAATTTTATGCATCTTTATCTATAACACTCTGTTGATGGTGCTAGACCCACCAACATGTCAAGGGGATCTCCCTGGTAAGAAGTCCCAGTCAGACGTAAGACCATTTGGTGTAGGAGTCCTAGCAGTGGGTAGTAAAGTAATGCCTTGACCACGATGTCGCAAAGAGGAAAGTAATATAACTCTGTCAATAGCAAAGGTGTGACTGCTGCAATGAGTTAAGGAAGGTATATGAGAGGTTCTAACACATGGGGGGTGAGATGAGTGCACCCCTTTGCAACCTGTAACAGTACTCTTTTGGGAAGTAAACACACGAGCGAAGATGCATCACAAGCTGGAAAGAAGGTCAGCTGCAATCCAAAGCGATGGTTAAAGCAACAACACATCTGCAAAAAGATTCATATAATTTCATACAAAGCAGTTCATACACAACTATGTAAGTTAAACAACATACATTGCTAAAGAAACCAGAACAATCCAACTATAATAACAACATATGCATGAAAACGTGTTGGCTCTTATTATATAAAGAAGTGTAAGTTCCAATCATACAATACATCCATGTAAAACTGCTAGCCCCAACAGTGGAACGTTACAACCGCATCCGCCTGCTCCTCCAAAGAGATATACTAGCTTTGTGCAGTGGAGAAGCCAAGGCGCATTACGATACTGTCCAAGCTTTCTCCAAGATAGTCTTATCAGAAGCTTGGCTGACCAAAAGCCTATACAATGAGTTATAAGGGACTATTTATAGCAAAGGGTGGGGTGGCCCTTGACATTCCCCTTTGTGACTGTTCAACTACCCTCATGACTCTTCACCTACTCTATGATTGTTACATCCACTATTGACACTTGACTTACACTTGACATGACTTAACATTACAATGCACATGTACCCATGTGAACACAACTGGCTTGAGCAAGCCAAACTAGACATCACTGACAACCATGGAAGTCCAACTCCTCAACATCTTCATGCTGATTGACAGTAACATACTGATGCCAAGATCTGTAGTCCTTGATGGTGTCTATGTGTTCTGCGGTGACATCTGTCTGAAACCTGACCTTTGCCTCCATAGCATCTGGGTACACTGCTCGGGCTCCTCTGTCCAACTCATCTAAAAGCATGTGCATCATTGTCTTCAAGGTGGTCGGACCAACAACATACTTGTGCATGATGTCTGCATTGATGGGCAAGTCTGGGCTAGTGGCAATGTGCATCAACTCATCGAAGTACGAGTCAAGCTCGAGTCAGACTTGTTTCTTTGTCTTCGCCTGGGTGAGAGTCCCAAGTGATGGGATCACATGTGTGCGCACCACAACATCCATACTCTTGAATACTCGTGCATGGGAAGCCTGTATGCTAGTGATGAACTGCGGGAGTTCTTTGTAATTCCAGATCTGACTCCGGATACATGCTTTCAGCTCGACCGCATTGACCCTCATCATCTTAGGCAAGTGAAGTGGGGCTCCCTTGTACTTCATCATCCATGTTTGCATGTCATCAACAACAACATGCAAGTTCATCAAGATACATGCTCTTCTAGCACATCATTGTTGCCATCTATTGAGATGGACGACTGCCTTGTGCACGTACCAAACTTGGAGTACAATGCTCGCATAACTATGTCAAGAGATAATACTTCATCTAGTATTTCCTTCTTCAGTTCATCTCAGGTGGACATTGTCACCAAGTCTCCTCCTTTCTTGGTCGTTTGTAGTTCCTTTTCCATTTGCTCATTCTTAGCTATTAGGAAGTGAACACTTGAGCTAGTGGCTTCGGCATACACTCTGGTTTCATTGGCCAAGGCAGTTAGATGTTTGTGCACATCATTCACGATCACTCATTCTTCAACTTGCACAGGAGACGTATGATCCTCCGGAGTTGACACTCTGCGAGACTGCACAACTCTATGTTGGGATTCATCAAATGAGATGTTGTGCATCTCTTCTTCTGGTTGATCACCAAGGATCTCAGTGCCTCCTTGGTCATTCGAGACTTGCTCATCATCTGGATGCATTGAAGCAGGTGAGTTGACCTCTTTGTGGTGAGGCATGAGGTCGGTGTCCTGTTCCAACTCTTACTGCTCCATGTCTACATCCAGCTATTGAAGTGCTTGTTCTATCTCATGAGAAAAGTCTTTCCCCTGCGATGGTTCACCCTGTTCACCTGATGCCAGCTATTCAAATGAATCAACTACTTGTATGGGCACTGCTTCGTCTGTTTGCACATGTTGCGCCCCCTACTGTATCTGTTGCTGCTGTGCTTCCCTCTCCTATTTGCGCAGCTCTTGTTCCTTTCGGAGTTGCTCCCTCAACTCATGCAACTCCTTCTCTGCTTCTTCCATTCTCTTCTTGTCCTTCTGCCTTCGCGTGATTCGCTTGTCACGCTATTGCCTCTTTGCCTCTATAGACATAGTTTCTTTCTCTACAAGTGGATATGCTCAAAACTTGCATCTTCCTCTTCCCTTTGTCATGCACTGGTATGCTTGGGTCTGCTGCCACTACTGCTACTGCTAGTTCTCTCCATGATTCTGCTTCATGCTGCTTCACTAACCACTCCACGGCGAAGCCAACCAGTTCATTGGGTCTGGAGAAACTGTAGAAATATCTCCATGGGTTCTCCTTGGGCCAATTACATGCCCCGTGGATCCAATTGAACTAAACTCTCGTGTAATGATCTTTCACAATGCAATGTGGGTCATACGGATTGTAGCTTCGGAGGTCGAATGGGTACTTCTTCATTAGTTATGCTTCGAAATCCACTTGCTTGATACTCTGGATCTCATATAACCCAATCCACAACGAAAGAGCCAACCAAGGTGCCTTCTTATTCCGATGCAGTCTAGTTGTCAATCCTACCAAGATGTGATATGCTACTTCCTACATGACAAGTACGTCCAAGGAAAACTTTGGAAGAACATGCGGAGGCTTCTCTGCACTAAACATTCAGATGAAAGTGTCGGACGGTGAGGCATACCAATCTGCAATACCTATCAATGCCTCCATTGCTTCCTTTGACATGCAGGATGGATCCTGTTCGAATATCATCTTGTACACCAGGGTGAAAAAATGGTTAGATAACCGTGTGATTGCTTCTTTGAAGCTGCATTTGGACAACAACTTGAAATATGTGTTCGTAGCAGTCTCCATTAGTGGCCATGCTCACTCCAAACCTGGGAACTCCTGTCGGGCACATATTGCATCTAGGATGTAGGCGGACATGTAAATCTCTGCATGCATACATCCGGGTGATTTTTGAGCCATCGTTACTTGTTCCTTCAGCTACTTAGCTAGTATGCCAGACCAGTTACATGGTTTTCCTTCTCTAGACAATTGGTCTAGTGCAACCACCCAACTCTGTGGGAAGGTTTCTATGCTTTCTTGTCCATACAATTGAAAAGAAAATATGATCAAGTGTTGCTACTCCTTCCTCAGTATATTTGTCTTGTAGATCTGGTTGGGTGTTAACCTGAATCGAGTTGGCTCCTTTACCTAATTCTTCATAATGTCTTTGGAGTTAGCACTGTTGTTGGGTAAGCTAAATGGAGTCTCCATGACAGTCATGGGCTCTGACATATGATACATCTCATCATAATCTCATTCCCAGAAGGTCGCAAGCTTCGTCCCACTGACACTGCTCAAGGTCATTGTCTTGGGATCAGTGTGAGAGACAATCTAGTGTATCATGTCTGTGCATGGGAACACGGGATATCTGCATGCAATCCAGTACAATCCAGACTTGTGAATGTTCACGTACACCTGATGGTCTTTGAGGTGTTCCCCAAAAGTTCCTGCAAATGTTTCATTGACCTCTTGCCACTTCAGTTTGATGTCCTTGTCTAGATACAACTTTGTATCTTCATAGATCGGCAGACTAGAGGACACTTGCTCAACTGTTGCTCTAGTTTCATTTCCATCAGTGTCCTTGTTCTCTTGAAGCCATTGAGATAGATGAACACCTAAAAGATCTGGAGACAAGCAACATGCATGGTAAGAAATCTGTCAGTGAAAATAAAGCAAATTCGGGGAATGACACAACACATACCTGGGAAACTGATGGGCAAGATTGCACAATTTCTTCTAGGAGGTTGGGTGATTGGTTGCCAGAACTATGAAAAAAGTAGTATGGGTTGTTTGGGAGGCAGGACTAGCTGCTATATCTGTGCAATGTGCAATCCAGACTGGTTGTTGGCTACTGGGATTGCACAATGCACAATTCCAGCTGGGAGTGACTGCAGGCTCAGGGACTGCATTGCGCAATTTTCTGGGCCAGTAGTCACTGCCCCTCAGAAATGCACAAAACAGTCCTAGAGGGCAGTGCTGGGTAGAAATGCACATTTCTGGAGAGGAAGGCAGAGCCTTCCTTCCCCATATTGCGCAATGCAGTCTCAATGAAGGCAGAGTCTGGGCCAAGGTTGGCCCGACTCACTGACGGGAAACTGAAAACAAATAAGATAGTGAATGCATGGTGACACTAAGTGAAAGTAGAATTGATTGACAGTGCATCCAAAACATGAATGAAAGATTCAACAAACAGATCAACATGCATGTGGGTGAAGCGATTCTCTGGTTCAACGAATGTTCATGTAAAAAAGTTTCATGCATGCGACAACAGTGAGATAGCAATGAAAACTGAAACAAAGCTAGAACAAGCTGGTATACATGTAAACGATAACAATTGTTCAAATAAATCAAGCAAATAGCACACACACAAGTGAATACACAAAAAGTGACAGAAATGCTAAAAAAGACAAGTTGAGGCCACTTACCCGTGAATAGTTGATCCGAATGCGTCGAAGAGTCCTGGATGTGTTGTAGGATATCAGAGCTCCAAGATCGATGTGAAAGAATGAGCTCTGATGTGTCGAATATATAATTTTGTCTCATGACGCGCATGCCACAAATCTAGGAAAATGCGATACTTGGAGAGAAGTTTCTAAAACAACTTTGCATGTAACCTCCGGTTGCTAAAAATAGCTCCCTGAATCATGGGAGGATGCCTTTTCATGTTTCCTTTTGCTATTTCGGGAAAAAGTAAGTCATGCATGCATGCAGGCCAAGTTTCCTCAGTCCTGGGTGGAACTGGTCAACCGGATTGCTCATGCATGAAGCTGCTCAACTGCTTGAGAAAAATGTGTATTTTTGGCTGGGAGCTGGGTTAATTGCCCAAGAGGTTTGCACAATTTCTGGGCAGAGCAACTGACTGCTACCCAGATTTGCGCAAATTCTGGGCTGAGTAGCCCTGCTAGGGAAATTTGTGCAATTCTTATTGGGAGTGTTGATTGGCATAATTGCGCAATTCTGGAGCCCAGCAGGCTTCCAGACAAGATTGTGCAATTTTTGGAGGGAAGGCTAGTTGCCCTCCAGAAATGCACAATTTTCTTGGGGAAGTTGCTTAGCCTGCAGCTGTACCAAGTCCGAGTGAACAGCCTGTGAGGGGAATGCATCAGGTTGCAATCGACAGGCTACCTTTATGCAAGAAATCGTTGAAACTTGTGTACTTGACAAAGCAAGACAAGGTGTTGTGAAAGGTAGGTAGGGAGGCTCCAAACGGGCTAAGGCAAAATTTTGGAGGGTGGTTGTAGCCGCTACAACACACTCTTTCATTTTCTTCTTCTTCTTTGCTCTACAACCCAATATATTGGAGATGTAGTGGTGAAATGTTGGATCTAATAATAATAATAATAATAATAAGGACTCAATTAAGAAAGTAATAAAAAATAAAAAATATGAAAAGTAATAATAAGAATATTAAGTTGTCTCAATTCAATTTGTTGTATTGCTAATTTTCTTATTCATAAAATTATAGACAATTCCTTTTTAAATAATTCATAATATGCATTATATATTAAAAAAAAATTAATAATGATGATTCATATTCGTAATCATGATATTCCATAATTTTATTTTTAGTCAATAATTTTTTACAATAATCAATCTTTCTCCCCACACACACATTCAACACTATACATAAAAGTTAAAAATATAAATAAAATATTATAAGACATATCAAAGTAAACTGTTTGAACTATATGTAAATAATGATGATTCATATTTGACCATACTATTGTTAATTTATTTCAAAACTTTATGTTTAAATATAGTTTTTTTTTTCTCGGTAAAAACTAATTCTATTAAGAGGAAATATGGTACAATATGAAGTTATAGCCAAGAGAAGCAAGAGAACGGGCAGCCAGAAAGGATTGACTATCCACCTCGGCCCCTGAGAGAAACTAGGAAGAGAACATTGCTAAACAAGAAGTAACAAGAGGAACAGAGAAACAGGCGCAGAAACAGAGGATTCTACCCAACGTGGGTAGGATCAACTATTCGGCATTTTTTCCCTTTCTTTTTACCAACTTTGACCCAATCAAGATGACTCTGCTGAACTGGCATGATTTGCAAACTAAGCTGGGCTGACAGAGAGGACTCCTTGTCTGAATCCAAGGGAGAGGACTCATGAGTTCTTTTCTGTGAGTTTGGAGGAACAGAAGATTCCTCATGACCAGTCGAAGGCAGATCTTGTGCCTGCTTTGTTTCCATTCCTTCTGCATCCCCTGCCTCTTCATCTGAGCTAGAATCAAAATCATCCATAGGAGGAGGATCATGAGGCTTCCAGCTTTTGGATTTCGGCTTAGGATTGGCTTTCTTCTTTTGGGCAGGCCGCGAGGGACAAGAGTTCTGAAGGTGCCCTGTGTGATGGCAATTTCGACAGCGAAAGGCTGTGTTCTCGTAGTCTAGGGACTGGGTCCAATGGAAGTCTCCAATTTTGAGATTAATCTGATCTGGTAGACCTTTGCTCATGTCTATTTCTGCACAAATTCTAGCGTAGGTGTATATGCATTTTCCCCCCCTAGAGGTGTCTGTTGCTAGAAAGCGGCCTAGAGAGTCGCCGATTCCTTGGAATACAGCAAAGTGCCATAGATGCGCCGGGAGGTTAGGAAGTCTGACCCAGATGGGGAGCTTGGTGATGATCGCTGAAGAAGGATCAAAATCTGGGAACCAAGGGGTGAGAAATAGTCCTGCTGAGCCCCAAAACCATGGGCCTTCAGTTAATGCTTTTTGGTAATCTTCGCTGAAAGCAAAAACTACAATGAAGAAACCTTTTGAGCAAAGAAGAACCTTGCAGTTGTTGGTCCAGTGAGAGTGGATCCATTGGTAGAGATCCGCTGTGCGAGGCCATAGTCCATTGAACCTGCAAATAATGGCATGCTCTGCATACTTTTGGATTTGCTCATCCAGCGAAGGATGCATTATTTCAATGGAGGGGGTTTCCTCCAGTTTGTCCACCAAAAACGGTTTAGGAGCCTGAGCTGGTGGAGCAGCTTTCTTGGGCTTCTGAGCATGGACTGCATCTTTGTAAGAAAAAGCCACAGCTGAAGATGTCTGTCCAACAGCTCCCCCTTTCAAACGGAGGGTAAGAATGATGGAGGCATTTATTCTAATGTTGTAAAAATAAAGGGGATAAAGATCCTCAAGTTGCTTACCTTCGTGAAGGAGTCGTTGAAAAGCGGAGGGAATCCCCAGCCTAAATTCCAGCGTTTGCTTGAGGTTCTGAACTAGATCTGAAGCGCTTACCCATTGTAGCAGAGTTTTTCCAGAAAGGAGCCCGATCTGGATCTGGAACGGGGTTGAGAGATCCGACTGTTGCTTTCCATCGCTTATTTTCTCCACAGGAAAGCGGGCTGTCTCGATTTCTTGCTCCGGAGCTCCTAAGTTGGCATAGGCCGGGGGCATACTGGGGTATTTCTTCGTGACTGGCTTCACACCAGCTGCCTGCATTTGGATAAAGATCTTCATTGCCTCCGTAGCTTGCCTAATCTGTGCAGATCCTGAAATCACTGCCTCCTCGGCATGCCCATTCTGCATGAACCCGAAATCATTGCGTTCCACGAAGCCATTTTCTTGACATCTCGATCAGGCATTTCATCAAAAAGTTCGCGTGCAATCTTTACCCTTCCACATTTTGTATACAAATCTAGGAGGGCATTCGCCACAGCCGCAAGGAGCTTACACCCTCTTCTGCTGATTCGGCCATGGATCTCCATGCTAAGATGCAGAGATGGCCAGGCGATACAAGCCAGAAGAACATTGGCGAAAGTGAAGAGATTCTGCAAGACTTCTGTTTCTGTCATCTGGTGGAATAGATACAGGATCTCCTCGGGAGGGCCAATCTTTGCGGAAGATCCATTCATCAATGTCCTAAGACACCCATCGCGTTTGGGCTTTTGGTCGAAAACCCTGCAAGCTCCCACCATGCTACCGCCCGTCTCCATTCTCCGCTGCTGCGGGTCTTGTGGGAGCGACGCGAGGATTGTGTTGCAATAGTCGCAGTGAACGTAGCCGAGGTGATTCGACCCGACTTCGAATCCGCTGGTGGACATGTCTCTTGCCATTCGAAACTCGCAGAACCCATCAATCGCCTGAAAACAAAATGTTATACGCATTCCCTGCTTCAATTCCCAAGCTCCCAGTGCTGGATCTGACCCACATGCTGACAAAATATGGCCCCATTGTGTGCGGTGTAGAAGTCTGAAGCTCAAAATTTGCTTGTAGATACTGGTGAACGACGAGGGTTCGAAACCTTTGCACGCCATCACGCTCTCGGTCTTCCGATATTGCAGCCCCAAACCCTTTTTGACATGCACACTTTGAAGAGCTAAAGTGGTAGAATTATATCCATGTTTAAATATAGTTAATAAACATATAAAAATTTAATAGTTACAATAAATTTTCTGTTGCTAAACTCTATAAAATCAATGCTATGCATATAACATTAAAAAATTAGGTTAAAAAATATAAAACATGTGAAAAAAAAAATGTCATACACTATGTATGCAGTAGCTAGAATTTTAATATAACTAAAAATAAGAATATTTATATAGAGATGTGAAATTTATACATAATCTAAATAGTATTATAAAGGACCAACAGAGATCCATGTTAATCATAATTTATCAAGTGTTGATAGGGATTAAATCTCTCATGTTACAAACCTTTCCTCGAGTTTTGCACTCAAAAAGACGTTTGCATCTTGAGAGATTTGATCCCTCTTAATGTCTTTGATGGATCTAAAGTTAAGATAGATTGTGATGGTTCTAAAAACATTGACATTAGTGTGATGATACTTTAAGGATCAAATATTTGGAATTCTCCTAAGATCTCTTTCCTATGCCTTAATACAAGCTCAAGAACCATAAGATGTATCATTTACAATCTTAATGCTTAAAATAGCATTTTTTATGCTTTAATGAGATCCTTATGTAAAATATGGAGAAGGTAACGTAATTCATGTTCTCATGAGATATATGTAATTGACATTATGCTATAATCACTATGTCATGCATTTTTTTGCATGGTTTGAAAGATAAAATGAATAATCAATGTCCTACCTAAGAATATCATACTTAGTGGTTTTGATGAGTAATTTCCTTTCACTTTGTTTTTGTATTAACTTCAGGAATTATAGATGTATTAGCCTACATAACAAGAAGTGGATGGAGCATACTAGATTTGCATGTTCGTAGAACATTATAAAGCAAGAATGCCCTTTTCTTGGATCTTATAGTGTTTTGATAAAATTACCACCCTTAAATAAAGACCTCAAAGTTTATAACAATTTATTATTTTCTAGCGGAATTTACAACATACACTACTCCTATGATTAAGCATGATTATGATATGTTTGAGATATTAATCTAAGATGGAATGCCTAGTCATCATATAAATACACAAAACACATCCTCTTTCATATGGGTGTTACAAAAAAGTTTAATTATGACCACTTTAACATTGAGTGTCACAAAAAAATTAATTACAAACTCTCTAATAAAAATGTCACAAAAATGTTTTGATTATGACCTTTTATCTTGTTTCTAATAAGTTTTTATATTATCATTTTTAATACATCTAAATTCTTTTAAAGAAAATAAGTATGAGTAAATATTAATGATTTTTTTTTGTCATTAATTTTTGTTTATTGTAAAATTAATAAAGATTTCAAAAGGTGAATATTTTATTTATAATAATTTTATTTTGAGATATATAGCTAGTTTATTACTCTCGATTGAAATACAAGTGTTTTAATTAAGACGAAAATATATTATTATGTCTACGGTTATCTTTAGATTATAAAGAGTGTACTAGATTTGAGTTTTTTTATTACAAATATTTTATATATATTTAAGATTTAATAAAAAAAATATGTTTTATTGTCAAAGTTATGATTAAATTTATTTTGTTACTTGCATTTTATAAATAGGAATTTGTGATCAGTGTTATTATTAAAAGGTTTTTTAACCATGTAACTGACTTCCAATTTAATATTTAAATTCTTAACAATAATATTGCAATTGTCTTTCTTATTTGCATTAAAACCTATATATATTCATCAACCATTTAACATAAATCACTAATATATTTTTGATTTAAAATAATAATAATAAAAAAATGGTCTTGTACTTGTCTTTTGTTTCCCTCCTCCTGCCACCTTTCTCTTTGTTGATTGCCTTGCCAAATAACATCTCCCTGTTATTTCAAAAAATCTCCCTGTTATTTCAAAAAATCAAAAATTCTACTCTGAGTAAAGAAAAAACAACAAACCATCCCCACCACACTACCTACACTCCACTCGACACTTAACAATCAAGTTAATCTCAGAATTATTGTACTTGCACTCGTCAGGTTTCCTTCCTCCTGCCACCTCCTTTCTGACGGTTCTACCCCTTGTGCCACCTCCGTCTTTGTTGGCCATCCTCCATGTCCGGCCTCACGTACTTTCCATAACCTCTTTCTCCTTTTCATTCTTCTTTTCGCTGGCACTTTCTTTACGTGAGTAAATAATTCCAGTCCTACGGAACATGTTGTGTATATCTATGGTTTCAAACTTTGAAAGGTGACCGAGCGTCCCAATCGATCGCCCAATTATGAATACCACGATCGGAGACGGGAGACGCGTCACACACCTCTTAATTCAAGCCGCTGGCACCGAGAATTATTTGTAGAATCCTGCCCTTCATTAATCTCTAAAAGGAGAGATCCACAAATTACCTAAGCCTCTAAGCATACAATAGAGATTCACAGAGTACTAAGTACTAACCATGTCAAATGATATGTTTTAGAGGAGATAGGAGCTAAGCATGTAAGTATAGAATACAATATTGAAAGCTTCCTTGTATACTAGGGCATCAGAAGAATAAGCTTCTCATTGCTTCAATTTTTTTTTTTTTTAGCGTTTTTCTTTGTTAGGATTATTTATAAAAGAAATTTAGAAAACAATTAGACTTTAATGAAGGGTTGTATTTTCACATCTCATTAGGGTGTACAACCCATTTTCCATGAGTAACAGGGCTGACGTGGCATCATGTCAAATTATCATGGTCAATAATGATAGATCAACTTCCGAGAGGCATAACTTTTGCATTCAAACTTTTTTTTGACGTGATTCTTGCACCATTGGAAAGGTCTTCAAGTGTAGAATAGTGTCACGAGGTGCAACGTTTAAGTGGTGCTTAACTAGCCCCTATCCCAATCCTCCAAACTAGGTCCTACCACTATAACTGCTCCTATAAGCTAATTTCCCCATTTTTCCACCATGGAAGCATAGAAATGACAAACAATATAATGATCCAATTTGAATCAATGGCCCCTTCAACATTTGTCAATTCTAAAAATACTTTTATTGTTTAGATTTTGTTTTCCAAAGAATGAATTTATTCATATAAATTAGTTATTTACACCTCTATATATTCCCTTTAATAAGAATCCAATACAAATTTCTTTGGCATCTCTTCAGTAAAGAGATAAACTTGTGAAGCTCATAAATTTATAATATTTTCAATAATTTATCATCCATGGACATGATCAAAACCCATATTAGATTATTTACACCTTCACCACAACTTGAAAAATCTATTATTTCTTGGCACGTAGCATTTTTAATTAATGCAACCCATTTTCTGACACTAAAATGATCATGCACCTTTTTTTTCATCAATAACTAGTGGACAATACCATGGCGTCGTATTTGACAAAGAATTTTTGATGATACTATATTTTAAGAGATGTTGTTTCATAGTCCTAAGTTATATCCTTTGCAACTTATAACATGCGGGGAATATAACAATGCTTCACATTTTGTAAAACCCACTTTGCAATATACCTTTGTCTGCAATAACTAGAGCCCAATCTCTAAAGAACCCTGAGTTATTCTCTCAAGAAAATCAAATGGTTCATTCATGTACATAAAAAAACAATCCTTCTACTTATGCAAAAGAACCTCATAAATGGACTCATAACAATTTTCCTTCCTGCCAAGAAAAAGTTAACAATCTCCAGGAAGAAGATCCATAACAACCTCCTCTCCTCCTTCATTCTAGTTAGCCATGTTGTCTCTATCAAGAGAAGGCTTAAGACAAATCAAAAAGTTCCCCAATGGAGAGTAGTTGTATCTACTTGGAATAAACCTCCCAATTGTCCCTTTTGGGAAATTTGATAATGATTTAAAAGCAAAAGGAGAATATATTCTTGTAAGATCTTCATCAATGGGAGAATTAGGGTGAGATGAGTGCAAACTATTAAATTTCTCAAATTTGCAAGCTTCACTAATAGGACATAATATAGATAATTTGCACAAAGACTTGTTGCAAATTAAACAATATGTGGCACCTCAAAAGAAAGAAATAAAAGGTATGACAAACAAGATAGACATACTATCCCATGCTCTCACAGACACCACAATTTTAAGGACATCTCTGCAAAAAGTTAAAGTCGGGTTATATTTTCTAGACTCTTTGTTAGAAAAGATAAATGAAGTAAAAAGGGCATTGACAAAACCAGAAAGGGACGCTTACATTTCTCACAAGGACGTCCCCTAAGATGAAACAAAGAATAGTCATAGAAAATATAAGAAAAACGACTCGTAGGAGTATTTCAAGTCTAGGATAACAGGATCGAATAGGACTTTGGAGCCACAAAAAATATCTTGACATGAACAGAAAAACAAGTATCTTTCATGAAAAAATGGCCACATCCTCTTCAACCACAAATTAAAGAAAAATGTCTAAAGGCATTGACCATAAAAAGTGAGCCAGAATTTGATACAACAATGCCAATGGCATCCTCTTCCCTCCCTAAATAATTTTCATCTTTAGGAATTGATACAACCAATAGAATTATCTTAGCCATGCCTGATCATCTAGTCATTAATTTTGGATGTCAATCTACAAAAGAGATAAGGTTTTCCATCTAGTTGTTACTAAATTGGGTTACTTTCAAAAAGGCTGAAGATGCAATCATCACCCCAAGATATATGGCTACACAATTGGTAAATGGTTTTATAGGGCTTGCAACCCACTAGTGGCATTGGTTTCACAAAGAACTAAAGATGAAATGATGAATGATCCCAAAGCAGATGGAGTAATAATACAAGCCTTGACTGCACAATTTCATGGTCTTGAGACAGATACATATCATGACCATATTGCATCCTTATATATGACTCAAAGGCTTTGTAATCTTGCTTATCATGATTAGTATATTTTTTATATGCAAAAGCTAATAATAGGATCAGGAAAAATGAATGATCCTACATATATAAAATACTATATTAGAGGCTTTCTAGGGCCCACACTTCCAGATGCAATAGAGAAATATTTTAAAGACAAAGGCATTACCCTAGAAGGCATGTCTATAATAATGGTAGATTGCCACATTAGAATAGTAATCCAAGAACATTTTCTGACCAAAAGAGTAAACAAATATTTCAAAATATGTTCACATCATCTTTGTGAAAAAATGTAGGAAATATGTCAGAATGGAGATGTGATGCTCATAATCATGGCCACCAAACTACAAAAAATATTTATCAATGCAAGAAAAAGGATAAATACTATACTTTTAGATCTAGATTTCTCCCTGATAGATCTAAAAGGAAATATAAGAAGAATAAAAAGTATCATAAAAAGATTCCATTTTTGAAGAAAAGGAGATCCCCCAAAAAGAATGATGTATGTTATAATTGCAAACAACAAGACCACTAGGCTCATTAATGCTTGAAAAAGAAATGTAAACCAAAATTGGAGACATTGTTTGCAAAAGAAATTGAGCCAGAATGGTGGGATTTAAACTATTATTCTCCCATAGATGATCCTGATGGGAACATAAATTTTATTGATCCCTTTGAATTCTCAAAAGAGATTGATAACACTTCTGATTCTTCTTCAGATGAATTTAGTGAAACTCTCGTGCTCCGGAAGACGAGTCTTACGATATTATTTGGAACCCCATTTGGGAGCTTTCCGAAGAAGATTTTCCCCTTACTCCTCTTGGTGTTTTGGTCCCAATGTCTTCTTCTATCATGGATGAGACGAACCCCGTCACGAGTGAAGAGTCCTTTATGGCAAGTGGTGAAATTCCTATACCTATGGAAACTTCACCCTTTTGTGTCACCTCCCTTGGTATCACGCTGCCTTTACGTTATAATGCTCTAGCTGATATCATAGGTTCTAGGTCTCCCCTTACAAGTTCCATGTGGTCTTGTACTGTCACTCCAACTTCGGGATCTTTCACTCCCTAGATTCATAATGTGACATCTGTCTCAACTATTCCAACCGTTTGTGTGGCTTCCTTAGCCCCCATTGTTAGTGTCGTCACTGCATCTTCAGTTGTGACCACTGTTGCCGGACCTTCAATAGGTCCTTCACACAGTGGCCCTTCGGCATCCATATCCGAGGTTGTTGACCCTAGCCTTAGTGCCCCACCTTCTTCTGGTTCCATTCCAGCAGGGGGGGCATATGATCAATATCTTCAAATTCCTCAGAATTTGGATCCTCAAAATCTGTTTAATTATTATGATTCTCGAGGAGCCCATATTTACCACCCTGGAATCTCAACCTTTTGTTGAGGTCTTAGTTTCGTTGTCTGTTGCTTGGGGTACCACAGCTTACCATGGTGGCCAAGCACAGTCTTCAAATTTTCAAGGACCACCCTATCAAGGTCAACCGTCTTACAGACAACAGTCTTACGGACAACCATACTATGGGCAACCTTATTCAGGGCAAACTGTTGGCCCACAAGGACAACCCATTCAGGGACAACCTTCGGCCTTCAGTGGGTCTTCTTTCACATACTTCGGGCAACCTTCTGGTAACCCAGGACAACCTTACATTCAACAAGGCCAACCTGGTACCCAGCAAGGCCACCTTTCTGGACAAGTTGGTCAGCCTCAAATTCAACAAGGCCAGCCAATTGTCCAGCCTACTCAACCATCTGGTTAGTCTGGATAGCCTTCAGTTCCGCAAGGTCAACCCAATTCCCAACAAGTCCAAACTTCTAGGCAAATGGGCCAACCTCAACCTCAACCGGGCCAACCTTCTAGCCAGATGGCTCAACCTCTGTCTTCTCAAGGACATCCATCTAGGCCTGCTCAACCGGGCACTCAAATGATCGTTGCTTCTCAAGCTCCACCCAGTTTTCAGCCCCAGTCTGGGCTCCAGACCCAATCCGATCTCCAAATTCAGGTTGGATCCCAATCCCAACCTACTTATCAAATGTAGTCTGGTCCCCAGGCTCAGTTTGGAGCCCAACCACCTTATGGTTTTCAGCAATCCCAAGGGCAAACCCAATTTGCCCCATACCAAAATTATCAACAGCCACAGGTTAATCCTTATCAGAATTTCCAGCAACCATATGTTGCTCCTACAGGCCAAGTTGGTAATCAGTGGAATGTTGGGGGTCAAATCTAGGGTCAACCATCTAGTTACAGTTATAACCCCTATGGACAAAATCCCTACGAACAAAACCCTTATGGGCCAAATTCGTCCGGACAAAATCAATGGGGGCAACAAGAAACTGGGTGGAACTCTGGTGCTACTTCCTACCCGCGGCCTCAAATGTCCTTTAACCCTCAATTACCCTTTTTAGCAACGTTGGAATTACTGGATGTGTCCAAACTGACAAATGATCCCATTCTTCATAATCCGTATTGGCCTCACAGAGGAGGTAGGCATATCAGAGAAGAACCGGTCACCCTCACTGAATTACAGGCCTGCCCTCTTGCCATGTTCTGTTTCCAGCATCAGTCATGCTTTGAGTTTTGTCAAAAGGTGGCTAATGTTCAATTTCATCATGAGTTGGCTCATCTATTTGTGCTGCATTTACATGGAGATCAGGCTACCTTGGCTGGTGTCACCTTTACACTTACACCAGAATCTGTCTCACTAGCAACTGGCATACCAAACATTGGGGAACCATGGACCAAGAGGAAGAAGATTGACCGACAGCATTATGAGCCATACATTAAAACCAGTTTCTTGAGGCAGCTCAAGAGAGTGTTTCCATTCTGATATCTGAAAGATGAATATGCTCCACTAATGAAATTGATCATGAAATATTTCAGCTGTGAGGGACGGTTCTCTCGTCTCTATGCTTATCACATCAGGTTGCTCATGCATTTCACCAGGGTACGGATGATGAACATTCCATATTTCATTTGCCGGAACATAGAGAGGATGACCACCCTTGTGCAGCACAAAACACCTCAGCAGCAACTTAACAGTGTTTATCATTTTGCTCTTATTAAGATTTTGGTGGTTCATCAGCTTGGATTACAGGGCATCACTTGGGATGATTTCATCTCCCGTGACTTCTTCAGAGCTTCACAGGGATTATCAGAGGTCAAGCATGAGACAGGTGGACCTTCTCATCAGTATGAGCGCCATGAGACTGCTAGTGTGCCGGTATTCATCACATATCAGAGAGGCACTAGACATTTGTTTGCAGCAGCGAAGCGAGTGTTATCTCCACCCGGGGTGGAAGGGGCCTCGTTTCCTCCATCAGCATCACAGGTACAGGACAAAGGCAAGAGGCCAATGTAGGATGAGGGGCCTTCAGGTGAGCAAGAGACCGACTTCATTTTCGTTCATGATGATGATACAGATACGGGTCCACAAAGTGCCAAGCTTAGGGAGATCATCCAGGAGCAGCAAACAGAGATCCAAGCCTTATCCCTTGACTTGGAGAGAGCTAAGTGGACCATGAAATACTTGGAGCAGAGGAACAAACAGCTTGAAGATCAGCAAGCAATCATGGAGCTACAGAACATCCGCGAGAATCGCCAGGCTGCACAAAGGAGAAGAATTGAGCTCACGTCATTGGAGCAAGAGATTAATGAGGATCGGGAGTCTAATCTCGAGAGAGTTAACATGCACTTAGAGAGACTATTGGACAAGGCCGATAAGGACCATGCATTGCTGAGACACATGGCTTTCCACTACATGGCACAGAACAAGGTCTGCAAGGCACGAATTAGGAATTTAAAGGCAAAATTGAGGAAGGCAATAAGGAAGCAAAAGAGGCAAAGGGAGCTTGATTGTCTTCAGATATTGGCCGAAGCCTTTTTAGCCCAACATAACACTTAATGAAGAAGACCCAGCCCAAATTTCAAGAAATTTGGGGCATTTTTGGCATTTTGGCAAATTTTGGTACAAAAAACAGGGTTTTTCTCCCTATGTGTCGCGCCACATGGCGCACGCTTTTGCTAGGGAGCTCCAAATTGCAAAAAGTTTATATTTCTGGATTTGTCATGAAAAATCATGGTTTCTGGTGCATGGCCAAGAAGTTTGGGCAAGTTTTGAGTCCTCAGGAGGTCAAAAAAACTCAAAAAATGACCTCACTACCCCTATTTTGACACACAGGAAGCAGTCTTGGGAGATTGAAGTTTTGGAGGGGCAAATGACATCCAAATTCAGAAATTCCACTTGGGTTGGAAAGTAGACAGGCAGGGATTTCCAATTAGCTATCTTGGGATCAATTTGGACTTCAGGAAGTGCCTCAAACTTAGCCTCAAAGTGGCGCGATGCATAGAGGATTTGGCACGGCGCATAGAGGCTTTTTGCTCAATTTTTCACCTTCCAGCTCAGAAATTCGGTCAGTTTGACTAGTTTTGCTTTGTGATGTAATTTTTTATCTATCTTGATGTAATTGGATAAACATGATGTAATTTTGGCACTTATTTACTTGTTCTAGAGGATTCATTCACTAAAAAGTGAAAATTTAATGAATGAATCAGTTTCCTACCTTATAGAGGCAAGTTGTTTTGATTGCCTAGATTTTAGTGCTTTGTTTAGAATTGGTTGAAACAGCTCCTAGAATGATGAGCTCGACCCCTAGAGGCAAGGGAATGGGTTGGGCTAGTCTATATCATGTAATTCCTAAGTCATTTTCAGGTTGGACACTTGGGATTGCTTTGGCATATCATTGTACATTCTATCTCTGCATTTTTTGCTAAGGAAAGACCAGGGTTTTGCACCATTGTTTGGGATCCTTGTGGCTTTATGTTTTGATGGTGTTCTTCTCTAAGTAATTGTAAGTTCATTAGTGTTATGTGTATCATTTTCTTATCTCTTCTTCTGAATTTGAACAAATGAGTGATTAAGGTAGAATCCATTAACTGCTATGCTCTGCCTTTGAATTTGTTTAAATTTCCATGTTTTCATATGTTTAAGGAGAATTCTTGAGACTCTCTTGCTCTCCTTAGCTCCTCACCAATTTTATCTATCCATTCACTTATTTTAAAGCATCAAAACAATTGCCTTCCTTCCCCCAATAAGAACTCTACAGAAACTGTGCCTCATCGCCAAGCCCAATTTGCCTTTCCCTATTTCCAACACAAAACCCCCAAAAACTCAAAACAAACCCTTGTACTTCATACCTAGCCTAAAATTAGCTTTTATTTCAGTCATCTCGAGCCCCATCACTTGTCTTTTTCCAAGATCGACCGAGAGAGAGCCCTCTCCTGTCCTCGTAGGGCTAGCTACGAGGCTGAGCGTGGTTTGATGTGGACCTAGAACCTTGTCTTTTCAGCCTGAGGCAAATCTAGGCTCTAACAAATTCTAAAATTATTCACTGCATCGTCATTGATGAAGGCGCTTCTACTTGCATTATGTTTGTTGCTTGTTAGAAGGCTATTGGTTCCTCGACTCTGAGCCAGTCTCCCACGACTTTGGAAGCTTTTGATGGGAGAGAGTCTCGTCCTTATGGTATACTCCAACGCTTGCCTATTACTCTGGAGGGGAAGATGGTCGAAGTGGAGGTCGAAGTTGTCGATGCCAATTTAACTTACAACCTCCTTTTAGGATGAAGCTAGACATATGCCATGCAAGCCATGGCTTCATCTCTATTTCATGTTATTCATTTTCCTCATCAGGGGAAAATCGTCACGGTAGACCAGTTGTCCTTCTTTGTTTCTTCCTCCTCCGATGGCAACGTGCCTTTCATGGAGCATACCTTCGTTCCATGTGAGAGTGTGGGTGTCGGACTCTTTAAAGATCCTACCCTTATGGGTTTTTTTTCACTCCCACCTCCCAACATTTCTCCCGTTAAAATGATTTTTGTTCGCTCTGATTCTTGGGTTCTTCCTCCTATTGATCAGATAGAATCCTGGGGTGATGAGATGACGTTGAGTCCTGCCGAGCTCAATTACGTTGAAATTGTTTCCGTATCGGCTCCATCCCCTAAATCTACTCCTTCAAGTAGAGCTCTCGACTCGTACATTCAATCCCCTTGGCTTGGAGATGGCGCTTCTTCAGACCCTTTAAAATAAAATTTTCCTTCTGATGAAGCGATTATTGAGACCATGTCTTTCGAGGAACCCCCTTGGTCTGATCATCACCATCGTTCCTCGTTTCTCCCTACCCATCGGGAAATGCTTACTTGTCTCGAGCGGTTTGCTCCTTGTCTCCCCTCCCAACCCCTTTAAACACCCATCCAAATTCATCAGGTGTCTTCTGAAGGGAATATGGGGAACATTACGCAAACTCAACCAATCGACATCTCTATTAAACCAGGGATTGTCGAGCACATCCATGTTGGAGTAACTTGTACTCGAAAGGAGATTCAGCTTTATACTAATCTTTTTTGTGAATTTCGTGATGTGTTCGCTTGGTCTTACGAAGAGATGCTTGACAGCGATCCTAGCATCGTGGTGCATGAAATACCTACATATCCGGGTGCCAAACCTGTCTGACAGCGTCTACGCCCCGTGCACCCCCGAAAGGTTGTAGCTATTAAAGCAGAAGTTGAAAATCTTCTTAAGGCTGGCTTCATTTACCCTATCCCACTCACAGATTGGGTTTCTAATATTGTCCTTGTGACTAAAAAATAGGGCACTATTAGGGTATGTGTTGATTATCACGACATTAATCGTGCTTGTCCCAAGGACAACTACCCCACACCTTTCATTGACCAGCTCATTGATGAGTGTGCCGGGAGTGAGATATATTCATTCATGGACGGCTTTTCTGGTTATAACCAGATTAATATCTCGCCTGCGGATCAACACAAGACTGCCTTTATCTATCCATGGGGCACTTTCACTTATAAAAAGCTCCCCTTCAGTTTAAAAAATGTCGGTGCCACCTTCCAGCGCGCAATGTCTTACGCGTTTCATGATATTTGACACATTGTGCAACCTTACTTGGATGACCTTTCGGCTCATTCAGCGAAGCACCAGGACCATCCAACCCACTTTCGCGAATTTTTTCTTCGCTGTCGACACTATCGCATCCGTCTTAATCTACATAAGTGTGTCTTCTACGTGGAATCAGGCAGACTTCTTAGGTTCATCGTCTCCCGGAAGGGTATCTATTTGGATCCCCTTAAAGTCAAAGCCATCCTGAATCTCCCTCCCCCTGCTTCTTTATAGCAATTGCAGAGTTTGCAGGGTAAAGCAAATTTTTTATGACGATTTATTCCGAATTATGTTGAAGTGGCTAAAGGCTATACGTGGTTATTAAAGCGGGACACCCCTTTTCTTTGGGATACGGCCGCACAAGAGTCATTCGAGTACCTCAAGGCCCTCCTTGTTTCTATTCTATTGTTACGTCCCCCTGATTATCACCGTGACTACACTCTTTATTTAGCAGCTGCCAATACCACCATCGGCATGGTTCTAGTTCTAGACTATGATGATGGTACTGAGCATGTCACTTACTATCTCAGCCGCAATTTACCTGATATGAAAACTCGATATGCCTATGTCGAGAAGTTGGCATTGGCCGTCATTTGCACCATCCAACGTTTCCACCACTATATATTATTGTGTACCACGACGGTGATTTCTGATTGCAACCCAATGATGTACATCTTGTCACGTCAGTTACTGGGGGGCAAATACTCAAAGTGGATTATCATCCTTCAAGAGTTCGACTTGGAGTTCACTACTGCCAAGTCTAAGAAGTCCCTCGTATTCGCTGAGTTGCTTTGCTCCCTACCATCTATTACCACACCCTCTCAGTTAGAGGACCATATTCTGAATGAAACTCTGTTCTTGATTAGTACCCTCGATCCTTGGTACGGGGATATTATTGTCTATCTTCAAACGTCCTCTTTTCGTCCTGATTTGTCCAAGGATGCTCGGCGACGGATTTTCCATCATTCTCAACCTTATCGCATTATTGGGGACACCCTGTACCGTCTCGGCGCCGACTCTATCCTCCACCGAACGAGTTCTAAATGACTGCCATTCTGGCGCCTGTGGTGGTCATATGTCTAGGTATGCTACTGCTTAGAAGATCCTCCGTGCTGGTTATTTTTGGCCTTCTATTTTTAAGGATTGCATTCTTGTCGTCCGCTCTTGTCATGAGTGCCAAATCTACCAACGGAAGATGCACGCGCCTCCTGCTCCTTTGCACCCTGTCATTACCATTGGCCCTTTTGCCAAATGGGGCATTGATTATATGACCTGTAACCCTCGCTTAGCCGGGGGGCATGGGTATATCATCGTTGCCGTTGATTATTTCACGAAATGGGCCAAGGCGATGCCTACACTATCCGAGGACAGTCACACAACGATGCAATTTTTATTCAATCATGTTATTTCACGATTCAAAGTCCCTCAGGCTATCATCACTGATCACAGTAAACATTTCCATAATCATATGATGATTGAGTTAACAACCCAGCTGGGCTTGTGGCATGATAGCTCAACACCGTACTATCCTTAGGCCAATGGCCAAGTGGAAGCTATGAACAAAGCTTTAGTCACGATGCTTCAATGCACCATCGGCATGCACAAGTCCAACTGGCATTTGATGTTGTTCTGCGCCTTATGGGCCTACCGAACTTCAGTGAAAGATGCCACCGAATTCACCCCATTCCAATTGGTTTACGGTCTGGAGGCTACCCTTCCAATTGAGTGTGAGATCCCTTCCCTTAAATTAGCCGTTGAATTACTCCCCAACACTACCCCAGTAGAAGACGCCTTCTTTACCTAGAGCGGTTAGACGAGACCCATCGACTAGCCTCTCTAGCCATTGAAGCACAGAAGAAGAGAGTGAAAACTCACTTTGATCATACTGTCAGTCCTCGTTCTTTCGTTGAAGGAGATTTAGTCCTGCTTTATGATCAAGCAAATGATAAGCTAGGGGTAGGCAAATTCGAGCCTATGTGGCATGGGCCTTATATTGTGAAATAAGTTTTGCAAAAAGGGGCCTATGAGCTGATTGATTATGAAGGGAACCCTCTAGATAAGCCCTGAAATGGGTTTTATCTGAAAAAATATTATGCATGAACCCCATTCATTTGATTTGTACATACGTGTGTTTTCAGCAGGTGTGTTGTGTGTGTGTTTTCATGTCTAGTTTCTTGTGTAGGCATAATTGCCACTTATTGTGTCTTTTGCTTCTTGTGCAGATGTCTGGTACACCTTACGTTGGTTTCGCTGATGGTGCCTGCCGCAGTACCCAGAACCTTTCTTCTGTGGCGTGGGTGATCTACGATCCTCACGGTGAGTTAGTAGACCTTCAAGGTGTTTGTCTGGGTTGCACCACAAACAATGTTGCTGAATATAGTGCTGTCATTGAATTACTGACCAAGGCTATCAACCTCGATATTCGTACATTGGTTGTGAATCTGGATTCTCAGCTTGTTGTCCACCAGCTTAACGGGCGTTATTCCATCAGAGATCATCAGATTTTAAGGTTGTATTTACGTGTTAAATTATTGGAAAGGAATTTTGATTTTATTACATATCAACACATTCCAAGAAGATTAAACACATTAACTGATGCATTAGTGAAATTTCATGTATTAGACATACATTTAGTATATAGAAGCATTCAAAACACAATAATGAACCATAGGAATATGTATATATATATATATATATATATATATATATATATATATATATATATACATATCTCGTGTGGCGCACTGAGGCGCTCAAAAAATAAGTGTATATGTCCAAATAGAGTCTGTGCTCTCCATACATCTGAGACACATGTCTCTCAAAAAATCAGCAGAAAATAAAACCTAGGCGTCTACTGCGGTGGGTTATGCTCCTTGTAGCACACCACTGTTCATGTGACTCGTCTCAAGAGTCTATGCACCCTAGGTATCACCCCTACTGTATGTATCTAATACTCTATGGGGACCTTCCACGATCCCCCTGTAATCAGAGATCTCCTCTTTCAGGCCCTTAAGATTACGGGCCACTGTCTCCACTGAACTGCCAGCTGGGGGAACCAAGGCTAGCTCTCTGATGCTTTGTGTATCCCTCCATGCCTTTGGAACTAGTCCCACGGGCCTCTCTGGTCCCACATCTGCAAGTAACATAAAGTACATCATTAAGACATATGCATGAAAAAATCCAAAAATATCATAAAAGACAAAATACAAAAATAGTATGATTAGGTGTTTTACCTCCATCGTCCCACTACTCACCAGCGGGTAGCTGCATGTCGGGGTCTCCACGAAAATCCATACCAGCATATGGCCAGTCCTTGACAAATATCGTCTGGCGATCCAACCACTCGCGGAATAGTGTCCCCCATGACACTGGTCGTTCGCCACCCCCTCGTGGCATGACATGCGCCCAGCGAGTGATCCGGGTCTCCCGTGGTCTAGCCCTGTCCAAGTCCATGTCCTATAACTGAAGTGCCGGCACTCGCTCCAGCATGAGCGGGATCAAGATAGAGCCGTAGCCAAATTTCTTCGCCTCCCCGCGACGACATTTGGTGAGTTGTCTCTTCATGTTAATGGTCACCGCTTCCGCCCAATTGTACATGGTTGGGTTGAGGCAATCAAGAGCCAACCGAAGGTGGGTCTTTGTTGCCTCGTGTTGGGCCTAGGAGCCCGCTACCCTCATCACCATAAATAGAACCGAGCGAAGAACCAAGTCTTCTACCATCGGATTGCCACTTTCCCGCCAGTGTTTGATTTACGTGCCCCTGGGCCCACTCATGCTATCATCATGTCCAGTGGTTCGCCCTCGATTCGTTGGCCCTCTAGAATCGGCCTCTCGCCGCAACGGGACAATCCAGTCAGGAAATATATATATCCGTAGCATTGAACTCAATGTCTCTGCCCCAAATAATGAACTTTCCATCTGTTGGGTTCCAAGCACAAATTAACAACTCTAACAAGTCGGGTTGGGCCCGAAGATGTGGAGTGAGGAAAAATTTTAGTAATCCGCAAGCACGTAAAGCATTTCGGCACCCAGCATCATTGAATGCTTACTCATCATTGATATTGTGAGTTTGTTCCTGCCAAACAAATGCCATGTTGCCCTGCATTAAAAGAAAAATGAATTAGAACTCTTTTCATAAATTTAAATCCATAATTTATACAAAAATTCAACTTCACGTCGCCGTCGCGGCTGTTTTCCAAACAGCGGCGACGGCGCAGAGTCAATAGTTCATTTTTCCCGCGATCATCGCGAGAGTACATCTGTTTCTTGCGACGATCATGGAGGTGGTGCGTGTAACCACGCTCGGTCATCGCGAACCTGAGTGGCTTTTCCGCGAAGACCGAGGTAGATGCGGATTTGAAAATCCGCCTAAAACCACCTACCTAACACTAAATTTCATAAAAAAACCATTTAAATGCAGCGCAAGGAAGAATGTACTTACTTGGCGAAGGTTTCAGGAGGAACCGTGGACTGATGATGCCAGAATCGACTTGGGAAATTCACTCAGGTTGGTGCTCCAAATGCCCAAAGGTAAAAATGTGCAATGAAAATGGTAAAAAATGAATTACCACACCCCTTTTTATAGTAATTTTTTTGAAAAAATTAAAAAATTATACTTTAGGGTGTGGGTTTTCTCATTTATATTGCATTTTTAATTAGGGTTTTTGGGTTTTGACCGTATTTCCGCATATATTATCTATTTATGTCGAATGGGTCTTACGTTTGACGTGTTTTGTGTAGAGCTACAGGTGGCGGGATTATGTCATACTTTGTATACACTTGGTCCATATTTTCCAAAAGTCTTCTTTAACGCTCTTTTCTGACTTAAAAGATGAAAAGATTGCCGAGTTATTCCTTTTGACTCATTAAATGAAATAAGAGGTGGTCCACTTTGAGCTCTTTTCTGACCATATAAACACGAAAATATTGTCGGGCTTTTGTCGTTTTGGGTTCGTTATTGGTTACGAAACGACGTGTCTTCGATCGCTTTTCTACTCTTTCGGATCGAGGTCACTAATGACGAAAAGTACTCCTTGATCGTAACGGTCAAGTGGTTCTCTCAAGTATTGTTTTATACTTTTTCGAGCTCGAGAGAAAAAAATCTACGAAAAAGGACCCCCTGGAGTTTTATTTTCCGTGTCTTTTTTAAACTCTCTAAATATGAAAAAGACTCCGAGTTTTACCTATGTCGAACTAGTTAAACCTTGACGACATTGGACTCGTTACCATGACGGGACTTGAGCTTCTCCTCCCTAGGGTTCGTTAAACTATTACTAGGTTGGATTTGACCGAAGGTCGAACTTATATTACAAGCATATGCTATCCCCTTCAAGCTTGTTTCCAAAAATAATTGGGGTACTCGCCAACAATGGTGGGGGAAAATTTGGAAGTTGTCATTGATTACCTGCGGCAGCTAGTCACTCTTGAATATCGACACTTTTTCTTCTTGCTGGGTTGGGATATCCATACATCGTCATTTGGCCTTCTGAGGTTTTTGGGTTGCCATTAGCCTTATTCCATCTGATCCATGTTGTCTCCATCAAGCCTCTAATCCCTTGTAACCTAAATGCCGTGTGTCGCCAACGTGTTCAAGAGTATAATCCTTCTGCAGTTCACATTCTTACCTCATCCTCCGATACTCTGTTTCACTATCTACCACTTGTTCATTATCTCGTGTCGTTTATGGGGGAAACATTATGGACCTCCTGCGATGGATCGTCTCTTGTCGACATCAGCTCATTATCCAGGAGACTAATCTAGAGATCCCCTTTGGTACCTTGGAGCTTTCATGCCTCAATGGCAAGTTCTTCGCGCCTGACGATCGACTTTCATCATTGGTCGTCGATTGGGTGATTCCATGAGTGTTCGACTTTAGCTCATTCTTCACACTTCGTGGATTGTACTAGACAGTACCTTGAGAGCCATTGGCATTATTAGTGGTTTCTCTCATGCTTGTTAATGGTTTTCATCATTGACCGGTAATCAAGCGACTTTCTATCATGCTCGACTTCAGCACATCTGTTCGCATGCTAGAATTTGTACTATGATCGGTTGGGTTTCAAGACCCCGAACTAAGATTACACATGTTCGGGCTGCGTGGATTGGTTTGTGATTACATGACTCTTTGATGGATGGCTACGACCATACCTAAGTCTTCATGGATGGCTGCGACCATACCTTTATCATTATCATGGTCTTACTAGCTGGGTGGCTGCGCCCATGCCTAGACTACATGTATTTCACTATCAGAAATATTAGTTGTACTTGCGCCTGTAGGTTCTTCCATGTGGTGTTCTAGTTCAGACAGTTTTGTAAAGCATTTCACCCCTCCCACTCTCTCGGGCTTCATACTTTAGGGGGCATCTGTTACACAGTAATTTGTCACTGCCTTCACCCCAGTCCTTCTACTGTGTCATGTGTCCAATAAAACATGCTCATATTGAACAAATGCTCTCTTATGTTGCTAATTGACCCACTTTTCCTAAGTTTTTGCCTCGTCGCAAGAATACACTTAATATACGCGACGGACCTCTGTCATAAACAATCCAGTCGCGCCCCCATCGCAGGAGTACATATGTTTCCCACGACGGTCTGATTTTATGCCATGACACAAGGCTATTTGCTATCTTTAGCGACGGTTTGACTAAGTACATTGCTTCCTAGTGATGTCGGCGCTAGAGCTCAGTTATCGACCAGTGACGATCCAGATTGAGTGAATTCGTTCCAACAATCGGCCTTTTGGATGTCTCTGGACCTGGTTGTTGGATTAGTTTGGGTCGCCCTTCCCCCTCTAACATGGTAGTTCCATCTTTTGTGCTGCTTGGCCTAAGGATAAGCTCCCTCTCCCTCATTTCATAGAGACTCCTTCTCCTATAAAATCACTCACCATTGCTATCGTCTGCTAGTTCTTTTGGTTGTACAGTGCTGCTGCTGCTTTTGAGTTTGATAGATAGTTGGTGTGAGTGTGACAAGTGTGGGATTGCTTTGTAGTTTGAAAGAAGGTGTGGAGTGCCCTTAACCTTGTGTAAAGCTTGTGAATGAGAGAGAGAGAGATATTTTTCTATTTGTGAGACCCATCTTTGAAAAGTGAATGCTTGAAGAAACACACTGGTTGGACCCTCTGAGAAGGCTTGCGATGTCAAGACTTGGTTGTAAGCTTTGCTCTTGATTTATCATTAATACAATCAACGATGATTTCCTAAGTCTTGTATGTAATTTACTTGATAGCTCATGACTTCTTGATTTTATGAGTAAATAGATCATTGTTGTTTCTCGGTTACGTGCTCTGTTGTTTCTTTGTGGTGTTTTAGGTTGATCGCTTGTTAGGAGAAGGAAACGGAAGCTGGAGCAGCGCAACAGAACTTCATTGACCACCGGTTTGAGGTAGGCCTCCAACGATGACTATTTAAGGGAATTAATTGTTGTTTTGTTCTTGCTGTGGCTAGACCCACTCTAGGGCTAGAGGGGTTGCCTCTGTCCGTAGAGGGAACACTTTCCTGCTTCACAAGGATTCAAGTTAAAGTCTTAGGATTCATATTTTATATAAGAGGCCATGGATGCCATTATTTTCAATTAGTTTCATATGGTGCTAAGATTACCAACTTTTGAGAATTTAAATATTTCGTTTTCCAACACAAGAATATATGTATGATATCATATTGTTTTTTTCCTCGAGGAAAAAAGACGCGTAATTATTTCATTATTTATGATATCATAGTTGTATGTGAACTAAAAAAATGTTGTATCTTCATATATATCAAACACATAGATTTTTAGTGTGAATGGTGAACAATGTTGTGAAAGAGATGATAATTTTCAAATTGTGTGTGTGTGAGTGTGTGAGAGAGAGAGAGAGATTATAGTTTAAAATTATCAATTAAAAAAACACATTTTAAATAAATAAAATATAAAAAATATATTCCGCAAATACATAACAATAAAAATATTAAAATTTTAAAATTTTTCTATGAATTATTTTCAAAAAACATGAGGATATATGAGGGCAGGGGTGGATGGAGACAAGGGAAAGTAATAGAGCATTTGATGAAGGTGGGGGTGGGATCAAAATATAGGGTAGAATATAATTATTGGCTAAAACATAATATGAGGGTGGTAGGAAATATTAAAGAGTTTAATGACAATGGAGGTGGGAGCAAATATTGGATTAAATATATCTTTTACCCAATATTTCCCCCAACACAAGTTTAACGAGGGTATCAGTGGGGCAAAATGTTGGGTAAAACATAATGAGTGTGGGGATGAGGGGAAATATTGGGTAAAACATAATATGTTTTAGTGAGGTGAAATATTAGGTAAAACATAATAAGGGTGGGGGGAAATATGTTTTACCCAATATTTTTAGCCCACCCTCACCCTCATGATGTTTGACCCAATATTTCACTCCACCCTCACATGAAGGTGGAAATGAGGGGAACAAGGAAAATTTTAAGGATGGAAAATTTTTTTGAAGTTTAAAACATTGGCGAATCTCACTAATCCCTAATATGCAAATTATAAATGTTTATTGATATATTTGTAAAATTAATCAAATTTATAATTATTTTATATATAGTCTCTTTATAATGTTGGCGATTTTTAAGGTAAAATAATTTTATATTCTAAAATTTGGGCGAATCGTCTTTTATAAAATTGGAAATTGGCGAATCTTTTTTGTGGAAAAATCATGGAAAATTAGCCCACTGGGCGAACATTAGCCCCTAAAATTTTCCATGGAGGGGAAATATTTGGTAAAACATATAAAACATGATATTTTTTACCCAATATTTGTATCTAATGAAGGTGGGAAGTGAGGGTGGGTTAGTGAGGGTGTGGGGTGCAAGGAATATTGGGAAAAATATAAAAAAAATTATTATGTTTTAACCTATATTTCCCCTTATCCCCATCCTAAAACAATATTGCCCCTTACCCCCACCCTCCTCAGGGTGGAAATATTGGGTGACACATAGAAATATTGGGTAAAACATATTATGTATTACCCGATATTTGCCCCCCCAGATAAAACATAATATGTTTTATCTCATGGCTATTGAATCTATGGGGATTTGCATAAATCTTGGCTTACTTTTATGTGAGGCATGCTCCCCCCACAACACGATTAATTATTTTTAAATGAAATAATATTTGAATCATTAGAAGTAAAAGCTTGTTCCTCAATATCTTACGAGGAGAACCATGTGCCTTACCCTTGCTTTTTTATTTTTGGTATATGTCATGCCCACATTCTAGACATATCTCTTTGTCTACATATTTGTCTCTATATAAAATAGAATCATTCTAACATGCATGATGTTGTAGCTCATTTTGGCACAATTAAAATATTAAAGATATTTGAGGAAGTTCCAACGCAAAATTTCAAAATTTGATGGAACCTGTGGCAAATGCTAGACCTTATTTTTTCAACTAGTGGCTTTCCTCATCCTTATGGTCTTGAGGCTTATGCAGTTAATACATTGGAGAATGTTGAAAGTTACTTCTTCTCATTGTTTACAGAGCTAATATATTTTCCAATATGGAAGACTGGATTAAAAAATGATCAAACACTGCACACTATTCGAACTATTCGAGTTGCATGGAGTTGTGAAGAAAGCATGACTTGCTGTTGGAAATAAGAAAAAGAGAAAAAGAAGCTGGCATTCTTCCAGAAACATATATAGACATGTATATGAAGGCAACTGCAATTGAGGGGTTGAAAGGGAGTCTTCAAACATATTATAATTGGAAGATCCCTAGTCTGGATATTTGTGCAGACATTGTAATTGATAATGCCATGATAAAAGGAATTTCTCGTGGGCAGAGAAAAAAAATGACAAATGAGGAAATCATTGTGTTACCAATGAAAACTCTTTTCATGAATGAGATATTTAATGGCTTGGACAACTCCGCTACTTTTCAGAGTGTTAAGTGTCTTCAACGATTTGCGCACATTAGGCAAGCTACAATAGTCATCTCACTTCTTCAGCCAACACTTGAGACATTCGATCTCTTTGATGATATCATTATAATGTCAGAAGGACAAATATTTTACCATGGACCCTGTGATCATGTTGAGTTTTTGAGTTTTGTGGCTTCAAGTGTCCAAAGCATAAGGGCATTGCAGACTTTCTGCAAGAGGTTACCTCTAGAAAGGATCAAGAACAGTATTGGGAGGACAAGGAAAAGTCGTATTGATACATTTCAATGGAGAATTTTTCTC
Organism: Pinus tabuliformis; assembly: GCA_031772625.1. Lineage (NCBI taxonomy): Eukaryota > Viridiplantae > Streptophyta > Pinopsida > Pinales > Pinaceae > Pinus > Pinus tabuliformis. The sequence goes on from CM062807.1 coordinate 543,420,213, forward strand.
AGAAATTCAAACCGTTTTATTTTAGCCAGAAGTTAGCAAAATAACTTTCTAAACCTTTTGACTATGTTACCAGAAACGCTACGGGAGCATTCGTTTCAGAAGAAAAACGCAAAGAAAACGGAACGGTACGGAAAACGCCGTTTTGTACGGTCATTTTCGTTTTTGAATACATGAAACTAGGTTCTCCAAAAACGAATGGTTTTTTGACACGGCTTTCAGAGAAACGTTTGTTCTGGTTTATTTGTAACGCTGGTCTCGTTCCAATTGGACGTTGAGCAAAATAAAAAAAGGCAAAGGTTGGTTTTCTGAGATACGTTGCTCTGGTTTGTCTGTAATGTTGGTTTCATTATAACGTTGAGTCCAATTTAAAAAAAAAGGTTGGTTTTGTGGAGAGTTTTTAGAGGCGGTTTCATGGTCTGCTTAGCCTAAAATCTCTTTAACAACATTGTTTATTTAGGAATTTTGTTTGTTAAAATTATATTATTGGGATGTGTTGCTTTAATGTTTTAATTATTTTTTCTTAATTTTTGTGTTGGTTTTATTTAAAAGTGTATTTAGTGTAGAGTTTCTTATGTAATTTTATTGTATTTAATATTTAAAAATTCCCTTTACACAAAAGTATCAATTTAAATGCACACGGTTACATTATATATTATTTTTATTATTATAAAAAGTAATTACTATTATAATTATAAAGGTTAATTACTATTATAATGGATTAACGATAAAGTTTTGAAAGTTTGATGGTATTTTTTTTTAGGTTTTGTTTAGTTGTAGCATTTCTGGTTTTCAACCCTTCCGCTTTTTCTATGCAAAATGTCAGTGGAGGGAGCAACACTTCTTCCTATAGCAAGATAGTTGAAGGTAGTAGTAGTTCTAAACAACCCTTTACTTTTGGCTCAGTTCCCTAATCCCAACTAGGGAAACTACATCCTAGTAGTTGCTTACCAAATACTACAATATAGCCCAAATTTGAGGTCTGCTCAAATAATATGGGAGAATATACACATGATATGCCAAATCATGTACTCATCAAGAAATTTCTAGGGATATGGCCTTCAAAAAAATCCCACTCTCACTAGGTCCAAATCAAGTGGAAATGGAAAGGTCAAATCAAGCTTCAATTCAATGCCAAAGGTTTCTTCACTATTAAAGGATCAAACATGGGTATTTGCGAATGACCTATGTAAGCAACACAAGCTTTGTTTCTCACTATGAATATTCGAGAATGGTCTATGTGAGCACATTATTAGAGAATGAGGATGATGTATGCTTTGTTTTATGTTTTTCACATTTTTCTTGTTTTTTTCTCTCTCCTCGTTTCTTGAAACCTCCAAACTTGGTTTTTCGTCTCGTTGTCGTTTCTCGTTTCATTTCTCGTTTCTCGTTTCTGGTAACATAGCCTTTTGATAAGTCCGAAGGCCACAGAGCTTCCATATCTTTCAGCCAGTACTCACTTAAAAAATGGGATTTGTTCAAAGCATGTTTTGATCGAGAGTGGCTACTTATGAAGAGAAAATCATTTGTTTATGTCATCAAGGAAGCACAAGTCTTTGTAGTTGCATTTATTGCAATGAAACACAAGTCTTTGTAGTTGATGTTCATTGTGCTGATAAAATTGACACTTTTACTCTAAATTGTCTCACCGTAGACAAGAATCTTATTGACGAATTCCACAAAGATTTGGAGCAAAGATCACATATACAGAAAACACAGTCATCTGCAAGCCATGAATTTCAGGCTCATTTTTTGGGCAAATGGTGTCGAATTTTAAAAATCTGCGACCTAGTTTTTCTGCAGAATGCCCTAAATTGACTTCCATTTAGACAGTTTTCAAAAATTGGGATTGGTTTAAGGACATTTCATTAATTCTTTAAAGGCCAGTTTTTGCAGAAACATCCTGCAAATTGGGGATGACTCTTCCCTGTTGAAATTTGATTTGTAGGATGAAAAATCCTTGATTATGTGTTAAAAAACTCTACTTTGAGCTCAAAGAATTTTACGATAAAGTATAATTGGTCATCTATTCAAGATTTTCGTGAGCTATCTCTACAATATTTCACGACCATACATATTTGGTTAGTTGACAACACCAAACTATTGAGCAGTGGAATTGCTTGGAAAAGAATAGAGCAACAAATTGTGACTTGAATTTTACCCAACACCTCATCAGGGAATAGAAATCCTCGACATGATTACTTTGTTCAAATAACAAAATGGTGTTTCTTTCTGTAGGGAATCACCAAATCTTCTCAATAGTACAACGATCCTGTGAGAATCTTAGGTTATTCAGGAGTACGACCTTCAAAGGTAGTTAAATGACTGAGACTTTTTATTTCCAATCAATGGTCCAAAGATCTTGTATTCAGATCCAACATAAACCCGGAGGCACAAACTACACGAATTTTATCCCAAGGAGTGCCCCCGCAAGCAGTTTAGTTGATTCCTCTCATTTACTAATCAACGAATGATATTAATTATGGGAGCACCCTCTTAACCTTCATAAACTACTATGAGTGGTCCCGTAGGCAGTAATTGGTTTCAAAAACCATATGCAATTTTGCCAACGTGTACATAAGTACAATAGTGAGACCCGAAATGAATTAATTTTTCTCCTCTGACTTGTAAAGGAGGTGGGATTTTTTCTTTATAAAGGCTTTGGGTTATATATATATATATATATATAAAAAGGTTAAAACTACCTTTTGTAATTTAAATTAATTCAAAATTTCCTAAAACTTCCTCAATAATCAGTTTTGAAACTGATCATAACAGTTAGGCAGCAGAGATAAAAGCTGAGAAATTAGATTTTGAAGGGGTTCGGAAGGGCACAGTCACCCATGACTGGCAATGTAGACAAAATTCATTTTGAAATATGAACATGATATTGCAGTTTGATTCCAGCATTGGTGTTGCAGTGATTGTTTTTATCATGTGTTCCAGCATTCATATATGTTTTTCCTCTCTTGGACAGTGTAAGATGTAGTTGGTGCTTTAGTTTAGTTTTTAATGAATTTACTTCATTGTCCTCATTAAAATTGTGTTGTAATCATTAAAATTAATCCTGAAGCTCTCCACATCAGGGAATCTCATTCATACTTTTTCTTCTTCATCCATCATTCTTTCTACAGAGTTGAAGCATAGATTCTTAATTGCATGTGCCAAAACTTTGTCTCCTTCATTTTCTGCTTTACATCTCCGCCCTGCAACTCTCATAGTCTCTGGCCTTCTGGTTAAGAAGGCTAGGTTTTCAGACATAGAATTTTTGCTTGCAAGCCCTCATGGCTTGTCCTTCCTTCCATTGATTTCAAATAATATTTTTATCCAATCTCAAAATGCCTGAGGCACTGGTTCCCCCACAGCCAGGAACTGTGTCTTGAGGTACAACACATGGTATGATATATCTCAACACCCAAACCTTTTTAATAGTTTCTTTGCCTCCACACAATTCTCAGGAAATAGATAATCGATCATAAGTAACTTATATTTGAAAATCCTATAATTAATGGGAAATAGAAATGTACATTGTCATCAAGTATGCATAAAATAAAATAAAATCAATGTTCATTGTGTGATAAGATTCCTTTAAAAATAGGGAACTCAATGGTTAGTTACCTCAAAATTATCGAGAAACACAGCTCTGACATTTTCCATATGTTTCTTTCAAGGTGTATAATAACATTGTTGTCCCTACTTTGGTAAACCTTAACCCATGTCCAAAGAGAGGGGTGGTGGAAGCAAATTTCACATTTCAAAGAAGGTATTAGTGATATCAATGCCATCACTAGTTCATTGTTATAATGCATGTAACAACATTCCCTCCATGGCATGGGTATCCCTTAAGAAATAATTCATACCTCTCTATGTAATGGTGTGTTTTTTACACATGGGTACCAAAAACACCTTCCTTGGAGTTGGTTTTTACCTACAAGGAACATACAAACAATTAGATGTTGTTAGTGGACAAACATGGATAAACAAATAATTAAAAGTGATGGTATAAATACATGAACAAAACTAAATAAAAACTACACTAAATAACATGTAAACAAGCTTAATGAAGAAAACAAATCAACAAAGGCATAGAAAAAGGATCCTCTTTATTGATTGCTAGTGGTGGAAGAGTTACAATAGAAGTATCGAAGACACTTGAAGAGACTTGTTTGAGCAATGGTGATAAAAAAATCTCAACAAAAATTTCCCTTTCTCGATCTCTTTTTCAACCTCTTTCTCTCTCAAAGAAGCATAAAAGATTCTCTCAATGGTGGAATTATCCTCATAATGGAATGTTAGATTGCTTGGGAGCAATTTTGGTAGCATAACAATGCACTACTTCTTCTTGTTTTTGGCTCTCCATGAACTTGTATTTATAGAATTTTTGGACACTCCTTTCCTTCTTTGGCTCATCAATGTGGTTGTTTGCCTCATAAATGAGATGAAAGCTACCATCTCCTTTCCTTTAAGGCTTCTTGGGGCTCAAGGCTCGAATTTGGTTTCCCATCATGTCAAGAGTTGGAGTGTTCTTCAAGCAAGTTCATGGCCCAAGGTGATGACTGGATTTTTCACAACCGTGAAGCTATTGAAGAAAAAGTTAGACAATTATTAATTTCTAGCAATGGTGCACCCACATGGTTCAATTTTTTAACTTGAACCTTAGGAAAGCTTTTAATTTTTGGTATGCATGGTGTTTTCAATTAAAAATGTAACCTATGCATTTGTTGATCACTGACTCTGAGTGTATTCTAGTGTGTACAGATGAGTGTGTGATTTTCTCATGATAACAGTTGCCTCCTTATGTATGAGGTTAGAAGCAATATTATAGCAGAAATACATCACATTTTTTTTATCTGAATGAGTCTTTCTAACTTCTTGAGAGATAGAGAAACGTACAATAGAGATGATTTGGGAAAATCCTTGATTTAGAACTAAAGAGAACCATGCTCTGAATAAATATTGATACAAAAGTGTCTATACAAGGCAGGCATATCCCATGCTCATTATGATGACTATGACTAAGTATTAAAATCATACAATAAATGGTCCTATCAAGTCAACATTGATGTGGCTGACATGTTGATGTTTGATGAAGATAACTGATTACACCCTTAGGGGTGTCTCTGATAAATAGACTATAATAGGTGCCCCCATGCATCAAAGGTAAAGCATTGGTAAGTGAGGTGCCATGGGATGCATGGGTCTTTGACTTTGGGTACCTCCAATGCTTCGAAATGTAAGCATTGTTGAAGCAAGTGCCATGGGATGCATGGGTCTTCGGCTAAATGAAAGGAATACAATGGTCACAAAGTACGATAATACCCTAACATGAAAAGGTATGTTGATGTCAAATGTCAAGGAGATCAATGACATCAATAGGAAATAATGATTCCCATTATGCCACCTGAGGTTGTCCCTTAAGAGGGGGAGCAACCAAGGTACTACTTCAAACCTGGAAGATGAGTGTTGAAGTTGATAGGAACGAAGCGCCCATCGCTCAAAAACATGATTCGCAGAATCTTTGCGAAGAAAGAACATATGGTTGTAATATGATGGGTCATAAAGGCATGATAGCAAGAGTTGACAACATGAGTGGATACGGAAAACTGCCTAAAGTTAGAGCTGTAATGCGGGTGGCAGTGGTTAGAACATTTTTTCTAGGGGAAATTCCCCTGGGGTTGGTATGACATCCAGTGTAGGTATGAGTATGTTCTAACTGTCATGGTGGATAATGAATGAATGATGAGTCATGGTGTGGATAAAAAAATAAAGCTCCAACCAAGGGTGACTAAGGACATCCACTGGGTAATTGACACAAAATATGGGTGAGAATACTTTTCCTTAAAAAATCTTTGTACACTTTCCAAAATAATGTAAAAGTGCCCCTATAAAATGGAGATAGGTGCCCCAAGAATATGGTGGCCTGCATGATGATATAAGTGGTTTTTTTGTTGAGGGTGGGGCCCCATTGGTTGGTCTCGGTGTGAGGTTGATGAGGCGGATGAAGTGACGCATATGGGCTATTGTCATATGGAGGAGTGATATGCCAAATGTAAAATGTAGGTGTGCATTTGATTCAATCCGACAATGAATAAATATGGTGGCCCGAGAGTGGGGTTGGTAAGCAATGATTAAATAAGAGAAGAATGAGGTTTATCTTCAAGACACACCTATGGGATGGCTCTCGGGCCTAGGGTTATGGTCATAGATGTCGATAGTGTAAGGTGAAATATAAAATGGGGTAATCCATGTAGGGAAAGTGTGATCAACCGACGTGGACTTTTACCATGTGTGGGTAGAAGGTGATGGTAAATGTGGTCAAGATGATGGACCCTATGGTTTATTCAAAGAAATGATATTAGGATATGCACAACTTTGGAGGAAGCCTATCATGCTAGGTGGAGAATGATACCTTAACTATCGATTTACATCGGGGGACTAATTTGTTGAGAGACTCTGAGGAACTTGCAACTTCGACAACCAAGACCCCAAGTGAAATAATCTTGATGAAACCATATGTAAACTGAAATGTGCTAAAGAAGAGGAAAAAAAACATTAAAGGTGCACCTGATTGGTGTTCTGAAAAGTGAAACGGGCCCAAAAATGAGTATGCTTATGAAATGAAAAGGAGGGTACCATGATGTAGGTGGGATGTCCTGATCCTAATTTCGTTGATGGTTTTGTGGATGGAGGTCTTGAGATCCTGAATGGGCCTCTGGAGGAATGGTAGAGGGGGAAATATACAAGGGTGTGGGGCCCATATTTCCACCTCGTTTTTACTTGCTGCCGTATATTCCAGAGTAGAGTCTGGATGTTGTTTTAGTTGTAGCGGTCAGCTAGAGCACCCGTGTAGCATGTGGTGAGAGACAAGTTATAGGCCTCTAACCCATATTTTTGCAATCAGTAGTCTAAGCTAGATAGGTCGTATAGGGTGGCCTTTGTGAATTTTTTTAGGAAAAAATGTGAACCCACATGGCGACTACAAAACAATCACTCAAGGGCATGCGGGTAAGAAAGGCACAGTCGTGCGATGCACACAACTATTAGGAAAACAGTCACGAAGTCTTCTGGATGAATAAGAGCTTTCTTGATTTTAGGGGAAGAAAAATGTCAGTCAAACTCTTGCAAAATAACCACCCAACTAGAAAACTTATGATTTATCATAAGGTGAGTGATCAAGTATCTCATGGGGTTAATGTTTGCAATTATGGTGGTGGTCCTCAAGATGATGTAGTGTCGAAGCTTTTGTACTAAGTGTACAAGGGCTAGGGTTATTTTTTGTACTAGCTCATACTTTAAATCAGGCCCAAAGAGGTTCTTTCTTATGTAATAGATGGTGTGTTCTCTGTTATTAGTTCCTTCCTGGACTAATGCCCCTACAATGGATACTTCTGATGCTAATAGGTAGAAGGTATAGTTCTTGATATGATCAAGGGGGATGACCAGTGGTGCCTGTGATAATGTATCTTTCAAGGCCTCAAATGATCTTTGAGCTTCTTCATCCCAATGGAAGGGAATGCCCTGATGAAAAAGGCACAAGAAACTGTGTGCACAAATTGTGTAATCGAGGACAAAGTGATGTAAGAAGTTGGTCTTACCTTGCAGGCTTTGTAATTACTTTAAATTTCTCAGAGGTGGGATTTCTCAAATGGCATGGACCTTCAGAGGGTCATCTCTAATGCCTTGCTGGGAAACAATGAATCCCAATAGTCATCCTGCATTGACACAAAAGACACACTTGAGAGGGTTCAAGCATAGGTTATATTGTCGACACCTTTGAAAAACTAGGTGGAGATCTTTTAAATCGTCTAAGAACTTTCTAGATCATATTGTAAGGTCATCCAAATAGGATAGTATTAGATGAGCCAAGTCATGGAAGATGTATTTCATAGCCCACTATAAGGTGGCACCAATGTTTGCAAGGTCGAAGGACATTACATGGTAGGTGAACATGCCCCATGGGGTCATAAAGGTTTTTTGTACTGATCAGTATGTCGTATCTGAATCTGGTTATACCATGAGAAGCCATCCATGAAGGATAAGGCTCTGTGTCTGACACATGCATTGATTACTTGATCGATGAAGGGTGTAGGGTAATTATCTTTGGGAAATGCCTTGTTCAAATCTCTAAAGTCAGTACAAACTTGAATGGTGCCCTATTTCTTCATGATGGGTACAAGGTTAGAAACCTAAGATGTGTAAGCGATATGGTAGATGACACTGGCCTTATGAATCTTATCTATTTCTTGCTTAATCGCTTCTTCCTTAGAGGGATGGAGTTGATGTTGCTTTTTCCTAACAAGGCAGGCGACATGCCATGTTTCGATGTAGTACTACATGATTGTAAGAGTAATCCTTAGCATTTCCAAGCAATACCATACAAATATGTCCCTATATTCTTGAAAGAGGGCTTTTTATGAGGCCACTTCTTCTGGGGAGCATGCTGCCCCTAACGAGATTTCTTTAACTATCTTGGGCTCGGTGGAAATATCTACCTTGATGTAGGTGAGATATTGGACATGTTGTATTCCTCAAATGATTTTAGTGCAGGGATGGGATTTTTAAACCAATCTACCTATCCTAGTGGTAGGAAGTCCTTTGTCTCTACTGTGAAAATATTGTGGCTTGGTGCAAAAATAGGTGAGAATTATTTCTTGGGTAAAAAGAAACAGGGGTGATGCATGGCATCCCAAGGACACTCTAGTTCTATCATGGCCTCGAGAATATATTCATTTGAATGAAAAATATTGTCTAATGGTGATAGAGGTTGTAGTAGGTCATGAGGATGGGATTGGGACCTAACGGGGATAGTTGAAAAACAAGGGAATGAATTGGTGGTTGCTACCATAGAACCCAATGATGTTGACAATGTGTAGATTGCATGGGTCTGCATAGTTAGGGGTGGTACTACCATCACGGTGGGTGAAGTGATATCGACACTAATATTAGTTTGACACAAAGCTACTCTTGTTGCTCAAAATCATGGGAGGTATTGACGATTCCACATATGATGAACTTGCAAACAAATGTGACAATCGTTGCACTTTCTTCTAGACTGGTTTGAGCGAGCAGGTTAAGGAATGTGGACCGGTGAGAGAAAAACATCTCTGGTTTTTCTCAATTCTCGACATTGATTAATGAAATAGCCTAGCTTGTCACATAGGGCACAGGAGTGGGAAGGTTTTGGCAACACTGTAGTAGGTATATTTTTCATCCTACTAGACTTTGACATGAGCGATAGGTAGAATGACAATGGGAACAAGGATAAACTAAGTGTGAAGCTTCTTCCTCAAAGACACAATAAATGGTTTTTTTTTATCCATTGTTTGCCACTGGCATGGTGGGAAGCGATGGTGTCACAACATTGGATTGAGTGAGGGCTCCCATGCATATCGATAATGAGGGATTTCAAGATAGTGATGTGTGTAATGTCCATACCCTGCATACATAGTGCATGGATGGTTGGTGTGTAATGCCTTACTACGTGTTGTTGTGGCCTTATCTCCTAAGGGTGGAGGTAGGGTTACTCGCACTTTTGGGGTGTGAAGAAGAGTTTTTAACTCCTCTAATTCTAGGAACATGTTGGTAGGGTGCCTTGATACTTCACATAATGCATAGTGTGGTGGTATCCTGAAAGAGGAAGTCACTGAGGTTTCCATCTTCTTACCTTTCTGCTTGTCCTTTTTGGTAGCACTTATTGGTGTCGATACAAGTATAACTTGTTTTGGGGTGAATTCCTAAGGGGTGGCTATAGGAATGATGTCTACCAAGGTAATACCTGAGTTTTCTAACATGGCTTGTGGGGCCAAATACTAGACAGGTATTGCGAAAGCCATTTTTGGCAATTTCAATGTTTCCAAGACTTGGTGTGAGACAAAACCAGGTGGGGGATACAAGAAAGGTGTCTAAGTGGTTGCGTATGTCATGAATGTTGAGTTAGTAGTTGCAGCACTTGGGGTGTCTAAAACTAGTTCCTAAGGCTAAGGTGTGTCTGACGAACTCATCATACACACTGGAGTTGTGGGGGAGGGCTCAATTAAAGGTGGGTCACCAGGGTATGTGTTGAGTGATGATTCCTTGAATGTCCCTGGACCTACTTCAGTAAAATATGTGACCAACTCTCTATGGGATCCTATGAAGGGTAATACACCATCAGGGATGGTGGATGTCCTTTTCTCAGATTATTTGAGTTGGTATATCATAATGATTTTCCCATATTGGAGGAACATCATGATACGAAACACTTAAGATGTTATTGCGGTCATCGCATACATGTAGCTACAACCTAACAAGATATTGTAATCCAACTGGGAATCAAGGACCTCAATATATATGAGAAATTTTTTTCCATAAATCTCTACTAGAACATCCTTAAAAAGTCCCATGGGAGCCAAGGGGCACTTGTCATATGCCTTAGAGTGTAATGGGTGATGCAGTGAGCTTGGGGGATCCTAGTTTCTGCCAAACTGATTTGGACATGATACAGGTAGATTCTCCCTCATTAACAATGCAACGATGGATGTTGATATTATGAATGGTGACAGGGATCTGGAAGGTGACTATCAATGGAAGAAATGGAGTGGCATTATCAAAATCGAAAGCAATCAAATGCGAATTGACTAGGTCGATTGGAACTAACATGAAAACAAGGGATTTTTGTTGGGTTGGGCAGGGTTGTAAAACCTCAAATGCTGACATAGTTGATGGGGATTGAGCTAAATCATCGACGATGCTATAATTATGAGAAACCTTTGAATTATGTCCTACTCGATGTAGTGGCCCTTTAACCATTTGTGGGATGGTTTCTACTGGGGCTCGAGGTAACATTAAAGGTGTCGTGGTTGTAGTGGTAGTTTATATGGAAGGGTTGGTTTATAGAGGGGTTCTGTAGTCCTGGTTTCATGTTTGCAATAGAACATCTTCTCCAACCATGAAAATGTCGCGATTGGTGGGATCCTTGGAACTTCCTCCAGGAAGCTTTTGATACTATTGTGGGGAGGGTTCACGTTGTGTATTCACTAATCCCTAGTGTGGTAAGGGATTTTACATGACTGTAGGTTGTCAGTTTGGCCCTCCTTACCCCTTGGCTTATTTCATCCTCTTCAAATCAGGGAGTTGAGGGAAATTATGGGTGCAATTCCCATATTCCACACAAATAGCACAAGCATGTTTAGTCCTTAGAATATAGTTCTTGTTCTACTTATGTGGGTTGTTATTGTTCCGACCCTAGTTTTGGTTTCAGTTAGGGGAATTTCCCCTAGCCAGTGCTTGTGAAGTTTGTTGTTGGTTGTTACTCCCTTACCCAGGTTCCCCTTTCTTCTTATTCTTTCCTTTATTCTTATTAGTATTTGGTGGGTTTGTCGTATTCAATTGTTCAAAAGACTGTTGTTGTTGTGAGAAATAAGGTTGTATGAAATTAACCTCGAGGTTAGGCTGAGCTGTGGGCTTGTTCTGGTGGGGTACTGGAAAAGGGAAGTAAGGAATCCATTGTCCTAGGTTAGTTTAAGTGCTTTGGGAGGTGGAAACCACCTCTGCGACATGTGAAGGGTATTGACCACCCTGCATGGGAGGCTATTGGCTACTTTGCATGGTAGAGTATTGATCGCTCTACATAGTAGGGTTCTACGAGGGTGAAGGCTGATTGGGATGGTATCCTATGTTGGATGGTTTTTTTACTGCATATGTAGTACTGTATGGCTGGTAAGTGTTTGGGCCACTATACACATTTCCAAACTATTGGAATTTTTTTTTGGGTTTATTTTGGGCTATGGTTTGAATCAAACCATCTGCATCACTTGATTCTCCTAGTTTCTCTTGTTTTAATGAATATAACCGAGGGGAATTTGGTAGACCGTAATAGAGGTACCTAGACTAAGTATAAATGATCCCAAATTGTTGAGCCTTACTGATAGCCTTTTCTTCTTTCTATGGAAACATGGTAGCCACATATTTTAAGATTGTGGGCAAAAGAAATTTTAAAAAGAAGTCAAGGAGGAGGTCCTCAGTTACGTTCAATTTTCACAGGCTATGACATTTCCACCATTCATAGACATGGTCCGAGATATGTGTGGCAATCGTTTTCCGAAAATGGATGAGTAATTATAATCCAATATCATGACATACTGGGAGCTGAAATAAGGTGATATATGACCTAGCTAGAGAGTTAAAGGTCCCATGGGAACCTGAGGCCTCACTTACATACCATTGTATCGTAATCCTAGTGAGGGTGCATTGAAAAATTCATAAGCGAACTAAGTCATTTGTGATGCTATTAGATGAGCTCCATAGATGAAAGGTCATTATATGGCTTCCCAAATCTTCCCTCTATTTGCCTTCGAATTTTCTTATATATGAGGGTAACTTGGTTAGCATAGGGGGGCAATTATGACTATGTGCAATGGGGCCATTTGTCAACTTTCTTAGATCTGGGAGATTTAAGGAAGTGAGAAATGGGATTTTGGTTTTATTCGCCATCGTGAAATGATTTTTAACTATGATTTGTAAAGGGGTTTCCTATGGGGAAGTATGAGAAGTACTACCTAGGGGGGTAGTGTGTGGACTCCCCTGAGGGTGGTGAAAGGAGTACCTTGAGGGGGAGGGGTCCCAATCAAGGTTGCTCCAACAAAGGATGAACCAATAAGAGTGGCTTTGTGATGACTTCTACGCCGAAATGGTAAGATATCTGTCACACCTCCCGACAATGGGGGGAGGTTTTGGAAGCTCCTAGAGTGAGGGGTTACCGTTGGGTCCCCTATGGTGTCAAATGGAGTGTGCGTTACTTCTGTGGTGAGGGGGAATATGCATAAAAACAAGTAAATCACATACATAAAACAAAGTGAAAAATAAATGGTTACTTGCCCTTTATTTTATGCTATGTGATCAATCAAATAAGAAAAAGGTATTTATTTTCTTGCGTATGATAAAATTCTCACAAGACTTATTTGTCCTTTCCACTCTCAAAGTAATTGGGCCTTGAAATGATATCTTTTTTTACTTGTACTAGGGCTATGTCTCGAAAGAACTGGCAATGATTCTAGCAGCCAAAGAATCAACCAAGGTAATCAAGAGGATTTAGTGCTTCTCACACCTCCACCTATAAGGAAAGATTCCATAAAAATTTGGCCACTAAGATACCTTCATCCCATGGGGGAAGTCGAGTCTTGAGATTCTTGGTAGTCGTTCAATCAATGTGGAGCACTATACAGGTCGAGTAGCCCCATATAGGATCACACATAGTGATACATAAGCCTAGCCCCCTTTGAATCAGGTTTTTGGAGTGCTCAAGATTTTCTTTTCCATGGGATGATGAAGGATTTTAGGCACCCTAAAAGACAACTTCTATGTTTCAAAAATGTAACATGACAATGGTGGCTTATGGGATGCCTACCCCCAATCGTATTAACCTAAACTATAAATTCTTTTATGGCTCTTGTGGGGAATTTAATGTGTTCAAGTTATGGTTGATTTTAGAGAGTCTTGCTTCACTTGTGGTGTGAAGATGTAAGCTAGAATAAACTCAATACAAAAGCTCCTAAAACTGGATGCCTTTTCTACAAAGTTTAGAGTAGCTTAGTGTGTGTAGTGTAATGTGTGTGAAAGTGACATGGTTAGCATAATAAATGTGTAGTGATGTGGATATACAATGATCCTTTACAAACCCCCTACTTACACTAAGTTGTGCTTATTCCTTGCATGAAAAGAAATAATGTGTGGATGATGGACCACTTACTTCTTTCCTATTATACTATGTGAGCCTACAAGGGAGATGGAAAAAACGGAGTGTTTTAAGAAAGATTTTAGATGCAAGCTTAGGATCATCTAAAAGATGCAATGGAAGTAAGGTATACTCCCTTTCTTTAATAGAACTTGGTCCTAGTCCCAATATTAATGAAGTTAAAAGCTTTGGTTAGTCAAAAAGATATGTGGATTTAAGGCCACTTACTCTCCTCCTAATTAAGTTATGTTTGGAATGAGAAAAATAATTTGAGAAGATATGTGGATTATGGCCACTTACTCTCCTCCTAATTAAGCTATGTTTGGAATGCAATTTTTCAAAGTAAGGATTAAGTAGTTGCCCTAGTAATAGTGGTTAGTAAAGTAATTAAACAATTATCTAAATTGTAAAAATTTGCAAAAGTGCAAGTAGTACACTAAAGGTTGCCCAACACTCAAGAAAAAGAAATTACAATTATTTTTTGAGTTGTCTGCAACCCGTACGGGTTATGCTCTGCACAGACACGTAAACTACGTGTCTGCCTATGGTAAAATCCACATGTCCAACGCAAAAATTTAAATAGGGGCACATTCCGGGCCGTAAATAGGTCCTAAGGGCCTGCAAAATTCCAAAGAAATATCAAAGGCACAATGAAGTGAAAATGCAGAGAGAAAGGTCTTGCAAAACAACCAATTAGATCAAAGAAAGGCAACAAGTGGAGTTACCATCTTGTAATGGTGTGTTTGTTGCATATGAGTACAAAAAACACCTTCCTTTGAGTTGGTTGTTACCTACAAGGAACATACAAACAATTGGATGTTGTTAGTGGACAAACATGGATAAACAAAGCATTGAAAGTGATGGTAGAAATGCATGAACAAAACTAAATCAAAACTACACTAAATAACACGTAAGAAAGCTTAATGAAGCAAAACAAATCAACAAAGGCATAGGAAAAGGATCCTCTTTATTGATTTCTGGTGGTGGAAGAGTTAGAATAGAAGTATTAAAGACACTTGAAGAGAATTTCTTGAGCAATGGTGCTAAAACAATCTCAACAAGGATTTCCCTTTCTGAATCTCTTTTCCAATCTATTTCTCTCTCAAAGAAGCATAGAAGACTCTCTCAATGGTGGAATTCTCCTCAGAATTGAATGCTAGATTGGTTGGAAGCAATTTTGGCAGCATAACAATGCACTACTTCTTCTTGGTTTTGGCTCTCCATGACCTTGTATTTATAGAATTTTTGTACACTCCTTACCTCCTTTGGCTCATTAATGTGGTTGTTTTCCTCGTAAATGAGATGAGAGATACCATACCATTTCCTTTAAGGATTCTTGTGGCTCAAGGCTCAAATTTGTTAGCCCATCATGTTGAGAGTTGGAGTGTTCTTCAAGCAAGTTTGCAGCGTGAGGCGCTGACTGGATTTTTCGCAACCTTGCTACTATCGAAGAAAAATCCTCGCAATTATTAATTTCTAGCAATGATGCACCAACACAGTTCAATTTTTTAACTTTAGCCTTAGGAAAGATTTTTAATTTTGGTCTTCATGTTGCTTTTAGATGAAAATGTAACCTTTGTATGCGTTGATCACTTACTTTGAGTGTCTTCTAGTTCGTACAGATGAGTGTACACTTTTCTCATGATAGCAGTCTACATCATGACCTTTATCCACAATATGTGAAAAAAATGGTGTTACTATAGAGAATTTGAAATTGAAAGTCAAGACATAGTAGGAATTGAATAAGAGGTTGATTCAACCATGCCTGGAATGCTTTATCTCTGATTTGTTCTTGTTTAATAACAATCACTTTATTTTACATCATAGTGGAGTATAATTTCAAATGGTAGATAGGTCAATCATCATCGGGATCATGATTGTAAAATATTGAACATTACATCGATAATATTAATAGCATAATGAATTTAGTATGATCAAACATTATACCAAACATTCACTAGAAGCATTGAAACAATTTTCCCAAAAATAAATATGCAAAAAACCACTTTATAAAACAAATGTTGAATTACACATTAAATTTAAATTAATTCCATTGAAAATCCAAAAATAAAACTACTTAATTATCTTTTTCTTATGCCCCAAGGGGATGTCTAAAGGTAGACTCAGTGTAAGGAATTTTTAAGTAGATGGTGATCTATGAAACTTATATTTTATTAACAACACATCACCATGAGACAAACTACATATTGCATGTGAAATAATAGATCTAGATTCCTTCCTTTTAAAAAATAACTCTTTATTATTGGAGTGTTCCTGAAAGGAACAATTTGTGCTAAATAATGAGGATCTACAACTATTTATGGACCATGCAATATTTCCATGAGTTCATGGATAACCATTGATATACAACAAGCCTTTTCTTGTTAAAGTTTCTAGAAACATAAAAATCATTGTACACATTATACATGTAAATTTGATGTTTTTATTTTATAATATTCAAGTAATTATACTGACTATAAAGAAGACCAAAAAGCAACAAAAGTGTTACTGATTGTTTGGGAGGAAAATATACATGTGAAAGGAGAAACAACCCAATGTTTGCAACATCTATTTTAGATTTGGAAAACATATACCATCTACTTTAGGCTTGGAAAACATATAACTATCACCACAAAAGGAGAATTCAATTCCAACATCGAGCACAAGCATGGAAGATGGCCAAGTGCCATACAAAGCACAATTGTTATAGGTTTGATATTTAACTTTGCATATTGATAGGAAGAGGGAAGTGATCAATATATTCCAAAAATTGAACCAATGTTGGTGTGTACTTGTACATTTTTTTCTCTCAACTCATCCAACTTTTTAGATCTCTTAATAAATATTTTTGGATATTATTTATATCATACTTTAGCTCACTAGAACTCTCTTTTGTCTCGATAGAACGAGACAGGTTTGTTAATTTAAGATGCAACTTGGAAGTTGTTCTTGCTTCCAAAATTTCAAAAAGTGAGCATATGGAAGTGTTCCTTTGTCTATATCAACTATTGGAATGCCAACAATAGTGGAAGGTACTAAAGTATCAACTTTGTCTAGTTAACATTAATATAATGGGACAATGTGACATGTTGATGATTCACCTTCAATATTTTACATTTTGAACAACCACATATTATTGTGGTGTCATGAAAGAAATCCCATTCATGGCAAAATACCAGACCTAGGTATATTGTTGGAAGATGGCATGTTATAATTGGAAAAATAAAGCAGGTGTCCACTTTTGTTAAACATCTACCTACATCATCATCTTTCTCTTGATAAGAGCTTGTTCCATTTTTGAATTGGTGGAATATCATGTGAATTTGAACTCGATATTGATCCATGATCCTGTAAAATTCAATGAAAAATTATTCAAATGCACATATATAAATCACATAAATTCAATGCAATAAATGAATCATAAATAAAATATAGACTTATTGCAGATGATATATGAGAACTTGAAGAACTTGCAACAATATGGAATAAGATGGAATATGCAAAATTGGCAATTTGATACTATAACATTTTCTTTCCTACATTTTATCTAAAAGAATTATTAATACATGAATGAATTCTTAAAAAAAAGTTTGAAAAGTATGGGACAATCTAACTTCAAACAAAATTTTGAATGACTTTTAAAAGTCATGTTTCTACCTAATTATTTTGTTACAATGCAGTGGCTATATCTATAGAAAATGCACTAGTGTAATAAATTATGATAAGCACCAAAGAGTGACCTCCATTTTGGCCTCTATAAACAAAAATCTTCACAAAATTTTAATTGTGTAGGTTTGCATTTGTATTTTGTTGATTAAATTATTTAGCATTGTGTTTTCATGTAAAAATGTGTCAATGATATTTAGTCTATACAATGCACCAAAAAATTAAGTTACAGAAGTCAATAGTGCTTGTGTGTGGAAAGATAAGTGTCTTCTAACTGAAGGGGTTGGAACCAATGGTGAAATGCAAGGAGATTTTCAACATTGGGCAAGGTTCAATTCTCGTGATGGCCACTTAATCTAGAGACAATGTGGATAGCTTGAGGTAGTGGTCAAACATGTGGTTACACATAGAGATATTATATTAATGATCTCACCGCCCAAGCACACATAGGATCAAATCCTACCCTTATGTCTTGTTTTAAAAAATAAAATCTCTCTAGAATGATTAGGTTTTAAGGGTTTCATTCGATAAGGAAACCAAGGTTTAAAACTCATAGTAATTGAGAGGAGACACCAAAAAAATCCAACTATGTTAAGGGTTATTATGGCTGAAGTTAGGTTAGATGCTCTGGTTTCTTATGCCATAGGCTAATCCTGCAAGTCGATGATATGCTAGCCAAAAAAAAGGAGATAAGTGTTTTCCTTATCGGCGAATGAACATTACCGTGTACATATTCAGGTGCATGACACACATTGGTACTCCAATGCATTTATCCATCAATATAAATACAACACATTGATGCATGTTATTGAACAATGATGTGTTTGCCTCTATAAAGAAAAGCCTTAACAAATTTCTAATTGTAAAGATGTGTACTTGTAGTTTGTCAATTAATTTTTTTAGCAATGCATCTTTTATGTTAGAGAGCATCAAGGAGCTTGAAATTGTAAAGTGTACCAAAAAATTAATTAAAAAAAATATTGTGCATGTTTACTATCGATGCACCAAAATATACAATGAAAAAATGACAAAAAAGTCCATTTTTCTAAAAGTATGTGTTTATAAATGAAAACCCTAATCCTTATTTTATGAATTCTTTTACCAAAATTTAGAGAGGGTATTTAAGCAAGAGAGATTTACCAACAAAGACTTTGGAGTTGGTGGATTCTTTTAAGAACCAAATTTGTAAGGAATCACCATATGTCACATACAAATATTTAGAGGAGAAATTTATGTGATTTCATTATATTTATCATCTTAATATTTCATTTATTTGATTCAAATGATTTTCAAGGCATTCTAAAAATATATAAAAGAATTTCATAATTACCTTTAGCTTTCTTGTTGTTTCTCATGGTTTTTGTCTCTATATTTCATAATAATATTTGTTTCTTTCAAGCAATAGATTTTTATAGATTTTATTTATTTGTATTTTACGTTTTCATTTGTTAAATGTTCCAATGGGACCATTCATTGAATTGGATCTCAAACTAGAGTATTTTGTAGGGGAAAAATATAACCAAAAGGTGAGTTTTTAGGATAATATTTTGAGCGAGGTGAATATTTTATATTATTTAAATATCTATTTAGCCTTAAATGTCTAAATCTATTATTATTTTTAGATAAAAACAACAACATATTTCTCATAAGGAATCATATTCACTTATTTTTACAAAGGCAAGAGAATTTTGAAATCATTTCCATTTATTTTCAAGTAAAGGGGACAAATTTTCTCTTGAATAGTTTTCAAGCATGTGGTATTAGATGGACCATAATATTCATCTATCTTATTTGATGTAATATTTAAAAATTTAAACTATAGATAGTTTGCTAGCCTATTGTATTTAATGTGAAGAAGTCTATTTAAAGGTTTGATATGCTCCATTGTTGGATACTAGATATATAATTAAATGGTTTAATATAGCGAGAAATGTATTTTAACTTTGAGTTTTGTACTTTTATTATAATTTGATTTATCTTGAACAAACAACATTCTTTTTAATTGAGTTTCTTTTTGAATAAATATTTGTATTTTTAATTAAGTGATATCGATACATTTATATTTTAAGGTTTCTAAGTAAGTATTATGAAGAATAAATTTGTATGAACTTTTATACTTTTATATTTTAGTGGTTGAAAAGAATGGATTTATACTAATGGATTAAAATAACATTAGATTTAGTTCAATAAGAAATAACTTTCGCATGGTATTCTCTCTATTGAAACCTATATATAACAACTTTTTGTTATAAAACATATTGAAGGATGTATGATGTATCTTCAAGAGTGAATGTGTTGCCTTTTTTATCTATAATATTATATATGCAAATACATATATGTTTGGCTTATATAATTGTTATAGAGATTGGATAATATAAAGATAGTCATATATATTTTTTTGACAAATAACTTTTGAATGGTATTCTCTCTATTGAAACCTATATATGACAACTTTTTGTTATAAAACATATTGAAGGATGTATGATGTATGATGTATCTTCAAGAGTGAATATGTTGCCTTTTTTTCTATAATATTATATATGCAAATACATATATGTTTGACTTATATAATTATTATAGAGATTGGATAATATAAAAATAGTCATATATATTTTTTTGACAACATTCGTTTAGTGTTTACAATAGTATATTATATGAGTTATGTTTACAACTATTTTTCAATTTATAATTTTATTAATTTAAGTGTAGATTAGAGAGATTATACCATAATGTGTTGGAGAAAACTTAAATAGCCAAATATTTAGTTAGAAATGAATTTTAATTTTTGGTTCAATATTTTTCTTATAATATTGCAAGTTATAGTGTATGTGAATCTTTTGTTCTG
Source organism: Pinus tabuliformis (assembly GCA_031772625.1). NCBI lineage: Eukaryota > Viridiplantae > Streptophyta > Pinopsida > Pinales > Pinaceae > Pinus > Pinus tabuliformis. Next base: position 543,440,432 of record CM062807.1, read on the forward strand.
TATCTTGTTTTTTTTAGTTCTTAATTCATAAGCAAAGACATATATATTTGGCTTAAGAAAAATACCATGTATGTCTTTTAAATGAATTTTCCTTATTTCTTACCATAATATATTATATAATTATAGTTAGATGTATTGTCTTAAAATACAAGTTTTTATTTAGCTTTTGGTTACATGTATTTTTTTAGCCTTTGAATTTTTAGTTTTAAGGAGTCTAATCAACTTTTGATATTTTTGTTATAGTTCTCTATTGCATTTGTTTTACCTAAACAAAAATGTTTTCATTAGTCCTTAATTGGAAGTTGCATTGGGGCACTTTTTGAAATTTGATTATTTCATCATATTATTCACAACAAATTCCATGAATATTCAAACATATATTGATATTTTCCATGGAAATATGTACATTTACACTACAATGATACACACTCATATAAGAAGTAAATTCCTACATAATATGAAGATTAGATGTAGCATCAAGAAAATGGATAATGACAATATCTACCCAAGAGAAGACAAAAATATTCATCAGAAAATTTCACCACTTTTTTTAATAAGGAATTATTTGTAGAGTTGGCATACTTTTCCATGAAAAATTGAATGATTTGCCTACCTTAAAATGGACATTGAATAAAATATTCATCTCGAACCATTATAAATTCTATAATAAATATCACATCCTTAAATTTTTCGCTATCCCAGACCCTGTCATTGTCCATTAAAAAAAAAAAAATTCATGATCCATCATGCGCAATGTACATGCATATCGCACGAATGTGTTTGATCTTATCAACAACACCATTTAGTTTAAAATGCAGATAACATTGTTTTTTATATCAAAAGTATCATGTTTTAAATGTGTTCATGTGTTTGGTGATGCATAGTAGATAGTAATGAAGAACTCATGCATTTATTTCTTTATAGAGCACCATGTGGAGTAATGAAGAACCAATGCTTCTATTATTTCATAGAACATTGCATGGATATAATATTTGTAAACAAAACATTTTTGATTTCGTAGAGCATAGCAATCATATAATAGTGTGTATAAATATGTAAAATGCATTAGTGTTTGTAAAATATATTTCATAATTTTTATGTATGATGATCACTATCTTTTTCGATATAAGAACATTGATCGAAGTTTAAGGAGAAAGACTTTATAGCTCATCACAACAAGAGAACAAGGCAAATTCTTTAAATTTTATTAAAAAATTAATATATTTGAATTATCTATAGGTTTAAGTTAATGATGTGTCTTGGTTAATGCATCTCACACAAAGCAATACCTTGAAGAAACTCAGTAAAATTATTGAGTGTAAAAGAGCATGAAAGTTTTATGGAAATGTTGTAAAGGGATGACTTAGGTGGATCAAAAAGTAATTAAAATGAAGTTTTTCTCAACTTTTTGTTAAAAATGAATTTCTTATCATTAATCAATCACATATTTTAAACACTAGATTTCACTTTTTTTAAAATATTTTGTAAGGACCAATAACAACTAAATAGAATATTGTCTTAAAAGAATAAAAATTATGAAGTAAATAATGATGAGATGGTTCTTTATTCATTGCAACTACAAGTTAATTAGAGTGCAAATAATATTTTACAAAAGTATAAGAGGTATAAAAAGAATATAACAAGCTCAATAATTAAGTTACATATTTTCTAAACAATATAGAATATTGTCTTAAAAGAATAAAAATTATGAAGTAAATAATGATGAGATGGTCTTTTGTTCATTGCAACTACAAGTTAATTAGAGTGCAAATAATATTTTACAAAAGTATAAAAGGTATAAAAAGAATATAACAAGTTCAATAATTAAGTTATATATTATTTAAATAATAATCAGTAAAACTTGTGAAATTCAAAATAACAAATAAATTTATAAAGTTAAAAATAAATCATTTAAAAATTATTATTATTATTATTATAATTATATATATATAATAAGATATAACTCACTCATCAAAATAACAAAAATAAATTTATAAAGTTAAAAATAAATCATTTAAAAATTATTATTATTATTATTATAATTATATATATATAATAAGATATAACTCACTCATAAAATGAATTAGAGCTAATAAAAAATTCATTACCCCTGAAAGAAATGATATATGTTTACAATTCACATGCTATACAACCACCCAACCAACCACCCATAAATAAGGATGAAGAGAAGACACGAATAAGTAACCCTCACCATAAAAGAAAAACAATTCCTTTCTTCAATGTAATTAGATTGCAAAGAGATTATAGGTTTTACCACACCTCTAGCAACGTGGCAACCTTATACCATTAAAATGGAAAGAAAAATAAACATGTGAATATTTAAATGAAAATTTTAAATCGATTAAAGTATAGGAAATTTTAAAAATGTAAATTAATTAAATTATTGTAGAAGTTTATTGGATATGGTTAAAATTTAATAAAAGATAAATATTAAATTTAAATTTTATATTTTTAAAAATTAGAAAGAAGTTTAATTGTTAAAGTATATGGGGTTGTTTTGTTATAAAGTATTATGTAAATTATGAAATTCAAATTTTAAATTTTTATTTTGCTAATGAACTAAAAAAAATAATAATTAAGAATATGTATTTTTTTGAAATATTTATGAGTTTAAATTTAGAAGTGGGTATAGTATATATGTTTTTATAGATTTTTAATAGTCAAATCATAACTTTAAAATTAAATTATTACAATTAAAAAGTATAATCTTATTTTTAATAATAAATAATTATATCCGGGGTAACTAAATTGGTGATTATCATATTATGAAGTATTTTGTAAACTATAAGATTTAAGGTTCAAATTCCAATAATCAAACCAATAAAAAAAATTATTTTGGTGTGTGTGTGTCCTATTTGAATATGTATCTCATGGCACTGTGGAACTCTTGCGATGCAGCGGCTAGGGTTCGACCTTAGCCGACCACTTCCTTATCATCTTCCAACCTTTTACAAGTGGATCTTATTGCATCTCATCCTCTCCAGAGACTTTGTCCATTGTTCCACCTCAATCCTTGGCTTTTCCCTCCTCGTCGACTGGGAACAAGATATCAATTATGGGGAAGAGTTCTTCGTTTCAATCCCTAGCTTCGCTCTCCTCTCCAACTAGAAACAAGATATCAATTATGAGGAAGAGTTCTTTTTTTCTCTTAGTGGCATGTTCCCAATCACCCTTGGTTGCTATGCCCATCACTTACAATGGGTTTTTTCTTCGTCCTCCTTGTCAAATGGATCATTTATTCCTTGTGTTCTAGTTTCTGGTGAAAAGGGCATTACTTCTCCCTCAAACCAGGAGGGCTCTTGTCAGGCTCCTGCTCAGTCATTCTACGACATTGTAAAATATGCAGTTAACAGTCTACCCTATGGGTTCGTGCCCTTGTTTCCGGTTCCTTTCCATTAGGGATTCCTGTTCTGGAAGCTCCTACGATTGAAATATTATTAGTAAATGAAGTTATTTGCAAGGAAAAATTCTTCTTAGAGGCAGGTTTGATTTGTAGGTTCAATGGTCTATGTCTGAGGCTTGTAGATCTCCATTCTTGGATTTCTGAGCAGTGGAAGCCATTAATTTCTGATGAGTTAAATATATGTCCTTTGGAAAGAGGTTTCTTTATCACAATATTTCATAAAATTGCAGATCGAGCGAGGATTTCTGAATCTGATCTATGGTTTTGGGGTAATGTAGGGCTTTCTTTGCAACCATAGTTTCCTTGCTTCAATCTGTTTTTTAGCATCAATTTCGACTGATCCGGTTTGGGTAAGGTTGCCCAACCTCCCTTTGCATATGAGGAATCTTGCTTCTTTAACAACAATTGGTAATGTCATAGGCAATTTTATTGTCGATGTAAAGACACAAAATACTATCTAAATCCAAAATATGCTTGCATTTGTGTGGAAATGGATTTTAGTAAAGAATTTCCCGTTGAAATTAAGTTAACAAGCCTTGGTTATTCTTGGGTGAAAAAATTGGATTACAATAACATATATTTTCATTTTATAGGTTGTTATGAGACCGGGCATTCCCTCAAAATTTGTTCCAAAATTTTGGAAGAATAAGGAAAAAATAATAAGTCGAAAACCAAGTTGGTGGGAGGACACCAACTTAGATCATTACACAATATCAAAGGAGGATCCTCCTCTACTTCTTTGCAATGAGGCCAAATTGCAAAAAGACGTAAACTCTACAAAGATCGAGATTGATTCATCTAAAGAATTAGGAGATTCAGTCACAAATCAAGCAAAGTCAAGTAACAATGAGGAGGTCTTAGACATCTCAGTAAAATCTAATAAATCAAATATTCCTACGAAGAACTCTTCTGGAAAAAAAATGAGTATGATTTCGCAGCTTTGGACAAGGGCAAGAACATTTCTCCAAAGTTCAAGTGTTCTTCTTCATAAAGAAAATTCAAAAAGGCTCCCTCTTGGGCTAATCAAGTAGAAATGGAAACTATTTTTTTGTGTCAAAAGAATGGGAATGCCAATACAGGCTACTCAAAGAATGGTGAAATGTTAGATCCATCATAAAAGTTGGAGTGGACCCAATTGGCAAAAAAAGCAACTCTCCAAAAATAACAAGAAGCCAGTCAAAGATGAAATAATTCTAAATTAAGAATACATTACAAATATATCTGGATTTTAGGGATTTTTTTGGAAAATCTTCATATGAATTAGGAACAAACTTCTTATATTAAGGAATTCTCCTATAAGGATTTGGGATTATCTAACATGTTCTATCGCAAATCCTCAAAAAATTTGGTATATCGTATTTTGAGTTAAATTATAATAATTTTTAGACCAGATCTCATCATTGTTAATATAACTTTGTCTATCCAATTTTTTTTTTTAAATATTCATTTCCTATTTAAAACTTTGAAAATGATATAATTGACATTGTCCTTCCACGTAATTTTTTAAAAATATTCATTTCCCATTTAAAACTTTGAAAATGATATAATTGACATTGTCCTTCCCACATAAGAATGGTTGAAAAATCTGCATGGTGGATACTATTGTAAACATACTACTTTCTGTATAATCGGAATGTCATAAATTTTGATAATGTTTGCAATCGAATATCATATAAGATAATGTGTTCATCATATATCAACATCATTTAAGATTGTATGTACAACAATAAAAGATCTAATATCATCTTAAATATGGGTTGGCATCCTTCATCAAAATTATTTATAGGGAGTTTTTTTTATTTTTTAAATATAAAATTTATTTTATCGAGAAGAGTTTTATAAAGAAATGGTATTATATAATATTAAATTTAAAAATAATTAAAATAAATATTTTTTATAAAGAAATAGTATTATATAATATTAAATTTAAAAATAATTAAAATAAATATTTTTAAATTATATGGGTATATAATAAAATTGTGAATGGACTGTACACTTAAAAAGTATAAATAAATCAATGTTTAATTTAAAGTAAATTAATTTAAATTTTTAAATTAAAAATTGAAATAAAAAATGTTGTTAATTTTACTGTATATTAATAATAACAATAAAGATTTAATGAAACTTTTGATTACGAGTGGACATTAAAAAAAAAAATCATAAATTATTAAAGAAAATAATGAATTTCTTAATTTATAATTAAGAAAAATAATACGTATTTATAAGTTATTAAATAAATAAAAAATGATTGTTTTTTAATTAGTTGATAATGAACAAAATATTAGGTTTTATCTATAGTATGTTCTATAATTAATATGGGGAATATATATGTACATATATACATCACAATATTTGAAAAATACTTCTGTATGGATCCATCTTAAATTCATATCTCTCTAGTTTTAATTGATAAAAAAAAATTACACCTTAAGAAATCTCATACTTGTGAAGCTTTAAATTATAATAAATAAAAAGAATATGTCTTAAGAAATCTCATATCTTTTAAGCTTTAAATAATAAAAAACTTTATACCTTAAAAAATGTGATCCTTCTATGTGCTTGGCAGATCGAGGCTTAAGATGAATCTATGTTGGTCATAATTCAATTGTCAACTAATAATGAGGATATATATATATATATATATATATATATATATATTCAACTGTGGTTAGTGGTCACTGAGTGACCACTACATCCACAAGTAATAATCTCCACAGATCCACCCGAAGGGATCTACCCGCCGACTTATACCTCGTGATCTTCCAATTGGCAAGGTACTTAGCAACGGAAACTTGGCCAATTGAGTTATCCCATATGATAGTGAAGATAGTTATTATCCACTTCACCTAAAATAGCTCACTAGTGGTCCGTAAGCGGTCAAATTTTCACTCTTACTAAATGTTTGTGAATCCCTTTATGTTTGGGGAAGACAAACTCTTAACCAATTAAAAGTGGTTTTAAGTTTTACTTCATGACCAAAACATTGTTTTAACCTAGATAATATTCACAAGAAAGTTCCCGTATGCGGGTGACAATTAAGGACAGTAAGGTAGCAACCAACTGGGTTGGCGTGTGGTGAGACCACATGGCCTCCCGCAGGTTGGCACAGAGGTCCAAAAATGGCATTTACAATCGCCATAAATGCACCTTATGTAAGCGCTGCCTCCAATCTGTTAACCGTCATCAACCTCGGCTCAGTGAAAACATGAATTCTCGAGAGAATTTCGCCTCTACTTCTGCCTATCAACCTCTGCAATCTCTGCCACTGCAATGCCTCTGCCCTCAAGCCGTGACTATACCCAGCTCCCGCACCACCACAAGGAGACGCTGCCACCCCCTTTGTTGCATTGGTTTTGGCCCGGGCATCCACTTCACCCATAGCCTGGATTGTCATTTTATCTTCCCTTCGGCCCTGGTTGCTCACCCCTTTGCTGAGTAGTCCGCAAGCTCCATTGTGTCATTGTACCCCATTGTGCCCAATTTTGGAAGAAATTCGCATATGCCTGCAGACAGTATGGTGCGACATCGTATGCGCAACCGCAGGGGCGGGAGTCGAGGGAGCTTGAGTCGCCCCCAGCACTCTCCTGCTTCGGATACCACTTCCTCTTTGGCTGAGCAACTCCCTGGGTGTTACCCAAATTCGCGCAGTGGAAGAGGTCACCTCCAGTCGATGGCCTCTACCTCGCCTCCCAGTAACTTCCCTTCCATTTCTGCCTCGTCTCTCAGAGGCACTCCACCCATTCCTCAACCGCATTCCCAGAATGCCCAATTCACCTTTTGCTCTACCCTGAACAAGCTCCTCATCACAGCCACCATAACCATTCTCTTTCACGAGGCGGAGCAGATCATTGAGGAACAAGCCACCGAGGTTGGTGGACACACCAATGTAATTGAGGAGCAAGGAACGACGGGGGGTGGAAGCACCAGGGAAATTAGGGTCTCAGACATTGCTGGTGGTGGGCGCACCATAGCAGGGTGCAACCACACCAAAGCCATACCGGAACTAGCTTAGGCGAGCATTCAAGGAGCAGGGGAGTGGAACCAAGAGTAGAAGACAAGACGTGCAGGGAAGGAGGTGAATTGGGTAATGGACGAATATTATTGTCTCGTCGAGGAAGAACACCAGGCATTGCAGGCAGGCAACACAGAGACCTCGCTTCTGGTAGGTGGCGACATGGAGGAGTACAGGTGCTTCATCATGGAGGAACACCCTCTGTCTCCGCCACGTCCCTAGTCTGCCACCTTGATGCCGCGTGTCCGCCTCATTGTCTGCCACCTTGCTGCCACTCAGCACGCCACACGTCCGCCACACAGTCTGCCACTCAACATGCTACGTGTCTCAAGTTTTTTGGGACTCTGTTTTTCAGTTTTTTGTTTTCAATGGGGTTTCGGTGAAAAAACTATGAGTTTTTGGCTCTTTAGTTGGTTTTTTTGTCTCATTAGATACAATGATAACAAACTGGATGCTTTGTTGGTTTCCCCTGCGTGGGTAGCAAGCTAATTCTCTGAACTCTTTTCTGTTACAGACTGGTTTCCCTTCTGGGCAGTTCAGATCCAGACTTTGCTGGTTGTTGCCATTCCTCTAGCATAGTTAAGTACAGGCTCCGGCCTCAGTGTATGATATCTTTTTTTCATTAATAGAATTAGTATAACTTAGAAAAAAAAAATATTCACAAGAAAGTGAATATTCCGTATGATCATTATTGAGGCTACCTTGAATGAAATCTAATTATGTGTTTTTTAATAATATTTATTCTTTTTAATTATAAGTTAAGTTTACCTTCAAGAAGCAAATAATACATTTTAACCATTTGGTTGTAATTTAACCTCTTAACTAAATACTAGCACAACCATATAACTTAACTAGCTCGTAAATTCCCATAGACATCAATTTATGATAAGCATCAAACACTTACTTCATGATATATCTTATATTACTTAAAAAAAAATAAATTATAAAATTAATTAAATCATAACTTTATTTTAATTGGGTTGAGAGACACTTTGTAGTATGGTAAAAATGTGGTAATTTCCTATTTAACATTTTGACTCGATCAAAATAAAAATAAAATAAAATAAACTTAAACATAAACATAAAATTAACGCTTACTAGCCTAGTGTGGTAGATATGTTATAATGTCATATTTAAAATTTTGACTCAGTCAAAAAAAAAAAAACTTAAAATTAAGAGTTGTATTTATAACTATACTTATAATTAATTATAATTAATAATTTCACGATGGGGGTGTTAACACGACTCATCAAGGGGCTTTGGGGGTTGTGCCTGCCACCTCGGACATGATGTACATTTATGAGGAGAGGGTGTAGCCATCCCCTTGCATGCATTCACATGCAAGACCCCGGATGGCCTTAGCTCATTATAAACCTCTCCAAACGATGTCTTGCGGAGCAATTAGTGGTGGATTGAGAGCAGGAGGTGAGGCTAGGTCCTTGACCTCCCTGTGGGAGATTTTTGTTCTAGTTGGCGGTGAATGGTGTTTTGCATTATGGTTGGGTCTGTTGTAGTGACGATGGAGATAGGGCTCTCTAGCTTGCAAGGGTGTTAGTGACAGGAGTGGAGTATCTTTGGGATTGAGGTCTCTAGTTTGGATATTGGAACCCTGGTGTGCAACAGGCTGGTGTGAGATTCACTTTCAACCCCCTGTTCTAGAATTTCGGTCGATTCCTTCAATTGTCTAGAAAATTGTTTTGACTTAAGTACTGGGGTAGGGTCCAAGGTTGTAGAAAATATTTCTTTGTGTTGGGGGGTTTTATTTTAGACTATTTTTCTAGATTATGAAGGTCTGGTAGCTTGTTTGTGTCTTTTGCTCTGGGGCCTCCTTGCATTTGCAATGTCTTGGTCTATTGCTAAATTTCGTGTTAATTTTAGTGAACATCGTCTAATGAATTGTAAGGTTTGGGCAAGAGGGTTTCTTTGGTCTTAGCTTCCTAAGTGTCTAAGAGTTTTCCTCGACTTGGGTTCATTGTATTGTGTGTTTTTGGGCATATGTTTAATGGTGTTGGGGAATGGGTCCTTTTTAGAGGCTTCAGTGACTATTATATAACACCCAAGTGAGTCCCTCGGGTTTGAGGTCAGTGTCACGAGTTTTGGGTATGATTTAGTGGGTTGTAGCTCTGGCTCTGTTGTGGATGTGTCTAGTTTCATTTCTTCTTTTTTTGCAGGAACAGGTATTTATAGTAATTGCTCCAGGTGTTCCCTCTCGTTTTCATACATGTCACCTAGAAAGCGAATGTGTTGTAGGCATGGGGGAGGGGGAACTGATCCACTAGGGAAGAGAGGAGTGAGGATTTTTATCATGACTAAGCTGCCACATACTTTAATGTAGTTCTACCAGAAATAAGGAAAGAGATATGTAAATTCGAAACTCAAGTTGGGGTGGACAGACAATCCCACTTTGATTCAGAAATCTTGGAGGACATGTCTACTTAGGTTTTTGAACTTGGGCACACCAATGGAAGGAAGAAGCAACATCTGAAATTTGTGGCCTTGCATTGGTAAATGAAAACCCTGTCGGGGTTTCCTCTGAAGGACAAGCAGGTGGATCGACATAATGTCTTCACAACCCTATAAGATATCAAGAGAATGCTCATAAATCAATGCTTTTTCTTGTACATAATTGATGTTCATCTCACTCATATTAAGGGGAACATTCTATGTGAAGCTGATATTGAGATTCGCCAGACCCACTAGGTTCGAGTGCAAGGGCTCTCACACCAATTTATTCCTCTGGAAATGGTTAAAATGTATTGTATATTACCTTTCTTGCTTTTTGTCTACTCAATTTTGGTTCATCCTAATCAAGATGGCTTATGCTTTTACAATGTATTCGGGCCTTAATTTCTATATGTTGGATCTAGTGTAGCATTATGTTTTATCAATCTTTGTAACCATAAATATCTAGAGAAATGCTAGTCTATTAGTTTCATGGTAGGTGGTTTGAGGAAGAGTAAAATCCTCAGAGGACAATTTGGCACGACTGTGTAATCCTGATTTTCTCTTGATAATAAAAAGTATTATATATATACTAGCCTAGATCCATCTTAACTTTGGATCTACCAAGGGCCTAGAGGAATCAAATCTCTTTTCACTTTAAAATAGGTTTGTAGCTCAAGAGTTTGATCCCTCTTGGCACTTGGTAGATCCAGAATTAGGATGGATTTAAGCTGGTTTATTATTATAATTAATTATAAAAAGAAAAAATATATAAGTTAAACATATATACATTTAAAAAATACATGTAAATATTCATAAGCATAGAATTTTGTCCACACTTTTTCATGGATAGTTTATGTATGTGTGTGTGTGTTTTGTTATAATACAACCAGCTAATAACATGACTTATCAATACCACATGCCCAAAAAACTATAATTCATTTTATGCCAACTTAGATCTATCTTAACTCTAGATCTGTCAAGCGTGGAGAGGGATCAAATCTTTTAAGGTGCAAACCTCTATTTTGAGTGCAAAACTTGAAGAAAGATTTTCTCCTCGAGAGATTTGATCTCTCTTAGCACTTTATAGATCTAGAGCTAAGATGGATCTAGGATGCCTTAATTATTAATAGTTATAAATTTTTTTAATTAATTAATTAATTAAATTTATTTATTATTATTATTTTTTTTTTATGTAATTTGACCGAGTCAAAATATTTACATAACATAAAATAACATCACCTTACAACATATTTTCCATACTATGTTGGAGAGCACCTCTCAACCCAATGACACTTATCATATAATATTTTTTTTAATTAAACCATTTAATTAAAAAGACAGAAAGGGCATAACTACTTTCGAGATAAATCTGAACCTTTAATTTGTGAACATTACTAAGAATATCTAGAATATTCCATGAAGGTTAAATCTCTACCATCCCTCTAACAATTATTGATAACCAACCTAGATCCATCCAACTCCAAATCTATCATGCGTCGAGAGGATCAAATCTCTCTAAGTGCAAACCTTATGAGGCGATGACCAGTTCAACAATCAAAATTTAGCTTTGTATTTGTTTATGTCACTACCATATTACAATTGAAATTTTACATTAATAATTGAAGTGTGAAAAGAGAACCCATAAACAAAATAGATATTTAGAACATTTCATGTATATTTTTTCCTTCCTTTGCAAATAAACATAATAGTTTCAAAGGTTATGATTGAACATATTAATTAGTATAATTTGAATATTTTATAAATATTGAATTAAATATTAAATGATGAGGGTTGTCGCATTCTTTGTAAATTCGAACAATTTTAATGTATCTTAGTTATTAATGTATATTAGTTATATTGTTATGTAAATATCTACATTATAGTTTAAATGTTTTTTTTTCATATCTTTGATCACTCTAAATGTTAATTTTTATTTTTATTTTAAAATGACACATGTCAGCTATACATTCAACCAGATGAAATGAACATGTCGTCTTGAGATGTATGAAAAAGGAGAGGAAATTCACGCGCAGGAAAGGAAAACAAATATTAGATTGATGGTGGGGACCAACCTGGAGTAAGACGCAACTTCTTACTTTACTTTGACTTCCTTTCGTGAGAGAGGGATGAGTTAGCTTAGAAAACTAAGCTTTTTTTTAAGGTAGGGGCAATCACTGTGTTGGAAGAATTTTCTACCAAATCACATTGAAATTCCAAAAGTTTGTTCTTATCTTCAAGAAATTAGAAACCTTTTTGTAGCCAATCTTCTTTCTCTTATGGAGGGCTCTTTTTCAATTAGGTAATCATAAGCATTTCAATTCAAAAGAATTTATACAAAATCCAATGATTAGATATTAATTTAATTATCAACTTATGGCATTGTTTTAAAGTCGGAGCGAAATCTTTTTAATGTTTTTAAATTATTATTTAAAAAGAAAATCCGACTAATTTCTAATTTCATCCATAGATTCATTGTCCCAAAGAAACCTAACCGAAAATATAATCATTCATAGCATCTCCCCCCCCCCTTAAATCAAATTCTAGGGTATATTAATTTAAGGACATTCTAGTAAATAGGAATTGGGAATTTTTATATATATATATATAAAAGTTTTTAATTATAAAAATAAAATAAAATTGGGTTTCACTTTTCAAACGAGGAGTTCATTGTTTTTCCATCCAAAGTTTGAAGATTTATGGTTTGGTTATTTCCACTTAACTTGTTATCAATTATTTATTAATAAATTACTAATTTATTTTTAAAGTCTATAACATCAATATTTAATTCGACAATTTCATTAATTTCTTTAACAAACATTGACATACAATTAAAAGTACTAGAATTTTTATAGTTGTCTTGTCTATTTCCTAAAATCTATAGATTTCTATTAGGGTGATAGAACCCTCTTATAATTGTAATGTTTATTTTTTAAAATCTATAGATTTCTATTAGAGTGATAAAACTCAATTTTTTGATGCAATGTATTTATTTTATAAAATTATAAGAAAACAACATCTATATCTTGTACTTATAAGACAAAATCAAACCCAAAGTGAGAGAGGACACTAGCTTTAAAGTAAAGAGTACCCCATTCTCCTCCTTAATCATCGGTGGTTCTTGCTTTGATATCACTTGATGCCATACTTGGGCCTACAATCAACTTCACACAATGAAAGCATTTACATTATGCACCGATTTTGTGAATGAATTAAATTCAAAAAAATATTTCAAAACAATTTATTAAAAAATTAAAATCATAACAAAGGCATTCACCAACAATTTCTGTAACATTTATTAAATCAGTGACAAATGCTCTCAAGGCTTATGCATTCAAAGAGTCTATGCATATATCTTTGCATCATATAACACCAATATCAACTATAAAAGACCAAATCAATGAAAGCTAAAGGTCCTCATTGCATTAAATTTTGAGTATTTAACATACACTTAGTCTAACTAATAGACGAAACAAGTTCTTGCTAGGTAACTTTTTTGGTCATTTTTGCTTAAAACGTGGTATATATTTTTAAAAATCATTGGTTTAAGTTGTTTAATTTGCAAATATTGAGTACCCTAGGAGTTTTTAAGGGTATTAAATCCATTTATGCATTCAAAAGTAGATTTTAAACAACAAGAAATCACAATCTCGATAGAAATTGTATTGCCAAATTTTGACCAAAAAAATCATTTCATCTATTAGTTAGACTCCACCTTTTACATATAAAGGATTATTACTTTAATTATCCAATCATTTCATTTTTTGACAACATAAACATTTATTTAATTAAAAGCATATATTCATAGATAATAATTACTCTTTTAACTACCCAATGCAACCCCAATACAACCAAGGATTCTTAGCTTGAGCAATTAAAGCTAACCTTAAAAAGTGAGCATGGAAAATACATTTTTTATTGTGCTTTGTGCTTGGTCAAATGCACTCTTTAAACTCCACATTTCATGATAAAATTTAGAGGGAAGATAGAGGAATAATTACTCTACATCATATAAAAAATAAGAACCCAGCTCCTAATATTGAAGGCACATGGGTCCAAACGTTAATCCCTTGTTATTCCAAAAATTGAAAATCTGTTTAGTGACTATAGACATATATGTGGTATCTAAACTAAATATTTTTTTATGAAATTTGATGAATGGTAGAGAAAGGTTTTCTCTATAATATATCCAAATTTCAAACTTTAACTCTCGGAGATGAGAACATGTTAATTAAACTACTAAGCCTTTATTATTATCAATGTTATAAACATGAAAAAATTGAAACAAAACTTGAAAAACTTGAAATAAAACCCAAACAAAATCTATAATCTCTATAAATATGTAATATTTTCAAAGCTCCAAGTATGTGTTTTTTAAACCATTTTCTATTTTTATTTCCATAAATTTTAATTTGCAAACAACATTAAACATATATTAAAAATATGGCTTTCAACTCATCATTAAAATATAAACTAAATCTAAAGCTAAATTCAATAATAAATCAATACTAAGCTATACACTAAACATAAAAATGATTTTCACTTTTACAATACATAAGGGAAAAAATAACTCTAGAATTAGGTGGTAAACTCAATATTAATAACCCATTAATGTAATGCCCTACCTAATCTTATTATCTTACATTATCTTATTAACCTACTTGTTGAGTGATTGAATTTTGTGCTTAATTCCAACAAGTATTATTAATATATGTACGAGGTATGTGTATGCTAGCTACATACCCAAACCTCGCACGAATACACTAGTATTTTAAAGCTTAAAGTGTTGGATGATTAAATAAACGGTTAAGCTTAATTAATAGCTAATCACAATTAACGATTAATTAACCTTAAAACATAATTTATAAATAATTATTATATTTTAAACAAGATTCATTTAATTATTCAATTAATAACATCTTCAAGTTTGACTAACATTCAAGAATAATATTTTATTGAATGGTAATATTTTATTAAAATAATATTATTTTAATTGAATGTTAGTATTTTATTGAATTAATAAGGGGTGGATGGGGAATGAACCATCCAAGTGTTAATTAAGAGATAAGGGGTAGGTGGAGTGGTAAGGAGGGGGTGGCTAGAGGAGGCGTCAAAGGGGTGAAAGTCAAAGCTCCTCAAGTTGAAAAGATGGGGGGCATTAAACACATTTACCTCGAAGAATGGGGAGCATTCATGATAGGTGGTTGGGATGGATGAGGAAGGAAGTATAAAATGAGGAAAGGGTGATAGAAGGAGGGGATGATGGTATTTATTTTTTTCTGGGGCTTCTTTTGGTCTAGGGTGATTTTGGAGTGGGATTTGGAGAAGGAGAGGGAAGAGAACCGAGAGAAAGTTGGGAAAAAATAGATTTGATCTATTGGAGAGTGTTGGATCTAACTTGGAAAGACTATGGTTGTGGTTGGACTTGGGCTCAGAGGGCTAGGGAACCTGTGGAGGTTCCATGAGATAAGAAGTTAGATAGAAATTCCTAGTTGGCAGGGTGGAAAATTCAGTGAGGAAACCCTAGTAGGAATACTCAAACTGAGTCACTAAATCAAGTATTCCTCTATTTTCAAATTTCTTACATGTTTAGTATGTTGTTAATCAAATCTTATTTATATGTTGTTACCAAATAATTGTTAAGTTATGGACATGAAATTTTCATTGTTGTGAAATTATTGTGAAATTTATTGAATTAATGTAGTAATAGTTATAGGACCCCAGGTTGGGTCCTCACACGTGGTATCAAAGCTCCAATTTGAATTCTATGGCCTAAAACCCACCATAGCAACACTTATCCTTACTTGCAAAAACAAAATCATAAATTAATCATTTTCTAAATAATATGAGGCTTATAACAACTTAGATCATATATTTTATATCTAACAAACAAACATGCAACTTGCCATAAAGTGTCAACCAACATACCCAAGTTACAAGAAAACACTTACAAGGATAACCCCAAGTTACAAGAAAAAAATTCCTAGAATAGGAATTTGTATGGCTATAGTGCGTGGATACAAGGGTTTTAAAACAAGCTATCTCCCATGGTGATTTTATATGGAAATAAGGAGAACACAGTTGCCTTACATTTACATTAAGAAGGCTGACATTAGAAACCAAACCAACTATCCTCTGAAATATAAGAAAACCTCTTCTAAGAAGCTTTACCCTTATCAGATTTGATGGATTTGCAGAGAGACTAATTATGATAAAATAAATAAATATGTGTTGGAACAAAAATGACATCAGGGAGGCCTGGGTTCTGGCACAAAGAGCCAACAATGGTTCATTGTAGTCTAGGAAAATGACGACATTTTCACCTTACCCCGAGGGATAAGGTGTCTCACCCAAGGCGTGCTGCGATCGAAACTAAGAAGGGTTCAATATAGGTTCAGGGATCTCTTAACCATTACTCTATATCCGGCCATGTGCATATATTCATACTAACAGTATATCAACATGATGATCAATCTAACTTGAGAATAGACTCACAACACATTCAAATTTTTATCGGGTCCATAAATCATAACCAAATACACACATCATACCAAGTAACTAGTATGACTTCTCATTTATATTGATCTAACATAAAGTTCATTACGTTATACATTCGACCTCAACCATAGGCAATCTCATGAAATACTCAGCTTATATAACATTATGTATAGCAATAGACTTCAACTCTAGCTCTAAGGGTGTTGCTCTAGCCTTCAAGTCAGATGCTCTGGTAGCTCGCATCCTCCTCGCGGCCTCTTATTTTGTATTCTCCTATGTTGTTTCCACTGCCAGTTCTACTCGACTGTCTCTCTCCTCGGCTGCCTCTCGTCTGCCTTGTTCGCTCGGTTGCCCTTCCTTTCTGCTGACACTTTACCGCGACTCTCTCGCAACTGCCTATTCTTGTTTCCCTTCCCAACTGTGTTCTCCGCAACTTAACCATTGCTACAACCACCTATTTCCTCTTCTTCGTATCTTCAAAACCTTTCAAGATTCAAAATGAAGGCCTTGATAGGCCCCGACCATAGTTCTTTGACTCCTCCCCGAGTCAATCTATCTCAACCGATGTAGGTCTTGTTGTTGTTTTTGTAGATACTTTTATTGGTGGTTGCTCATTTTCTTCCGTATGATGAGCTACTACTTCCGTTGTATCCTCTGTCATTGGCTGGGTGGTTTCTGCTCCAACTGCTCCTTCTTCTCCCTGTTGTCCTTCTTTCCCAAACGAAGGCCCCAACTCAGGAACGATGGTGGTCGTTCTCTGCCTGAATTCGTTGTATTTGTGGAGGGAATATTCCCATGCAATTATGATTGAATTAGCCTGTTGGGTAAAGTCTTCT
Organism: Pinus tabuliformis; assembly: GCA_031772625.1. Taxonomy (NCBI): domain Eukaryota; kingdom Viridiplantae; phylum Streptophyta; class Pinopsida; order Pinales; family Pinaceae; genus Pinus; species Pinus tabuliformis. The sequence goes on from CM062807.1 coordinate 543,457,644, forward strand.
GTTGTATTGGACGTTAGTTCGCTTGGCCTTTGGCTCTGCAGCTGGTTCCATTGTTCCTCACTATTATTGCAGATTTCCTTTAGGGCCAGTACTTGTAGTCAAATTGGAGGTCTCAAGTCTCGGATTATATTTTTGGTTTTTTCCAATTCCTCCTATATCTGAGTAACCTGTGCTTGAATAGCTACGATTTTTCATCAATCTTCTGGATTTGGTCGGAATCTGTGCACTCCTTACTGTTGGCAAACAAGATTTGAAGATGTTCCCTCATAGGATATACTGACTGATTCTTTATTGCGAGGCTTCCTGGTTAGTCGTGAACTCTATCCATTAGGGTGTATTCGTCGGCCAATGCTTCAGTGAGTGCTTGTTTCTTGGTTTCCACTGCACTGATTTTTTCATCTATCATCCAACATATATCTCCATCGGATTTGGAAATGTTGATATTATTATCTACAGTTTTTCTTCATGTCAGCGTTTGTTGCCACCATACTTGAGCATGCTACTTTAATGTGGTTGCAACAATTTTCCAATGTGTATGTTGCAATGTCCTTTAAGGCTTCTGTGTTGACATCTGTTATCGTTGGCCATAGTGACCAAAAATTTTCTATCACCTCGTCGACGTGCGTCTGTAGGCCAATATTTTCCTGTCTCAGGTGATCTCTTTCCTCTGTGACCTCCTATATCTACTGCTTTTTTTGTTCGTGTTCCCGAACCAAGTCATCGTGTATCCTTTCATCTCTTTGCACAACTTGCTAGATGTATGAAAATAGTTGTGTCGATGACTAGTGTTGTAGGGTCTCGACTTGCATTGTGTTGGGATCTGGAAATTTTGATTTAATGGGTAAGCCGTTGGCAATGTATTTTTCAGAGTGGGAGGTGGGAGAGTTTACTGGTTGTGATTGTGGGGTGAACTAGGGAGTGGAGGGAATGATATTAGGGTTGGGGACCAACAGGAAATTTATAGGAAATACTAGCTGGTACTGTTCATTTCCCACTAACTGTGGAATGGTCGTGATTAGTTCTTCCCCTTGGAGTGGGCCCGACCCGAGAAGTAACGATATTAGTAATGTTGTTTATGCACCATTTCTATGGTTGGCTCCTCTAGGCTGGTGGGTTGAGTCTACTTCCATTTCTTTAGTTTCCATCCTTATATCGAGGGGGATGTTTTCTGATAGGGTTGCAGAGGTGGAGGTTGTGTGCAGAGAAGGTTCCCGTGACTGTGGTGGAATGGCAGATGAATTTTGGGGATTTTCTTCAACAATAGGTGATGCAGATATTGATTGTCCAACCTCATCAGTGAGGTCGACAATGTGAATTGCTTCGGTAGTTTTGGGCTTCTTGGTTGCCAAGTTTTTGACTACTTTTTTCTTCCTGGGCTTCGGGACTGTTGGTTGTGATTGAGCTTCAAGGCCAACAATAGGAATTTCCACAGCTAGCAGAGTTGTGATTATTGGAGTAAACATAGTAGAACCTTGAAAAAGCATGGATTGGGTTGTCTCACCTAAAGGTTCACCAAAGCTTGTGATTTCCTACCTTATTGCAAACATTTGTTGTTCCATTTGTAGCATCATTGGTTCTGTGTCTTCCTAAACCTATGGCCTTAGTCCGTCAAACAGATATTGATATTTCCCTTCAGTGATCTCACATGCAACCCTCGACCATGACCCAATCTCACTATGGAGTGCTGCCTTAGTTAGAACAAATTTTTGTGACTTCATCTTAAAGGTCTTAGGGTGGACACATCCGGGTCTGAGGTACGTGTGCCCATGTGAGACTCCAAACCAGATGACTTGTGAAAATTCATTTAGAAGTGGTTTGGGTATTCTTTTCGTCAACCTAACTGTGTCTAGCATCAGTTCGTACCATTCGGCGAAGGCTACCTTATTGATTTCCTTGCTGCGCAGGTCTCCTGAAACCCTCCATGGCTCATACCTGAGCGCTATCGGCTGTCCTTCAGTAATCTACATCATCTTCCTTCCTCTTGGTGTTCGCCACTTCCACATTTCTAAAGTCATCAATATGTATCCAAATAGGAAATTGGTACTCCTCCTGTAGATATCCTCACAAGCCTCGAAGAGCTCATTTAGTACAAAAGCAGACCAGTTGAGCACTTCTCCCTTACAACAGTGCTCCACAACCGAGATTGCATCCAGAGTGCACTCATTTCTTGCAAAGTGTCTCATTGTTTTGCCTGCTATTATGTAGCAAGCGAATTTTATCTCAATTTTTCTAATAAGATCAATCTTTTCTCCCCTTCCCCTGTGCTTTGTCCCATATTTTCCATAATAGTCATTCTCTCCTTCCTTCTTTGCTCTTTTTGTTCCTGCTTGGAACGTTGTATTTACCGCATTTCCTCCTGCCAGGTGAGACGATGGATATCGTATACATAAATTGGATATTCCTTATCAAGCCACAACGATCCTCCATGCATTCTGCTGGCTAGGAGCTTCGTGCACTACATTGCAGCCAGTTGTGTGCCGAAAACTGGTAGACTCCTTAGATTGATTAACGTCGATCGTTGTAGACCTCTGAAATATTCTTTGACCCTGGTTTTCATCATGCCATCTTCCTTCGGAACTTTCTCTATATACACCTCCCTCTTCAGCACTAGAAACTAGAAGCAATCCATAAGATCATTGTCGACCAAGGTGGATTTATCATATTTTCCATATGGATTTTCCAGCATGACAATTAGCTCATCGAGTTTGTCCTCTGGGACTGAAATAATTCCTTTTTCCATTGATCTTCATCTCTGGTAGACAATTGTTACTGGAGGCCTCGAACTTCTGCCCTTCTGCTACTATTGTTCTTCAGAGGAAATTTGGAGTTCTTCTACTACCTGCATTTGAAATTCTATAGTTTCCTGCATTGTCATGCAAATTAAGTAGACGAATTTGACACGACATTTTCTGACTGGACTTGGCAACTAATTACTACGGAAACTTTCCCCATGCATTTTAATCGTGCTTTATCATCATCGGCTGACTTGGACTTGACATCTATAACATGTAGTGGGGAAGGACAGAGTGGGTTTCATGGTTAATAAATTTTTCATAATGGGGGGTATTTATTAGCTAAATTTGTTCCTAACGGGAAAATATTTTACGAGCCTCTATTTGACAGTTGTATTATTAGTTACTTATTATGGAAAAGACTAGTCGTATGATGGAAAAGACTGAAAAATCGTGTGACTATCAAGACTGGAAAAGCGTATAACTACCCCCCAACCACAAATGGGTTGCGGTATCATGGCATTTTTGCCATAACCTTATTGATGCCTTTTCTTATTCTTGAAAAAGATAAAATACTACAAAAGACATGAACTTCAAATGAGCATGGTAATGAATTGACTAGGTATTATTGACTACTACCTACCTGCGGGCTCGTCTCCGAGACCCCTTAACATTATTGTGTTGCTTTGGGCATGTGGAAGGGTTTCAGGTGCGCATCGTTCACCCATCCCGGTAGCATTCCACTGTCCAGTTGCGCTAGCCTTACCGCTCCAGAATATTTGATTTCCGCAACTATAAATGGGCTTAGCCAGTGCATTTGCAATTTACCCGATTAATTTTGGAATTTTTTGTTGTAGAACAATGCATGATCTCCGACTTGGAATGTTTTCTTTCGAATATTTCTATCATGCCAAGTTTCTGCCTCCTTTTCTCTATTATATGGTGAAACTTAGCTAGGAATATCAATTCATCCAGTTCTATCATTTGACCCATTCTTTGTTTTAATGCTTCATCATCTGTCATTTTTGTTGCTTGAGAAATAAACATGCTTGGCACTATGAATTCCGCTGAGACCATTGGTTCTTTTCCATATACCAGCTAAAATGGTGTTTGTTTGTGTATTCTTTTCATTGTTGTTCTGTAGGCCCATAAATTTGTTGGCACGCATTCATCCCAGTCGTCCCTGTTGGCTGATACAATTTTTGTGAGGCCTTTCTCCAATATTTTATTAAACGCTTCAACTATTCCATTGGCTTGTGGGTGGTATGGGCTACTTTTGTGATGTTGAATCATAAATTTATTAAGAAGAGACTCAATAGTTTCATTAATGAAATGTGTCCCTTGATCACTTGTCAGGCTTTTTGGACATCCAAACCTTGATATTATGCATTCAAAAATAAATCTTGCAGCAATGTCGGCTATACAGTCCTTGACTGGTGTTGCTTCTGCCCATCGTGTGAGATATTATGTAGCCATTATGATGTACCTTGTGTTGAATGTCACACTGGTGGTGTTATAAGGTCGATGAAGTCTATTGCCTACTTCTCAAAAATATGCACTGTGTGAATTGGTTTTAAAGGAAGTTCATCTTTGCGCGATAGCTTTCCCACTCTCTGACAGACATCACAATTTTTAGTGTATTCGTTAGAATCCTTATGGATGGTTGGCCACCATAATCCTGTGTGCAATATTTTCCTTGTGGTTTCTTTCCCTCCAACATGGCCTCCCACAACTCCAACGTGACATTCCTAGATCACTTCCCCCCTTTCGTGTTGAAGTATACATCGTCTCAGAGATCCAGACCCATCTTGTAGAGATTTCCTGCGATTAATTGATAATCCATTGTCCTCACTATTATATGTCGCTTCTATGTTGATGTATACCCCTCTGGGAAGTACCCTGTTGTTAGTAGCCCAACAATTTCTTCTAAGTAGTCTAGAATTGCCTCTATTCTGAATAAGTTGGCATCGGGTAATTGATCATCCAATGGCCCTTGATTCTCTCTTGTCTCCACTCTTTATAGATGATCTGGTCCCACATTTAGCCTTCCAGGTTTGATGACTACCTCGAACGTGAATGCTTGGAATATTAATAACCAATGACATATTCTACCTTCCAATATTGGGGTTTTCACCAAATACTTCAGTGCTGAATGGTCTGTGAAAAATTTAAATGGCGCTCCTAGCAAGTAATGCCTGAATTTTTTTAGAGAGTAAACCATGGTCATTGCTTCCCTCTCTATTGCTGTATAGTTTCTTTCTGTAGTTGATAATTTCCTGTTGGCATAGTACACTGGGTGATCCATATTTCTCTCTCTCGGTTGCGCCAGTACTGCTCCTAATGCAATCCCTAATGCATCAATATGTACATGAAATGTCTTGTTCTAGTCTGGGTATACAAGGATAGGAGCGCTTACCAGTTTCTCTTTTAACTTATTCAATGCTACTTGACAGGCCTCCAACCAAGTGAATGCTTCCGTCTTTTTCAATAACTTCTCCATAAGGGCTGTAATTGATGCGTAGTTCTTAATGAACCTTCGATAATACCCTGTATGGCCTAGAGTGGACCGCAACTACTTTACATTATGTGGGGGTTCCATGTTAATGATTTCCGCAACCTTTGCGGGGTCTACACACATTCCATCTTTGTAAACAACATGGCCCAGCAGTGTTCTGAATGAAACTGCAAAGATGATTTTTTTTTAGATTCAAGGAAATTTACAACTGTCTACATCTCTCAAACATGACCCTTAACAAGCTTGTGTGTTTCTTCAGTAAATTGTACATTGTTCAGTCATCCATGTATACCTCCAGGAACCTGTGAATATAGTCTCTGAATGCAGCTATAACGATCCTTGAGAAAACAACAGGTGTGTTCTTCAACTCGAACGACATTACGTGATAAGAATATGACCCCCATTCAGTTGTAAATGTTGTCTTCCTCTTGTCTTCTTTTGCTATTCGAACCTGATGGTAGCTCGAAAATCCATCAGTGAAGGAATACGCTTCATTGCCCGCTACATTGTCCAAAACCTCATCGCTAAACGGTGTTGGGAAGGGATCATGCACACATGCATTGTTCAGACTTCGGTAATCGACATAGACTTTGATCTCCATTGCATATTTCTTGTTCTGTATAACTATTGGACTAATCCATTCCGCTTCGTCCACTGAGAATATAATTCCAGCTTCTAGCATTTTGTCAATCTCCCTCTTGACCTTTTCTTTCACTCTTGGGTTTAGCCTATATGGCCTGTGCTTTACTAGACGGGCATCTGGTTTCAGCACAATCTTCATCTCTCCTATGTCCCCTTTTATCCCTTTTAGCTTAGCTACCGAAGCTGGGAATAAGTCTTGATATTCTTGCAACAGGTCAAATATCTCCCTTGTTGTTTGTTCATCCCAGTAATCTCTAATGGATGCCATCTTGGGTTTATCATCTGATCCGATATTATGCTTTCGCAATTTCATCGGGAGTAGGTGTGTGGCTTCTCCTGCGGGACTTTCTTGAATATCCCTTTCCCTTCTGTTTCCTCAAAGGTCAGGTGTCTTAATCCTTCTAAATCATCTTCATCCGATTATGTGTCTACTTTTTTGTAGGACATATATTCTAGATAACTTACTTCATAAAAATACTGTAGAAACTTCTCATCAACGCAACCTTCCCATAACTATCCTAGGGTGAACAAGATCCTTTTGATGGCATATAAGGTTTTAGTCATGCGTCGATCAACATCTTTGAATGAGAAGTTGTTGCTGAATTGACTAGCCATGACATCCCAATCCGATGTCTGTTTACGAAGCTCCTCTTGTATATACCATGCTTGCGGGATTGTGCTTAGAGTGTGTATAAATACATGCACCCAAAGTTCTTTCAGAAGCCGCCCTCTTTCTTGATTTTCTATGCAGTCTTCTAGATGCTTCTTAGGATCTGAAATACCTCTATACTTCACTCTATTTTGCGGTCGGTCTTCTTCTTGACTAAAAATTTCTCTCATGGCTCGCTTTATGGTTCCCCATTCACGTAATGTGTTGTGATGCGTTCTCCACCACCTTGCTGGGGTGGCGTGTAACGTGATATCTAGTAATGGAACCTTGTGATCTTCTCTTATGTATCTGTCTATTTTGTTTAAAAAAATGTCTACTCATTCAATACCGTGGAATTTGGGATAGTCGCTTACCTCTGCCCCTATTTATTTTATCTTGCATATCTTCACGCAATGTCTGGTATCTAGTTCATATCCCCCTTGCTGCCATGCATCCCACACAGTTTCTAAACTAGCTTCTGAGCTTTGAATACTCCTCTAGTTGAGAGATCACCTCCTGCTGTAGGATTTATATAATCCTTTTTCTTTTCTGCCATTAGTGTGTACAGTTGGTTTAGCATTCTCGGCTCATCTCTGTCATCCATAGGTTCTGTGAACTTGGGTCCTTGATATGGGTCCTGTCATCACCCCAAGAAACTCTCCTAGGTTGTATCTCAGAGATGCTTGGGAACATTAGAAACTCAACAAAAAGTTGGAAATGGCTGAATGGAAGGAATGATGCATACTCAAGCCAGATAACCACTTCTACTATGCTTAACTCCAGACATGGGTGAACACCCCCAAACTACAAGGATTTAGACCACCAATTACTCACAGTTTGAGGATTAGGTGAACATGGAGAATACTGACCACACCAGCAGATGCACAAGACCATGTGATGGCCGGCTGCATCCAGTAAAGAGGTCTACAAATCTATTTCCTAATGCATAGACAGGATGATAGCTCTTTGGCACTAAGCAAACATAAACCTGCATAACACATTCAATGATACATACTAGATTTCAACACAGAGGTGGGATGACAACCCCTCTAATGCTAAAAATCAAGAGCACATGAACAAATGCATAACAGGTACAGCCTGGAACAGAGCAGAAATGGAAAGTGAGCATTAACAGCAAAAGAAGCTTGTATTAGCTGAAAATGAAGACCAGATGTTGCAAGTATCACAGTAGTTACAGTCTCCAGAAGTTGAACCTTACATCAAAACAACAACCATCAACCCTCACCACATCTGTGTTCTGGGTATATATGGAGTTTGTTTACAAAAATGCTCTGCTATTCTATGCGGGGAGGGGTCATAATGGACCACCAACCATCTTAACTCTCTGATATGGGTCTCTACTGCGAGCTGCGTGCTTTAATGAACAAAATTGGCCTTTTGAGATACTTTGTTGTCCTGCTCGAGCAGGTGGAGTGCCGTATGGAAGAAGTTCCATAACTGGTAAATGCTGTAATCTACTCGAGGCTATCCTTTTTCTTCTGGGCCATTCTTCTTGTTAAATGCATTCATTGAGGAATAACTGCTCGGGTATTGGATACTGGTTATGCTCGTCCTTTGGAAGCATGGTACAGGCTGAGGACGCGAAGACAACATGGCGGATGAATGGGAAAGATGGGAACGAATATCAGCCGTCGGATCACATGGATGGATAACAGAGATTGATTTGCAGGAGTTACCGGGAGGTACGGGAGTGGGATGGTCACAAGTCATTGGATCTCGGATGGGAAGATCCAACGGCGATCGGGTGGAGGACGTGAACGGGCAATAGCGAGCGGGGAACGGGCGAGTGGGCGGTAAGCGGTATTCCCCGCATCGCTTTCGGAGGACGGCGGTAACCGTACACCAAGGGAGCTATCCCATTCATCGCATGACACGTGGCGGACATGACGGGAGGGAAACCAATTTCCCCGCATGTTATCACTCGGTTAGTTTGTGATGGCGGGAGGAGCGAATGCCGTCGGATCGCGCGGTAGACGATCAGACGGCAGGGGTTAAATGCACATGTTTATCGCTGATGTGATAGGGAAGGACTTCGCGAGTAGCGCTTTTTGCAAAGGCGAATGGTTATATGGGTTTAACACCATTAGCGCCTGGGGGCTACATTGAAATGGGGCTTTGATGGATTTCGGGGGGGTTTTAAATGAGGAATGGAGAGGTTTAGGAAGGAAAACGGAGACGGCGGGAGGTTAGGGGAGTGTAGGAAAAATGAAGGAGGAGGAGGGAATAGACTGCTACAGGCTCCCTTCTGAGCATAACACACGGCCAAGCCTATCATTGACCTTAGAAGATCTCCGTTTTATAGCAGAGCTAACACTGGCTCCTTCTGGGGATGAGATCCTCCCTGTGAGGTCTCAAGAACCTGCAGATCAATGCCTTTCCGATGAAAACAAATTAGCAAAATTCCTAGTGTTCCATTGGGCATGGAGTCTGACTGAACGTACATTAAGACTGAATAAATCGAGTATTTACAATTTTAAGGCCAAAAGACCTTAAATCACATAAATTTTCAGAAAACGCCCATTAACTGGGCCCTCAAAAATTGCCTCTCCTCCCATACTTTTTAGTATGAAGGTGTTGTTCCCTTGAATCTGAGAAATGATAAAAGGCCCTATCCAGAAAGCATCAAACTTCCCATGATTTCCTTTTCTCTCCTTTAGTGCATCCCATTTCAGAACCAAGTCTCCAACCTGGAAATTATCTGTCTTTGTCCCTTTGTCAAAAGCTTCCTTGATCTTTTTTTGATGTGCTGCAGCCCTTTCAACTAGCTGTTCTCGGATTTGATGTACCTCTACCAAATCAGTGATCCTTTTTGCCATGTCTTCTTCCTCTTCCTATTCTTCTTGCAGGAAATTTGCCACAGGGAGAATTAACTAAATTGGGAATACAGCTTCAGTGCCATATACCAGCCTGAATGGAGAATTTCCTGTGGACTTTTTAATGTTCACTCTGTCAGCCTACAATGCATACTTGAGCTTAGAATCCTAGTTATTTTTGTTGTCCTCTAACAACTTTTTGATTATCCTTATCAGGATTTTGTTGGAAGATTCTGCTAGACCATTGCCTTAAGGGTAATATGAGGTGGAATGAACCAGTTTAATACCCATTGAATTGCACATATCCACCAATTCTTTTGCTCTGAAGGCTGCTGCATTGTCTATGACTAATTTATGTGGACAACCAAATCTGGTGAAGATATTCTCAATTAAAAACTTCATGACCACACTATGATCAGCCTTTCTGGTAGGGATTGCTTCAGTCCATTTGGTAAAATAATCAGTGGCTACTAATATCCATCTGTGTTGGCCACTGGAATGTGGATTGATCTCTCCAATGAAATCCAATCCCCACTGATGAAAAGGGCCTTTTGCATGTATTGGTTTTAAGGGCAGGGACTTCAACTTCTATCTCCCTTCAAATCTTTGGCACCTGTCACAAGATTTAACAAATGAAAATACATTAGAAAATAAGGAGGGCCAGTAGTACCCAGCTCTGAGGATTTTGTGGGCTGTGGTTTTCCAATAATGGTGTCCTCCACACATGCTGGAATGAAACTGCTGCATAACCTCCATTGATTGTTCTTTGTCCAGACACCTCAAAAGAATTCCAGATGGATCCCTCCAATAGAGCAGATTTTCATGGATACAATATTTTGCTGCCCTAAGCTTAATAGTTCTGGCTTGACTTGTGCTTGAGCCTAGAGGGATTTCTAGCTTCAACAAGAATTTAACTATTGTAGAATACCAATCACAAGAAGCTAGATTTTCGGCCACTGACTGCTTTCCCTCTGGTTCAACTGCTTCCTCTTCTTCATCTGTCTGACCAATTTCTACAATTGTGCACAGGAAATCAATATCCAATGATCTGCAATTTTCTTCAGCTAACAATCTGGCAAGACCCTGACCTCTGACAAGTTTGGTGGGCTTCAACTCTATATTAAATTCAATCAACTTTGCAATCCATTTAGCCCTTCTTCCATTAGCATCAGGTTGTGTTAAGACATCTTTTATTGTAGCAGAGGGTATATATGCAATTATTTTGGAATGCATAATATAAACTCTGAAAGCTTTCAAGGATTTGATAAGAGCATATGCTTGTTTTTCAATAATGTCATACCTTAGTTCAACATCCCTTAAGTTTTTGCTGAAAAATGCCACTGGATGCTCTGAACCTTCCTCATCTGCTTGTAATAAAACTGTTGCAATGGTGTCTTCGATGGCAAAAGAAAATATATGGAACTCCTTGCTGTAATCTGGGCTGATTAAAGTGGGAGCCTCCATAATAGCTTTTTTAATGGACTCAAAGGATTTTCTAGCTACATCAGTCCATCTAACCTTTGACCCTTTCTTCAACATAGAGGTAACATGCTTCGCCAATTCTGCAAAATTTGGAATAAACCTCCTCACAAAATTAATTTTGCCCAAAAAGGACTAGATGTCTTTCTTTGATCTTGGGACAGACAAAGTCTGTATTGCCTTCACTCTTTCTGGGTCAATTTTGACACCTGCAGTAGAAACAATATGTCCTAACATCTTGCCCTCTTCTAAAGCAAACTGTGACTTCTTAGGATTGACTTAAATTCCAAACCTTCTGCACTTCAGGAACACTTTGCTCAAATGCTGCAAATGGTTTTGATGGCTGCTGGAGTATACTGTTATGTCATCAAGGTAGATAAGGACAAATTTATCCTTCTCTCCCACAAATGCTATATCCATAGCTCTCTGAAAAGTGACTCCAGCATTCATTAATCCAAAAGGTATCTTGGCATACATAAAAGTTCCATAAGGAGTGGTGAATGCAGTCTTCTCTTGGTCATCTGGATGTACAACAATCTGATTAAACCCTGCAAATCCATCCAAGAAAGACATTACCTTGGCTCCTGAGACTTTTTGCAGCAAATGCTCCATCTTGGGTAGAGGATAGTTGTCTTTCTTGGAGCACTTGTTTAAGTTTCTGAAATCAACACAGAGTCTAATTTCTCCACTTTTCTTCCTTACTACCACTAAGTTGGCTACCCATTTTGAATATCTGAGAGGGACTATGATCTTGGCAGCCAACAACTTTTTAATTTCTTTTTCAATCAAAGGAAGGAGCAAAGGATTTATTGGTCTCAGCTTTTGTTTAAAAGGTATGGTGTCTTTCTCCAGAGGGATTTTATGCTGAATAATCTTTTTATCATAGGTTTTCAGGTCACTATATTCCCAGGCAAAGACATCAGCAAATTGCTTCATTAAATTGCAGTATTCAGAACATTGATCAGCAGACAGATGTGTGGATAGGTTTATGTATCTAAGCTGACCTGGACTCCCTATATCATGCTTACAGACTGCAGATTTATCTTCTTTTTGGGCAGCCTTATAAGGCACATCATTTTGGTCGAACAGTCTTTCTAGAGGAATTAAACCCTTAGGAATATGGTTGCTGAGAAGCTGGACAATGCTATCTTTAGCAATTTTGTTTCTAAGCTGGGATTGGGGACTTTCTTCCAAGGCTTCATTTTCTTGGTCAATTTTCATTTTAGAGAATTCAACAATGACTTGCAAGAACCTATTCAATTCACCATCATCTTCAAAAGCTTTCCAATGCTGGACATTATCAGGCAAGGATGGCCTATATTTCATTTGGACTTCATAAACTAGTCTGGGAGGCATGGGAGGGATAAACATGCTAGCAGACATAGCAATGGAATCAACAAGTTGGTTTTTAGCTCTAGGGATATATGAAATACAGAAATTGTCAAAAGAATCTCTGAGTCTCCATACCTCATCTCTGTACGCTTTCAGCCTTGGGTGCTTTGTTTGAAATGTTCTGTTTACTTGCTGAATGATCAAATCAACATCTCCAAACACCTTTATGTTCCTGATTCCTTTGTCTTTAGCTGCATTAAGGCCCAATAGCAGAGCCTCATACTCTGCTATATTGTTAGTGACTTGAAAAGCCAGCTTAAAAGACAGTTGTGTGCTTTCTTGCTCTGGAGATATTAGCACCACCCCTGCTCTTGTAGTCTCCTTGGAACATGCTCCATCAAAGAACATCTCCCAAACCTGACTTCCTTGCTCTTTCTCGGCCTGATTTGATGGTTTCTTGAGCTACATTGAGGCCTTCTGGGATTCTTCTATTTGGAGGATACATGCTCCAAAATCAGTGTCCACAACATATATAGGATGATTAGTAGGATTATGCTCATCACTAATGATGTATGCCAATTGTGCTTCCCTGTACAATCTCCTGCTTTCTCCTCCAAAAACTGGGATAGTGGCATAAGATAAATCATTCTGCAATGTCCCACCTAGTCTCTTAATCCATCCTCTGGACAACATCATGCCAAACTTGGAAGGGGCATCGGCTACCACAATATCCATCATCATACTCTTCATGGGCAGCTGAGTTAAGGTAATGGACAGGTCTTTGATTAATCCTAGGCATTTCACTTTCCTTGAATCAAAAGAGAATAAATCATGATATGGTCTAGTGATATCAAGGCCTAACTCTTCCATGACAGCTTTAGGCATCAGATTGTGGTTGGCCTTGGTATCTAGCAGGTAATTGTGGAGGATTTTGTCATGAATGGTCAAGGAGACATAAAACGATGGAGAACTATTATCAACAGGTTCAATCATAGGGATAAGCACAACAACAGGCTTATCATCTTGCAAATCGATAGAGTCAGTGGAGGTTTGTGTGGTTTCCAGCTCAAGGGCTTCAAGGATAGGCTTTCTAAATACTTCACTCTTTACCAACTCTACCAAAGGCACATATATTTTTAACTTCTAGACTTCTGACTCTAAGCTGAAAGAGAAAGGTAATTTGTGAGAACCTCTTACCTCTTGAACTGGTGCTTTGAGGATAACTGGGTCAGCTGCTGGTCTTCTCTGTCTGATATTCTATGACTCTGTTTGGACAGCAGCTCCCTAGGCAGGATTCTCCTTGACATTTTTTGCATTTGACCTCAGATTGTATCGTTTCTATTCACCAGTCTACAGAACAGCCTCTTTGTCCCATTCTTGGCTTATTCAGTCTTGTAGCAGTGATTCTTCGTATGCAGCCAATGTAAAAAATGCAGCACTGCCTTTATCTTCCATGCAGTGAATTTCATCCTCATCTTCAAACTGTTCCTCCTCCATGACTACATTCTAGAAAGGAGCTTTAACCTTTTGTTCTTCATTTGTTTATTTACCCCTCTGAATGATTTGCAACTGTTCATTTGCTCTTCTGAATGGATTGGGATTTCTTGGAGCAAATGTACTTGGAACCCTTGTCTTTCCTGAATTCTGCTCAACCTTCAGCTTAGATATTTTAGCAGCCAATGACTCTATCATCTTAGTCATTTTGTCTAATTTAGGGTCTGAAGATGAGGCAGAGGAAGAAGAAGCCTCACCTCTCTGTGTCCTTCTATCAGCATGACTCTTTAGCTTTTCTGCAGCCATAATATTGGATTCCACCTCTAGTGATGCATCCTGCATGTCAGCTAGTGTGGCACATCTTCTTTCTCTCAACAACAGGTAGAAATCAGAGTCAAAAGCATTGGAATAAGTAAGTTTCGCAGAGGTGGGGGTAGGCTTTACTTTAGCAGGTATCTTACTATACATGCGGTTAAATCTTTTATTAAAATCAGACAAAGATTCCCCATTCTCCCTCTTTAGGTTTCCAAACTCTGTATGGTAGTAGAGCAGGTCTTTTCTATCTCCCCATTGTTTTAGGAATGCATCATCCAATGCTTCAATGCCTGTTATGGACCCATGGGGTAATTCTCTGAACCAATTCCTAGCCTCACCATCAAGACTTTTGACAAAAACTCTCATCCATACATCATCTTCACTGATATCTAGGTTATCAGCATAACTATAAAAAGATTCAAGATGCTCTTTAGCCATTAGTCCCTCTGTACCAGTGAATTTAGGCATATATTTTTGATACTCTCTAGTAGGCATGGCATTCAAAGGAATAGGAAAAACTAAAGGCCCATACCTAGCAGTTATGATTCTTTCCATCTTCGTAGGTGCTTGTTGTCTTGCCATGACTGGGGTATGTGGAAGGATATTGGCAGATTGAATGGTAGGAAGTAATGAAATAGATGACAGAAATAAAGGGATGTTATGGACTGTATGGGAGACTTTCTTTGTACTGAGATTCAAAGGGGAACTAGATGGACAAGAAGCTCTATTAATATCTGAAGGAATATCTTTACTAATAGTGCTGGGCTCTAAATATTCAAACTGTATATCCTCAGTTATAACATTATCTTTCAGAGATGCATAAGTTTTCTTAGGCTTACCTGATCCTGATGCTCCTTTCTGTGATTTTTTCTTCGGTTTAAAAATCTTTTCAAGGTCAGGCACTGGTTCAGTTGGTGATTTCTGAGTATTTCTTCGAGTATGTCTCACAAACTGAGCCAGAACTGCAATGTGGAGTCACCAAAGGTTGGTCTTCCTCCAGTGGAGTCGCCAGATAGATGATTACAACCAGAAATGTGCCCAGGCCTTGTCTATCATCAAAGCCCGGAACTGTGTCGTTCTCCCAGGGAAGCTGAGCTTCAATCTCCTCTCCCCGGAAACGACACCAATTAATGTTATCACCCCAAGAAACTCTCCTATGTTGTATCTCGGAGATGCTTGGGAACATTAGAAACTCAACAAAAAGTTGGAAATGGATGAATGGAAGGAATGATGCATACTCAAGCCAGATAACCACTTCTACTATGCTTAACTCCAGACATGGGTGAACACCCCCAGACTACAAGGCTTTAGATCACCAATTACTCACAGTTTGAGGATTAGGTGAACATGGAGAATGATGACCCCACCAGCAGATGCACAAGACCATGTGATCGTCGGCTACAACCAGTAAAGAGGTCTGCAAATCTATTTCCTAATGCATAGACATGATGACAACTCTCTGGCACTAAGCAAACAGAAACCTGCATAACACATTCAATGATACATACTAGATTTCAACACAGAGGTGGGATTACAACCCCTCTAATGCTAAAAATCAAGAGCACGTGAACAAATGCATAACAGGTACAACCTAGAATAGAGCAGAAATGGAAAGTGAGCAATTAACAACAAAAAAAGCTTGTATTAGCTAAAAATGAAGACTAGACGCTGCAAGTATCATAGTAGTTACAGTCTCCAGAAGTTGAACCTTACATCAAAACAACAACCATCAACCCTCACCACATCTGTGTTCTGGGTATATATGGAATTTGTTTACAAAAATTCTCTACTATTCTATGTGGGGAGGGGTCATAATGGACCACCAACCATCTTAACTCTCTGATATGGGTCTCTGCTGCAAGCTGTGTGCTTTAATGAACAAAATTGGCCTTTTGAGATAATTTGTTGTCCTTCTCGAGCAGGTGGAGTGCCGTATGGAAGAAGTTCCATAACTGGTAAATGTTGCAATCTGCTCGAGGCTGTCCTTTTTCTTCTGGGCCATTCTTCCTGTTAAACGCATTCGTTGAGGAGTAGCTGCTCGGGTACTGGATACTAGTTATGCTCGTCCTTTGGAAGCATGGTATAGGTTGAGGATGCAAAGATAGCATGGCAGATGAATGTGCAAGACGGGAATGAATATCAACCATCAGATCACATCAATGGACGACAGAGATTGATTTGCAGGAGTTACCGGGAGTCACAGGCCATTGGATCTCGGATGGGAAGATCCAACGGTGATCAGGTTGAGGACTTGCACGGGCGATAGCGAGCGGGGAATGTGCGAGTGGGTGGTAAGCGGTATTCCCCACACCGCTTTTGGAGGATGGTGGTAATCGTAATCAGGGGGTTAAATGCCGTCGGATCGCGCGGTAGACGATCAGACGATGGGGGGTTAAATGCACATGTTTATGGCTGATGTGATAGGGAAGGACTTCGCGGGTAGCTATTTTTGCAAAGGTTTGTGGTTATATGGGTCTAACACCATTAGCGCTGGGGGCTACATTGAAATGGGGCTTTGATGGATTTTGGGGGGGTTTTAAATGAGGAATGGAGAGGTTTAGGAAGGAAAACAGATATGGCAGGAGGTTAGGGGAGTGTAGGACTAATGAAGGAGGAGGAGGGAACAGACTGCTGCAGGCTCCCTTCTGAGCATAACACATGGCCAAGCCTTTCAATGACCTTAGAAGATCTTCGTCTTATAGCAGAGCTAACAGGTCCAAGGGTTGTATCACCCGCATCCCTTCTGCTTCAAAGATCATTAACTATTTCTTCAGGTCGATGACAACATAGTTTTCATATGCCCAATTGATACCAAGGAGTGCTAGGTACGGTTCCTTGTCACCCATTATATCAATTACTTCGAATTCATTATATGTCTTTACTCCCATCACATCCACCTCTACATCTTCTAACCCTCCAATAGGCAAAATACAGTACTGATTATCCATCCTCAGTTGTATTGGTGAATATTTAAATCCCGGCTTCCCCAGTGCCTCCCATGTTTTATTGGGAAAATGTTTACATCTAACCCTAGGTCAAGCATCGTGTCCTTGATCTGGAATACTACAATCTAAGCATCAATCTAGAATTCTCTTTTGGTTCTCTTTTTATTCAATCGCACTCTTCTTGTATGTTTTTTTGGCAAGTTGGCAGATATTGGTTCTTGTTTCTCCTCGTCTTTTGGCAACACCACTTTCAAACTTCTGCGCAACTCCTTCAACATTTTCTCATCATCAATGATCTGCAGAAATAGCTTAAACCATTCTTCTATCGGTCGAGCATTGTTTAGTGCACATTTGTCATGTTTTTGCTTTTCCTTTGTCTCTGTCATTCCTTCAAACAATTTAGTTGCCTCCTGATAATACTGTTTTTGTTGTGTGGGGCTATATGATTTCTTCGGAGACACTACCCAAACAATTGAGGGTGGGTCCACCATACCTCGATATTCCCCTATCTTCTTTCCTCCTCTTGTAACTATATTTATGTTAGTTACGGAAAGAGTGTCACTTGTACGAGGCTCTGCATTAATCAGATTGGCCCCTCTGTCTAGTCCTCTCTTCCTATTTTGCGATGAGCTCAGGGAAATGCTCTGTAGAATGTGTATTGACCCTGGATTGCGAACACGATGGCCTTATGGGGAGTGGAAATTCTCTAGCAATGTGCCCCTCTTGATCACAATTATAGCACCTTACTGGACCTCTACCTCTAGCTCTTCCTCCTCTCATATTTTCTCCTCATCCTCCCTTGTTAGACTCGTTGACTCTAAATGTAGACCTATCCAGCCACTCTGCTAAAGCATCTAATGCCCTACACTAGTTAGTGTGATGCGTCGTGGATGCAAATAATTCACAATAGTTGTTATTTGTTACATTGGAGTACTTTTGTAGTATTGGACATACCCGTGGTAAATTTCCGTAATTCCTACAGATTTCACAGTATTCTTGTGTATTATGTCCTGTGAAAGCTCCTTACGCTCCTACTGCCTCAAATCCTGATGTTAGAGGTGTTCCTAGTGGTCCTGTAATCCCTCTTGAATTTTTTATGCCTCTCAAACTCGAGCATTCTGTCACAACATGTCCTTCCACCATGCAGTGAGTACACCATATGTTAGGTCTAGCTAGCCGAACTGGTTGTAGATCTTTCAGTTTTTTCTGTTAAATTGGAGATCTGATTTTGGAGGCCCATGATTGACAGGTCCTAAAATCTCACCCACAATACTCATGCGAGTATCCTTCCATGGCCTATATACGCAACGTGTGTTCTAAAGCGTCTTAGAGAGTCCCAATGTTTTGTTGTGTCAACGATGTCCTTGTAAGGGCAATAGTGCTTTGATGAACTAGTCTCTTTGATGATTAGGATCTAAGGTGTAGCTCAGCTTAGCAGTAGCATCCTTAAATCCCTGCATCAGTTCCCAAGTAGTTTCACCTTCCTTATGCTTGATTTCCCATAGTTTCGATAATCCCTGTTGGTCAATCTGAGGTACTTTGAATTCTTACACGAAGCCTCTCTTGATATCATCTATTGTGGGATTCTAGTTCTGTTATACCCATTTTAGAAACTAACTTAGAGCTATCTCCGTCAACGTGGTCTATAACTCAATTGATTTAACATTATTTGGCATCTGGGGCACTCTCCATATAGATTCGCAGAGGTACCAGTGTTCTTATACGTCTTCATTTCCTCTACTAGCAAATTCAGGGTATCTAGTGAAACATACTAACATGGTTACCCGAGTGTGCGCCAACAACAAAAATACTTTGTTTCCGGGTTGCTGAGATCCTTGTAGTCCTAAATTACTATTACTGCTAATTCCACTGCTATTTACTGTGTTAAAAATTGCCTTATACTTCTCATGCATGTTGTGTACTCGTATTGCTTTAGCTAACTTAGCAACAAGTTTATTAGGATTATTGTAAGGCACCAAGGGAAGGTCGGGATGGATACTACTTGTACTTCATGGATTTTGCTGTTGATCTCTTGCGGATGTTTCATCTTTGGCAAATAATTTCCTCATGAAATTACCCATTTCCTCTTCCATTTCCTCTTCACTACTCTTACAAATATTTTTCTCAAGCATCTTTCCCACAACATATAAGGAAGAGTCCCCGTCATTATCTTGGCTTATGTTCCTCCCATCAAAATTTATGTCTTGTCCTATATCTTCGTCAATTCTCTTTCCTTTTTCTGAGCCGCCTGACACCACTCCTGCATGGTGGGGTCCCATCTGTCTCTCCTTCAGAGTCTGTACTGCTCTTTCCTGCCACTTTTCGGCTAGTAGCACTCTCCTTTGTGCTCTAATATCTCTATCTTTTCGCAATCCTTCTACATCCATTCCTTCAACAACATCTATATTCCCCAACTGGTAGCATCCTCCCCTTAGGACCTTCGCCCAGTACTAGGGTTTTACGCTACCATGGTTGTTGTAGGTAAAGGTATCAACCCTTCTTCCACCATGAACATATTAATCCACAATGAAACTTACCTCACCAGCTTCCCTCTTAATCTTGACTTGAAAACTGCCTCCTTCCTTGAGAACGATTGATAATTCTCTGTTGCAAACTTAACTATGTATCTCTCTACTGTAGTTTGTACCCAAAAATCTAATGCCCTTGTCAGATCAATATCCAAGTGTTGAAGTGATACAAGGTTTGAGGGAACCTAGTCGTGATGGGATGGTGTCGATCCTTCTCGTCAATTTTGCACTTTTAACCTCCTTAACCAATTATACAAGTCTCTTGGGAACTTACACCAGAAGATATCATACTGGTCACTCTTAACCTTAGAGTACAAGGTATCTTCACTCACTTTGGCAATAGTTTGACCCCGTTGAATAGTTTGTTCTGATATATACTGGTCTACTCTTTTATCCCACCAATCCCGAATCTCTTTCTTAAATATCCTCGACACCATATTCCAAACTGGTTCTTATAACTTTAGGTCCTGACAATGGAACCATTTGTTGGCACAAAAATGACATCAGGGAGGACCCTAGGTTCTGGAACAAAGAGCCAACAATGGTTCATTGTAGTTTAGGACAACATCGACATTTTCACCTTACCCTAAGGGATACAGAGTCTCACCCGAGGCCTGCCACAATCGAAACTAAGAAGGGTTCAGTATAGGGTCAGGAATATCTTAACCATTACTCTATATGTGGCCCTGTGCATCTATTTGTACTAACAATATATCAACATGATTATCAATCTAACTTGAGAATAGACTCGCAACATATTCAAATTTTTATTGGCTCCATAAATCATAACCAAATACACACATCATACCAAGTAACCAGTCTGAATTCTCATTTATATTAATCTAACAAAAAGTTCATTACATTATACATTCGGCCTCAGCCACAGACGATTGCATGAAATACCTAGTTTATATAACATTGCGGATCGAAAAAGACTTCAACTCTAGCTCCTAGGCTGCTGCTTTGGCCTTCAGGTTAGATGCTCTGGTAGCTCGCATCCTCCTCGCTTCTCGTTCGAGACTAGAACTATTCAACCCCTCTCTCCTCGCAGCCTCCTTCTTTTGTATTCTCCTCTGCTCTTTGCACGACCAATTCTACACAATTGTCTCTTTCCTTGGCTGCGTCTCATCTGCCTTGTTCGCTCGGATGCCCTTGCTTTATGCTGACACCTTGTTGTGACTATCCTGCAACTGTCTGTTCCTGTTTCCCTTCCCAACTATCTTCTCTACAACTTGACTGTTTTTTCCGCCACTTGTTTCCTTTTCTTCGTATCTTCAAAATATTTCAAAATTTAAAACGAAGGCCCCCAAAAATATGTAAAAATTGAATAAGAAAAAAATATAGTGAATGAGAAAGTTATTATATTATTCTTCTGGAATAAACCATGGTTCTCAATGACATTTCTAACACGGTCTCCAAAGTCCCCGGATGTAGAATGAAGTTCAATCCCTTTTGTCTGATGAATACAAGAATGGATAAAACCCCTAGAAACATCATTTTTCTTCTATGGGTCTAACATTTACTCCTCTTCCCCTCTAGAAAGGATCCTAAGTTAGTTCGTTGCACTTCACAACAAAACTTATTTACACAAAATGAAATTCCAAAATACACATGTGAATTAGCTCCTAATATGAAATGATATATCCATTTTTTTAATGTAATTGAACAAAATATTTCGAGCTTACTAGCTATCGGTTTATAAATAACTGACAACACAATATTTTAGAATAAAACTCATACATGGATACTAATCTCTTATATTAGTGTAAACCAAAACTCTAGCTTCATTTCCTTTTTCCTTCTTTTGTAAATCGCTCTTGAACCATGATCATTATAAAGCATCCAAATTTAAATATACTCTAGTTGTTGCATTATTACAACAACTTACATGTCATAAATACATGATGGCAATGAGGGTGAAGGTCATGAAGAAGGTGAGTGAGTGGGGAAGTAAGGAAGGTAAGAAGGCTTTACCTACCCACTACGAAAGGAGTTTTTCCCCTGGATTGTATAATAGGAAAACCCCTGCCTTGGAGTTGTTATAGAAATTCTCTTGGAAGTAACAATTTCAATTGACTTAAAAGATGAAGAAAAAATAGCAGAAATAAAATTTTTCAGTAGAGCATAGGTGCCTTTACTATGGGAAAGTGACTTGGAACGAGCAACATTTCCCTATCCTGAAATAAATTTCTAGGATGTATAATTCAACATATATCTTATTTGAGGTGTGAACACCTTAGTCGAATAGAAGGACACCATGGTTTCATTAATTGCATAGAATGGTTCCTTAATATTATTATTCTAGGTGCAAATGGTATTGATACCTAACAAATACCCCTCCTCTTTAATTGGGTTCTTCATTGTCTTCTCACTAGCATTTTTCGGAATAGTTCACATGCTATATTTTGAAACAAAGACTAAATCTACTTTCTCAGACTCTTCCTTCGGCATATTGAATCCATCCCAAGCCTTAGTGAAAATTGTGGGAAGCCATTTGAGGAATGCTTATCCTATATCAAAATCAAAATCTACCAGGACAAGTGACCATACCTCAAGGAAGCATGTCCCAAGGCTAATTGTCTAATATCAACATGAAAAGAAAATGCAAATATTGTGTAGATGCCCAATGTGAAAAATCAGTAGATACTCTACACTCCAAAGCCAAAAAACAAATGAGGGAGAATAGAGTTACCTGCTGAAACAAAACCAAGCCTACAACAATTATCAGGGATTTTAGATTGCTTCCCTGAAAAAGCTCCCAAATGCTAGCTTCTTTCTCTTCATGTTCATATGCATCCTGCATACATTTTAATTTTTCCTCTATTTATTCATTAGATTAAATAGCGCCCAAAGCACAACCTAATAATATAAATAATATAGAAGCTCACTTTCTTTTAAGTTCTTCTATATTCCATTTACCCTGAACAACACAAAGAAGGATCCAACGCAGGGTTGTTGTCAGCCACCACATTCGAACAACCATTATTAGAGCAAGTGGTACTAAATCCATACATGTAGTGCCACCCTCCAATTGCATTGAAAGCTATATTACTAATAAGGTAACCCAATAACATTCCTAAAACTATGAAAAAATCTTTTAAATATATTAGCCTCCCTCAAATCTAAGGTGGCGAAATGTATAATAAAGTGTAATTGCTGAAATTAAAGCTTTGATTGCATATAAAATAGATGCAAAAATTAACTCCCTTCGTATACCTAATATATTTTTGACATCTCTAGTGCCACTGAAGGTAGGATCCTGCAATTTTGTATCGATCCACCACATAGATTTGATCATTGTGAAATGTCAAGATGGTTTGATCTAGTGTTGAGTTTGAGACCCTCTACTGAGCTAGCACGTGATTCAAATCATGCCAAAGAATAACATGGACACCGTGGTTGACCACTGCAGCTCAGTCAAAAGCAGAAGAGGAGAGTGGCAGGTGTGCAATTTCCACGAATGTAGTAACCAAAAATTTATCTTCTAAATTATGCATTTTATTTGTCTTCTGTAAATTAATTTATGAAAAATAATGATAAATTCATGATAAATCCATTGTGGAAAATGAGGGTTTTATTATTATTAATTCTTCAACAATTTGATAATACAATAATATACTTGCCTAACACTAGAAAAGCTCCTATAAATAATAATCACCACTAGAAAAGTAGTCTAAAGACTTAAAGTATCCTTTGTAAACCAACACGGCCTCTCCCAAGTGACTCGCACTTCTCCCTAGCATTCGCACATCCTTCCAGAAATACACACTACAACTCTGGGATAACTTGCAAAAACTATGGGAATGCCTCCCTGCAAGTATTTTTAACTCCAACTACTCCTCTGATCCACTTGCCCTACCTTTAGGTGATATATCTAGAACTGACCAACTGAAACAAGCTCCTCTAGGAAACTCACACTATTTGAATCGACCTTCTCTATAGATAAATTCGGCCTCCTCTTCAGGACACCGAGGAATTGACAAATATGAGGAAATATTATTTGGAATCCTTCTCCAAAATATCTACTGAAACCCCTCCCTTGGTGTCTCCCTTTGCTTCAACTACGCCCTTGTTGAATCATTGCAATTGGGTAAGTCGAATTGCTTAAATCTCTTATGTGTCTTTGTCCAAACTCCATTGACTTATTCTTATAATATTTTGTTGGACAACCAACGACCATGATCACATCTCAATCAATGGCTAAGATCATCTTGACTCCATCAATTCACTTTTCTAGAAGTCTCTGAGGAAAAATCGATTTCTCTCAATTAATCTGATTTAATTAGCTAGTTTTCCTGAGTTAGACTTAGGAAATATTTATTTATTAGTCAATTGATCTAATTTAGGTGTCTCTAAGGCATTTCTTGTGAAACCTTTTTTTAGTTTTGGAGATATCGTGTTCCTTAGTCTCTTAGACACCACAGATATTATAACACTTGTCTGTTTCTATCAAAAACTAACACTCCCTATTAGTGAGGAAGGTGTTCTCCACTACTCCCAACTTATCATTGAAGTAGACCAAGTTTTCCTTACCTAAGGTCTTCATGAGAAATCTGCAACCTACTGATCTATGGGACCATGTTGTAGTTGAACTAATCTGAATTGTTGGTGTCTAACATTTGTGATACAACTGCTTCCCATATATTAGCAAACCCCTGATAAATTTATTCATTAACTTTAAATACTTGATCTGACTTCCTGGAAGCTATTTGAGCCCTCCTAATCAATTTGACCTCCCTCTAAGACCCTGAATCGACGTTTATAGTTGTGTACTAGTAATCTAATTCATCCGCTTTGGAAAGCTTGCACTATTAGAAATAACCATGGCCTCCAATGGAAATCAAGCCACAAACTGGGAATTGCTTTTCCTCTACAAATTGATTTTTTTAGAAAATTTTCTCTTTTCCTCATTAACTCGCTCTCCCTCATCCAACTTATACCTCTATACAGATTGCGTCCTCCTTGGATTATCTCACACTCCTCTTCTACAGATAAAACTCGATCTCCCTCTCCCATTGAGAAACGGGAAATATTTGTGAAGAAAATCCTCTGGCAATCATTGTTCACCATGTTAACACTATGTTATTCTAATTCTCTTGCTACATGTTGTATTTGAACCAATCTGTGCTTCCACTACTATACTATGATCTCACACTGCTAATGTCCATGTGCTACCTCTGCACTATTTATATCATTGCAATAGTGAGTCTCGATCTCACTACTACTTTAGTACTTGGGCTCTTGTAGCAAGGACAATGGTCCAACTGAGGAATCACATACAAAAACTGGAGCAGATATACTAATCAAGTTCTCCTTGGCTATAATCTAGATGTCCTTACTACTCCTTTCTCGAACCCTACCCAATCTTACATACTAAAATGTCATACTCCTCCTCCTGAGGATACTGCTACTATAAGTTCGAATTCATTTTCAAACCTGGAAGATAAATCCTTGATCTCTATCGAAGCAATTGTCTTATTCTCCTTCTTTTCCTTCTTCCTCTTAGGATGTTGGTTGACATAGTGACCAATTTCACCATATCCAAAACACTTGACCTTTGATCGATCCTTCTTATTCTTTTATCCTTTTTAGTCTTGTCCCTAGTTGGGACCCTTCTTTGCATTACCTTTTCCTACAAGAGCAACATTTTCTTGCTCCTCCTTCACCTTCGCGACCTTGCCACTGCTAATTGTAGTGCCTTCGACTAAGTTGAGCCTCAACACCTCTTGAGTGAAATCACTCCATAAGCGATCCCAATATGGAAGATTGTCAAACCCATAAATTACCTGGATGAATGCACACCACTCCTTGGTAAACTCATTGAGTGATATACGCACTAGCTCATCATCAACTAGCTTCTCTCCCACTGTAGTGATCTCATCTCTGATAGATTGAATCTTGGTGAGATAGGTGGTTACATATTTGCACTTGTTCATCTTGATGGTTCTCATCTTTTCTTTGAGGATGATTTTCCTATTCCCTAACATATCCTGGTACATCTTGACGATGGCATCCCACATCTCCTTCGTTGTTCCGTTTTTTTTCAATATGTGGAATGATGTGATCCCTGGCTCTCAAGAATAATCCTCTTGGATTTGATGTTGTCCCTCTTGTACTCATGAAACTAGATTGGATCTGTTGGTAAAATAATGATTATTGTAGCAAACTCCTTCATACCATGCTCATCCAATGAAACAACTTCTTGTCCTTCTAAATACCAAAGTTGGAGGTTCCATCCAACCTGTCCTAATCTATCAATCCTGATGCGATCATCTATGGAAATATGTGAACTCAAATACACCACAAAAATTAATAAATTGGGTTAAAAAACTCTCATGCTTTCTCTTCTAGGCCTTGCGCTGTTTTTCTTCTTCAAAACCCTTTTTTAGAAAACCCTCTGTACTAGATCTACTCTGCACTAAATTACCCTACAAACTCTTTATAACAGCTCTCTACACTAGATATTCTCTTCAATGCACTGATCTCTCTGATGTGCACCAACCTTGCTCTGATACCAAGTGAAATTTCCATGAATGTAGTAACCAGAAATTTATCTTCTAACTTATGTAGTTTATTTGTATTTTATAAATTAATTTACAGCAAATAATGATAAATTCGCCACTACAATTATTCACAAATAAAAATGTTGTGGAAAATAAAATGCAGGAACTGATAAATAATCTATGCACACACTTGTTGATGGTGATGGATTCCGCCAATAGCTAGGGGGTCTCCTCAGTGTGAAGACCAAATTAGACCTCACACCATTTAGGATAGGAGCCCCATCCGGTATGTGGGTTGGGTTGCCACTATGAATGTTTTCACTCTTGGTTGTCAAATGAAAATATGTCAGAGTCAGGACAAGAATGAAATGCCCAAACAATGAAATAAAGTCATGCCAAGATTGAAAAACTGCAGAAAGAGATACAAGAAAGTCATAGTAACCATAAGAAGAAGAAGTATGCCATGAGAAGGATCAGTGAGCTGGAACTTCCTTAGACATAAACAAACAAGAACATGCCAGAGGTTAAATTCAAATTATTTCACAATAGCTCACAGACATGGTGGAGAATAAGTAAGCATAGATTCAAAAGAAAACATACATGAAACAACTACAAACTAGTCCATAACATATTTCTTGTATGAAAGCACACATACAAATATAATGAAAACACTAGAAAACCAATAAAACCACTATGAGTAAGCATGGGAATCAGTGCCAGAAATGAAGAACTTATTATTATTGTTGCTGCAAATACAAGTACACATTTTGCAATTCATCAAATCCCAATAGTGGAACATGGGTTGCTCATACCATTATCTAATGCAAAACCCTAGCCTCACTACAACTCACCCTACTAGATGCCAAGAGTTGAGTGCCTCTAGCTCTTCAAGCACAAATCAACTATGTACTCCTAATCTAAGCTCGAGTGCTAAAAGTCCCCTACTAATGAGGCATGAGGGTATACTTATAGAGGTGAGGTGACTATTCACCTACTGTGACCTTTGACCTACCCTCTCAAATCTTGAGTTTCCTCACTACTCTCTCTTGTCTAGTGATTGTTACATGCTTGAATCAATCTCAGCAAGGTCGCTAGTGTTATGATGAGAAACATTTACAATATGTTGGAAGATAAGTTATGAGGAGAGTGCAGAAGGTTTCTAGAAACCCTAAAATTCTAGCCACCCATATTGTTATGATGGTAGGGTAACTTGCATGAGAACATGGTGACAATTTCCATCAACTTTGTTAAATGTTTATTTTCCTTCTATTGCACCTACCATTGAGGCTGCCATGATGCCTAAGGAATTTACATGGAGCTAGTTAGCCTATTTTCGGAAACCCTATTTGCGTAGCTTTTGTAAGAAAACCTTGATTCCTTCACATAGATCAATGCCCTTGCTTCTTTTATTCTACTAGGATGTAAAGTTACCAAATGTGCACATGTTGAGAGTAATAGGGGTGGCTAAGTTTAGGTTTGCACTAGACTATTGCATTTTCTTAAAGGGAACCAAGGCTTCATTAAAACAATCATTCAGTGCATGCCTAACAATCATGGCACTCCATGATGTGATAACTCGTACAACATTCTTGACAACTCTAGCTAATATCAAAATTCCCCTTTGCTAAACTACAAGATCCTTGAATTTTCACATGCATGCCAACCAAGTAAATTAAGGGTAAAATAAGTTGGTCACTTTGTTCAACAATGACCCACTACATCATATGAAGAACCTTCTTCCAATAAACATTGTCATGGATATATGCACTCAATGATGGCCCATTCCAACAATTTCCCGAAAAATGCATTATATCATAACAAGAAGTTGATCACATTCTAAGAATGGAATTTGAAATCCCAATGTAGATCACAATGCATGCCACAAGTCTTGGGCAAGGAGTAGTTGTGTTTAGAAATGCAACTTGTGGAAGTTGTAGAATCACATTCCAACACAAGTCGCATTTTCTACTTTCTTTTCCTAGACCATGCAATGTGATTTTGTGAATTTTGGGGGTCGCATGGTTGCAGTTGAGGGGCATTTTGCACTTCTGGTAGCTTGCATGAGGCTAAAAAATATTATTATGTGACCTATGGTGTTAATTGGATAATCTGAGGGAAATATAGGTTGCGAGGTCACCTCAAAATGGAGTTCAAAATAGATGTCGCATAGTCACAATTTGGCCAAGTCGCATTTTCTGGTTATGTGTTGAAGCTCTAGGATGAAATTTGGTGACCTCAAGTTAGTAGCAATCATGTCCTCTGACCAAAGTTGAAAATTTTATCTACAAGTTTGTGAGGTGCTTTCTCTGCTTTTCTAAATCAAGTTCTGAAAGCAACCTTCATTTCCTATTCAAACATAGCTTCATATCCATATGGCCCCTACTCCTTGACTGAAGTAAATCTTATGATGGGTGTGACAAGAGCTTCATCACCATTGGCACTGCATATTCATGATCCTCATTCAAAAAGAGGAACCTATTTTTTGGTACTTTTGTCTTATCATTGGGATTTTCTTCAAGCAATAATGCACTTTGTTGCATAAACATAAGTGTGCCACCCATTCCATTCCTCACAACCCAGGTATCAATTGGAATGGGATCTTTTGGGGAGCCAAGATTTTGGTTAGGTTTAGGCTTAGAATCAAGAGCTTGGGATTTTGTGAGAGCTTGGGCTTCTCTGTAGCATAGAGGGAGTATCTTTCTTTGGAGGAGCAGGTGTTGACTTCATGTTCCACTATTAGGGTTAGTGGTCAGTCAATGGTATATGTATGATTGGAACTTTCAATTAATAAAAGATTAGAGCCGTCATGTTTTCATGCATATGTTGTGGATATAGTAGGAGCATTCTTGTTATGTTTGCAATGTATTTTATTTAACTTACGATTATGCATATGAACTATTTCATTTGCATTGCTATGAATCTTGTTGATTGTGTGTTGTTGTATTATTCCATCACTATTAACTTGTGAATTGTTTCGCATATTAGCTTGTGATGTCTTTATGATAATGTGTTCCTTTCAAGTTGCATACTATTACAAGCTTCTAAGAGACTCACTCGTTTTCCCTTTGCGTGTTAGAACCTTCATGCATTACACTTGACTTTCCGCAGAGTCACAAGCTTGTTCCCACCAAAGTCACCATACATCACTCTATGTGTTATTATAGCCAAGGCATATCATTAAAACACAATGCATCGACAACCAGGTTGTATTCCGGATATGAATCCTACACCAAATGGTGTGAGGTCTAATTGGGACTTCATATCAGGGAGATCCCTGAATGTTTGTGGATCTAGCACTGTTAACATAATCGAACTCAAATATTCTACACTGAGAAATACAATTAATGGAATCCTCCTCTGATTTGAAATTGCCACTACTATTGATAGGGACAGGTACAAGAACAACCAAAATTGGGCCTATTAGGATCAGTGGGCAAGGCTTCTACTAACAAACTATATGTCTACTAGACACACAATGTTGATAGGTTGCAAATAGAAAACCGTGGGTTTTAACCTTTTGCAACTGATACAAAATTATGTGACTTAAAAATAAATTATAGTGCTAAGATAAATGTTAAGTACAATGAATATTTGTCTCTGGGTTCGAAAATGTGACAAGATGTCCGAGAGTACAAAACACCCACCATGTTGTATTGTGTTTCCCAGCATATGTATCAGCATAGGATGTCCACTACACTAGTGAATAAAATACGCCCAACGAATAATATTTAACTTTTGTTGATTTTTATTTCAATGCATCCCTGTCATGCGAACTAATCAACTTTTGAATTATATGTAATAACGTTCAGTCACCCATTTCATTTATATGTAATAAATCTTATTGCATGTTATCGGCACACTGAGGTCACCTATCGCAATCCTAAAGCACAAAGAGCAATTGTTATACATGGGAACTGTGATTTGCAACTCCGCATAATGGGAATGGTGCAGTGCTAATAACATCTTATCACCAACGAATTTATAGCATGGTCAGTGCTCTGTCTGTTTAGAGTTTCCAACGCAACATATGCACATATGTCTTCTGTAACACATCACACCATTAGCATGTGGTTCTACTACATTTGATCTGTTACCACGACGCATGTGTTTCAAATGGCGTTTCATTGTCACCTTCAGAGTGTTATTTGCATAGGATCTTGACACAATATATATCAATCTGTATTTACCATGTTTCTTCCATTTAAGAGAGCACTTATCTGATATCCACTTGGATATACATTGTTTTAACGCTTAATGTTCGTTCTTGGTCCCCGCATATCTTGACAACGCACTGGCAAGCGAGTCCCTTTGTCATATGTGTTCATTCATATGTTTGGTGTGTGTTGCATTGCTTTCTTGTTGTGAATAGAGCCATTCTTTATAGAACCCCATGGAATGGACATTTATATTGAAAAATCCTTCCTCCTAAGTTGTATCCATCGCATTCTCTTTCCATATGCCTTCCTCCTAACTGGTATCCATCGCATTCTCTTTCCATATGCGTACCCCGACACATCCTGCAATGTGTGTGCCATCATGTATGCGTTTTAACATCTTTCATCCACATGTAATGTGCGCTGAAAATTTGTGGCACTATGTTGTCTCCTTTAGTGATGTCATGCTATCTCCTTTCGCCTTTACTGCACAAATACATCCAAAAGCGCTCATTCATGAATAGATATCTTAGGGAAACATCAACCTTCAAATTCATTACAATGCCTTTAAATGCCATGTATATGATGTTCTAGCTCACAATGAAATCGTTTAAAATAAGAATGTAAATTTCCTTCAGCCACATGTTCAATACATCCCTCTCTACCGTGAGCTTGTATTGTCCCATAATATCTTGTGGTATGATGCTTTCTCCATTAATGTTTCCATATCACATTTTTTTTGGCAACAAGGTCCTCGCCCCTCCTTCATGCAACATATGTGTGTCAAGGGAACCCACCATTTGAATTGGGGCAACGTTATGGTATTGATACATTGGCCCAAGCAAATAATAATTAATGGGAATTTTAAGTGTATCAGCCCTTGTGAATGGATCCTACACTTTGTTTTAGCATTTATGGTGTGCTCCTTTGGCTCACCTTACATGCCAAAATACCATATAGATTAGTGGGTCATTAACACTCATTTTAACCATAATCCTTAATAATAAAAAAGGAAATTAAAACGCTGCTCTAAGTGAGTTCTACAAGGTCCAAGAGAGATTCACCCCATTAATGTGGATATCTAAAATGTCAAGGATGTTTCTTTAAGCAAAGTACACAAGCCAAAACATAAAACTTATGGAAATTAGCTAGCAATAGACAAGTGGAATCTATTTATCAACCTAAACCTTGAAAATGACGTTGAAGGCACTCATAATGGCATAGAGTTTCGAAAGAGACAATAGTTACCTAAAACGATAATGCACATGTTGAGATAGGGAACTAATCATGAGCCTAGGGGAATATGACATGCAATGATTCTTACCATGATGCCATATAATTCCGATGAGAATGTGCCTCAAGAGGTATACAAATTAGTTTAAAACATGAAGGGAACCTTTCTTTTAACAATTTAGGGTTTCTCCCAAACCTTAATATGGTCAACATAATGAAATCCAAATTGAAATCTTGTCCATCCATACACAGTGCCTCCATTGACTCCGATGCATATTATAGAAACATAATTTTCGAAGTCATGGAAGACTTTTAATGCATCCCTGAAGCAACAAACCTCCAAAATCCTAGTGCTGAGATAAAACAAGACAAATGAATGCAATATACATCGCATGAATGAGCGCATCGACAAGGTTTGATAAGAACAAGTCATGGGGAGATTTGCCAATCTACAATCTGATCATATCCCTAGTTTCCTAAAGCGAGTAGAGGGGGACCCAAAATTTTGGGTGTTGTTGTAACGGCTACAACAACACTATAATTTTGACACCAATATTTTTGGACAGTTGTCCTTTGAAAAAATCCAAAGGGAAAACCCGTGCAACAAATGAGGGTTTTATTATTATTAATTCTTTAGCAAATTGAGAGTACAATGCTCTTCTTGCCTGATACTGGAAAAATTAAGACAAATAATAATCAACATTGGA
This sequence comes from Pinus tabuliformis, assembly GCA_031772625.1. NCBI lineage: Eukaryota > Viridiplantae > Streptophyta > Pinopsida > Pinales > Pinaceae > Pinus > Pinus tabuliformis. The sequence goes on from CM062807.1 coordinate 543,489,706, forward strand.
AAAAATAGTTTTTAGACTCAAAGTCTCCTTTGCAAGCCAACTCGACCTCTCCCAAACAACTTACACTTCTCCCTAACACTCACATAGCCTACTAGAAATGCACATTGCAACTCTAGGATAATTAACACAACCTCTAGGAATGCCTCCTTTCTTAACCAATGATAAATACGATACAAACCAACTGAAAATAGCTCCTCTAGGAAACTCACACTGGCTAACTGGCTACTCACACTATTTAAATCATCCTCCTCTTCCTGTTACTGAGATAATGGAAAATTTGAGGAAATATTCTCTGGAATCCTGCTCCTAAATCTCTGTTGAAACCCCTTTGTCGATGTCTCCCTTTGCTTCAACTGCGCACTTGTTGAATCACTGTAATTGGGTAAGTTGATCCGCTTGAATCTCTTATGTGTCTTCCCCAAACCCCATTGAATTTCTCTTATAATATTATATTGGAAAACCAACGACAATGATCACATCTCAATCGATGGAGAAGATCATCTTGACTCCAATTAACTTTTCTAGAAGTCGCTAGAGTAAAATCCATTTCGCTCAATTAATTTGATTTAATTAACAAGTTTTCCTGAGTTAGGAAATATTTAATTATTGACCAATTAATCTAATTGAGGTGTTTCTAAGATGTTTCTTGCGAAACCTTTTTTTTATTTTGGATATATTGTGTTCCTTAGCCTCTTAGACACCATAGAGACTAGAACACTTGTCTGCTACTACCAAAAACTAACAGTGGGAGGTTTTTGGATTTAGTGGATATATTTCAAAGGGAATGTAGGGCATCACTGCATAATTCCACCATTGTATGATTTCATGGCTTTAGCTAGTGCAACGCTTGCATAACTATAATACGCGATGGAAATGGAGACAAATATAGCAACAGAAAACCCATCTCTCGCATAATCTCTCAACTGGAACCATCGACGGGAATTTGTAGGCAATACATGGGTTTCTAGATCATTTGTGAAGAGAGGGCACACTTGCACCATGCATGTCACCTAGTGTGGGCTGTCATTTTTTTTTAAAGTTGAGGTCATCAAATATGTCGCCCCACACTTTCATTATATATATATATATATATAGTTTGGATTATAAAAAAAAGTTGTATTATTTTTTAGTTTTATGCAAAATTTTAAAATTTAAAAGGAAAAATAAGGAAAAGGAAAGAGGGGGCATATTATACATCTTATATATATAAATATACAATTATATTTTTTGTACTAAAGTATTTAATCAAATAAACAAATAACTTTATAAATTAACTGTATATTTTATATTCTTTTATATATATATATATATATATTCACATTATTATTTAATTTAATTAATTGAAAAATAAAATCTCAATTCATTACTAATGTAATTAAATGAATATCTTTTATAATATTAAGTAGTGTCACTAAAGGAAGTAATTGATGCTAGGAAGACATTTTATGGTGACTAGTAGTGCGTCATCACTTTCTTAGCCAATGATACGGGAGGATTTAGTACATCCATGAAGATCTGCTCAATATCAATAATGCTTGTTTACAATCATATCAAAAGGAAAACTTACACCTATCATTTTGTAAACATGTATGAGCTGAGTAAGAATTGACAAGGTCCTAAGTTGTGCTAATAAGTCTTGTGTGTCATGCAGATATTTGAGCAATTCAAAATGGTAAGGATGCGAGGAAATCAAGGTCAAGGAAGGCCAACCCAAAGACCACCTCCTCTAAATAACCCACTAGCATCACCAGAGTTGGATCTCTCCTTGCGCCCCCTAAAGGCAATTAATGAGACATTAAGAGGTTTCAAAACAACTGAGGTGGAAGTAGAGCACCCTCCGTCGAGGGTAGGCAACCCTGAAGGATCAAGGAACTTTGATAGAAGACCTCCAACTGAGGACATTATGAGGGATATCTAGAAGATTAATCTTCTAGAATTTTCTAGAGGTCGTGCCAGAGAACGAGCAGAAGCCCGGTTGAAGGGAATGATAAGATGTTCACACTTAGAGAGTGTACTTCCAATTAAAAGACTAAGATAGAAGAATTTTAACTCAGAGATAGTGCCTTGAACTAGTGGGGAAACTTTGAGTGATAGATACACCTCACTCCTAACACAGTTACCTGGGAGTTATTTGACTAAAGTTTCAAGAAGAAGTACCTACTTATTAGGAAGAACAACAAGTAGGAGCCTTCCATGCTCTGGTACAAGGAAATTTCACTATAGAAGAATATGAGATCATATTCATGGAATTGGTTAAGTTTGTCTCCTACATGGACATTGATCAAGGTCAGATGGGTTGTTTTGTTTAAGGATTGAACCCTAATATTAGAGAAATGGTTTGGATGTGGAAGCCATTCTTAGTTGTAGAAATTGTTGAACATGCTCGCTATGTAGAAGAGCACTTGGACTTGAAAGGGGGAAACTAAGTCGTTTTTCCACGGGAGGAAGTTCGAGGCCACCATCATATGGAAACAAAGTTATTCCCTAAATACCAACAATAGGGATTTCAATGGTTTCTCAAGTAGCTTCACTGTAAGCTTCAGGGACTCATGCAAAATGAGGTCAGACGCATGGAGCCACAAGTAGGGGTAGGGATCCCAAGTGAAGGAGTTATTTTCAAATAACCTGACAACATTCTATTCATATTCTACCACATATCACTTGTTAGGGATGTCGGGGACCTCAATACCAACATGACTATGATGAGTTACAAACTGGTAACAACCATAGAGAAGGAAAAACATTGATGGGAGGAGCAGACAACCACCATCAGATCTATGCATTGGTTGATAAAAAAAAAAATTGAACACCAACCCACCATGGTAGAAACCATAGGTATGATAAACCATGTAAAGTTAAAATTTTGTTTGATTTTGGTGCTACAAATAGTTTCATTTCACCAGTTGTATTAGAGAAATGTGGGTTGGCAGCCTATGAGCATGATGGCTTTAAACAAGTTGAAATGGCTTATGGGATAAAAAAAACAGTAGGACCTAGTGTTGACCAATGTTAGGTAAACCTCGGGATGTGTGCAACTAAGTTGAAGGTAAACATGACACAAGGAAATGTGATGTAATCATCATAATGGACTAGCTAGAAGTTCATTGAGCTTTAGAAGACTGTTTCAAAAAGAAGGTGATTTGTTTAAATAATGAAGGCAAGTCAATTGAGATTTGTGGTGTCAAAAGAGGAGTGTCCCTATGATTCATATCCATAATAAAAGGTAAAATTTTATATCTAGCAAGGCTATAAACTATATGTGGTCGAGGTTGTAAGTGACCAGAAAGGACCCTCGCTAGATATGAGACTAGTTTAGTCAGAATACAAGGATGTTTTGCCTAAGTAATTTCTAGGATTAACTCTTGTGAGGGAGATTGATTTAACAATTGACCTAAAACCTGTGGTAGAACCAATATCCAAGACAGCTTGCAGGATGACAACTCCAAAACTGTGTGAGTTGTAGATACAATTAAAAGAGATATTAGACTTGGGATTTATTAAACCTAGTATTTCAACTTGGGGTGTGCCAATGATTTTCGTCAAGAAGAAGGATGGTTCCTTAAGATTATGCATAGATTATAGGGAATTGAATTGAGCCACAGTAGAGAATAAGTACCTAATACCTAGAATAGATGATGTTTTCATCATAATGAATGGAGCAACAATTTTCTCGAAAATCAATCTATGATATGGATACCACTAATTGAGGATTAAGGAAGGTCACATCCCAAAAGCTACCTTTCAAGCTCCGTTTAGGAAGTATGAGTTTGTAGTAGTGCCATTTGGTTTGACTAATGCACCTACAGTGTTCATGAGTCTCATGAATGGCATGTTCCAAAAGTATTTGGACCAATTTGTGCAAGTCTTTCTGGACGATATTCTCATGTATTCCAAGAATGAAAAGGAGCATGAAGGGAACCTAAGGGTTGTGTTGACATGCTTAAGGGAAAATCAATTATATGGAAAATTGTCTAAATGTTCTTTCTTTCAAAAGAAAATTCATTATCTCAGGAACATCATTTTAGGAGAAGGGATTTTAGTTGACTCGAAAAAGGTAAAGGCCATAATGGATTGGATAGTACCATAAAATTCTCATGAGGTTTCTAGCTTTGTCAGGCTAGTAGTTTATTATCGAAGATTCATGGAAGGTTTTTCAAAGATAGTGAAACCCATCACCACATTACAACAAAAGGGGTTATGTATGAATGGAAAAATGAATGTGACAATGCATTCACCAAAATAAAGAGATTTTCTTACCAGTGCACCAATCCTTCAAGTGCCTGACATGGAAAAGTATTTCACTCACATTTCACTGTATGCATAGATGCTTCATAGCAAGGATTGGGAGTAGTGTTGATGCAAGAAGGCGAAGTAACAACTTATGCATCCAAAAATTTGAAGAAAAATGAAGAGGTGTATGCTACCCGTGACTTAGAATTAGCAACAATGATGCTAGCTTTGAAACTATGGAGACACTACCTCATCAATAGAATATTTTAGTTAAGAACTAATCATGCAAACTTGAAGCACCTCTTCACTTAGAGAGATTTGAATGATAGGAAGAGGCAATGGATCGAATTCTTGAGTGAGTATGATTTAGGGATTTCGTACATTAAGGGATATGAGAATTTTGTGGTTGATGCACTAGGAAAGAGGTCACGAACCTCCGTAGTAGTACCCTGGAGGTCAATGTGAGGGAGTGTGTGTTGGAGAAACTATTTGAAGATAGTTGGTATCTGAAGTTTACATCAATGCTCCAAAGTGGGAAGCAGATAGAACCAAATTTTGAGGGCTATGTCATTGAACGAGATGGACTATTGAGATTTTCAAGGGAGAATGTACATTACTAAGGGGATATATGAAGAACCCTCCTTGAAGAGTCACATAGAGAACTCTACTATGCACATCCTAGCGTGAAGAAGATGTATGTGGACATGAAGAAAATATTCTTTTGGGCAGGCATAAAGCGCAACATAGTTCAGTTTTCCACTAAGTGTCTTGAATGTCAATGAGTGAAGGTTGATCATTACCACCCAACAAGACTCCCATAACCACATGAAATTCCTATTTGTTGTAGTTGATAAATTGACCATAAGTGCCAATTTCATCCTAGAAAGAGACACTTATGATGTCATTGACGTGGCACGAGTGTTTATAAGCAAAGTTGTTTGGATACATGGGTTATCCACAAAGATAATTTCTGATAGAGACACCCACTTTACATTTATGTTTTGGAGTTAGTTGAACCTGAGCATTGCATCTCATATAGAAACAAATGAGCAGATCGAAAGAGTAAATCAAGTTATGGAAGATATGCTTAGAATGTATGTCATGGATAATTAGAATTAGTGGGAAAGGTAATTACCATTGGTAGAGTTTGCCTATAATAGCAGTTACCACAGTTCAATTTGGATGCCTCCTTATCAAACTATGTTGGAAATCCATGTAATACGCCATTGAGTTGGGAAAGATTCGAGGGCAGGGTAATAGTTGGGCCAGAATTGGTTCTAGAAATAGAAGAACAAGTAAGACAGATTCAACAAAAGTTAAAAGGAATCACAAGATAAACAAAAGAGTTATGTTGATGCACATAGGAATGATCAAAGTTATGAAGTGGGAGACCAAGTTTTTTTTCATATCCGACCCAACAAAAGCACCATTCTATTTGGGAAAGGGACAAAGTTGTCACCTTGATTTATATGACCTTTTAGAATTAAAGAGAAGATTGGACCAATTGCGTATTGTCTTGTACTTCCACCCCATTTTAATAAAAACTCAAGATGTTTTTCATGTATCTATTCTACGACAATATGTTTCTGATGAATCTCACAAATTCGATTGAAGGCAATTCTAGGCCTCAGATGTGGGAACTGTAATGGTTGAACCATTACACATATTGGACTGTAGGGTTTGACAAATCAGACATCGAATGGTGGATTGGATTAAGGTCTAGTGGGACAAGTATAACCTAGGATCTGCTATTTGGGAGGATGCAAAGACTATACATTGTGACTACCCCTCACTTTTTGACTATTTGCGATGCCCATTTTGACACAGATTACTACCAATGCTCAAGTTGTATTTGTATTTTCATGTTGTTTTATTTATGAACGCTAGATAATATTGATTCATTTCAGTTGGATAGATGGAATTACTTATATAAAGTACTTTATGCATGATGTTTTGATTAAAATATTTGATGTACGACTTATCTAATGTATGATCTACTTGATGTATTGCTTACTTGGCTATGATTTATCTTGAGTATGACTTATCAGATTTGTTTTATTTGATGTATGGCTTATTTGGATATGATTTATCTAGAGAATGACTTTTGAAATTTATGATTTATCTAATGCAAGATTTACTTCTAGCATGTTGATATTGATTGGTAAAATTTTGGGTATGTGGATACGAGACTTGATAACATGATGATTATCACCACTTGTTTATATATATATATATATATATATATATATATATATATATATATATGAGAACTAACTTGTAGTTTGGAAAGGACTATGTGATAGCCAAAATCTAGGCCAGTGATTTGGGGATACTGAGACATCCAATGAGGAATGGTTTGATAGACATTGTTCTATTACATTTTCTATATACTTTATATGCACTATTATGACATGGGGTAAGATGAAAATTGTAGATAACATGACTTCATGACTAGATTATTTGATGACAAATATCTAACTAGTGTGTAGTGTGATCCATATTAGGGTGCTAAACTGATTTCTTTGAGGAGGGATGGAGGCATTTCCCACTATGTAACCTCCAAGCTTGGAATCATGGGAGAGAAGTTATAAACAAGCTCCCCTAGACATGTGATGACAATTTCCAGTTGTTTGCGGGGGAAGTTAGGTCAATATAGTCGATGCTTCCACCATCTTGGTTATGTTAGTGCTTAGATCAGTATAGTTGATTCCATAATATATTGCAGCAGAGGATGGATAGGATGGGAGAAAAAATAGGTTAGGGAGGATAGGAGGCTATAGACTAGCTGGAGACTCTAGATGGGAAGTGACATCCTTGCTTGACTTACTTAATTTGACTACCATAGTTATCTCTCTGTGTTTTGTTATGCCTTATTATCATACTGCTTCCATATTACTTGTAACCATTTGACTCTAACTTTGGGACAAAGTTTTCTGAAAGAGGGGTGTATGTAATGCCCTACTTGATCCAATTATCTTACATTATATTGTTAGCCTACCTCTTGAGTGATTGAATTTTGTGCTTAATTCCAATAAGTATTATTAGTATATGTATGAGGTATGTGTATGTTAGCTACATACTCATACCTCGCACAAATACGCTAGTATTCTAAAGCTTAAAGTGTTGGATGATTAAATAAATGGTTGAGTTGGATTAATGACTAATCATGATTAGTGATTAATTAACCTTAAATCATGATTTATAAGTAATGATTATATTTTAAACATGGTCCATTTAATTATTAAATTAATAACATTCAAGTCTGATTAACATAAGAATAACATATTATTGAATGGTGACATTTCATTAAAATAATATTATTTTAATTGAATGGTAATATTTATTGATTAACAAGGGGTGGTTGGGGATTGAACCACTCGAGTTTTAATTACGGGATAAGGTGTAGGTGGAGTGATAAGGAGGGGGTGGCTCGAGGAGGTGTTATGAGGATGAAATTCAAAGGCCTTAAAGTCAAAAAAAGGGGGAGCATTCAAGGCATTTACCTCAAAGAATATGGGGCATTCATGAGAGGTGGTTGGGGCAGATAAGGAAGGAAGGCATAAAACGAGGAAGGGGGGATAGAAGAAGGGGACGATGGTTTTTATTTTTTTTAGGGACTTCTTTTGGTCCGAGGTGATTTTAGAGTGGAATGTGGAGAAGGAGAGGGGACAAAACTGAGAGAAATTTGGGAAAACTCATACTTGGACCTATTGGAGAGTGTTGAATCTAACTTGGACACACTATGGTTGCGTTTGGACTTGGGCTTAGAGGGCTTGGGAACTTGTGGAGGTTCCCTGGGCTAAAAAGTCGAATAAACATTCCTAGTTGATAGGGAGGCAACTTCTGTCGGGTACCCCAACAAGAACACCGTAACGGAGCCACCAAATCAAATATTCTTCTATTTTTAAATTTCTTACATATTTAACATATTGCTAATTAAATTTTATTTATATTTTATTGCCATATAATTATTAAGTTATAAACATAACATTTTTATTATTGTGAAATTTAAAATTATTATAAAATTTATTGAATTAATATAGTAATAATTAGAAAACCTCAAATTAGATCCTCACAATTAAATTCCCTTAATATTATAAATAGTTATTACATAGTTATAAATCCACGTGTAAAGAGACATACAAATTATTTTAAAAGAAATTTTAAAATAAAAGATAATATCATAAGTAAGTTTTAATGTAAAATACAAATATTAAAATAAAACACTCATTTATATATGTGAAATTTTAATTTTTAAATAATAATTACTTTTAAAATAAATTTCATTTAAATAGTAAACACTAATTTACATAAAATTTAAATGTCATCTTAAATAGTAAACACTAAATTAAATATATTATTTATGGAAAATAACGACCCTCCACTTGTTTATAATTTATATATTTAATCATTTGTGGTTTCCATTAGGAAGACATAAACTATTAGGCATAACTTTTCTTGGAGATTTTTATTGGTACATTCCGTCGAACCATAATCTTTATATATAATTGTTTTCAAAAAAATTGTAGATTGATTTATTTACTCGATTATTATCGTTAAAATAGTTGAACATATTATATAACTTACCAATTGTGCTTTTACAAAGTATTTATAAAATTTTTAACAAAATTTAAATTTAATAAAAATTATATATAAATAATAAATTAATTTAAATAATATATTATTTTACAATTTCATATTGTATTATAATGTAAAAAAATAAAGTATTTTTAATAAAATAGAAATAATTTATAAATGTTTGGTCTACAGAGGTGCATCTCTTCACTAAACGGAAATTTAAATTTAACAAGATTTTATCTTTAACAAAATGATAGAATTTCTTTTCGATACATATTTAATTATAAATGTTTGGTAATTGCTTCTTTTCATTAAATGGAAATTTAAATATAATAAAATTTTATCTTTAACAAAATGATGACAACGTTCTCAATCATCTTTTTTTTTAATATTTATTTTTTATTTTAATAATATTATCTCAATCATCTTCTGTTTTTAATATTTATTTTTTATTTTAATAATATTATTTTTATATAGTTTTAAATGTTAGTTTAATTGGTCATGTTCCTCATTAATGTATCTTTACTATTAAGAGTTTATGGGTTCAATTCTCTTGGCACTCTCGAAGTTAGACTCTGTAGTTGAGCCAATAAAAATTGATCTCGTCTGGTGAATCTACCTAGTACACATATTCTCTAGACATACTAATCTCTAGGATCTTTGAACCACATAGAATAATATATATATATATATATATATATATATATATATATATATATATAATTTCAATAAAATATTTGTTAAAAAATACTAAATTTTTATTATATTTATATTTAAAAAAATTATAGTAAAAAAGTTGTAATAAGAAAAAAATAAAGTACACAAATAAAAAGCCTAACTAATAGATGAAATGACTCTTTTATGAGTATTTTTTCTCATTAATTTTTCCCAAAACATAGTAGAGACATTTAAGAATCATAAATTTAAGTTGTTTAATATGTAAATTTCTAGTGCCTCGAGGGGTTTTTAGAGCGTTGAATCCATTTATACATTAAAAAGTGTATTTTAAAAAACAAAAAATCACAATCTTGCTTGAAATTGTATCATTAGATTCTGCCCAAAAAACCATTTCGTCTATTAGTTAGATTGCTCCTACATGGTAGTGATTAAATAGTATAACTTCAAAATTTCAAAAGTTTACAATTTTTACATCTCAAGGATTTTCAAGAGACATGGTGACTATTGGCTTGTTCCTACCAAAGGTTGGTAGGAAAAGAGTTATAGCATTCTGAACCTTGCACCTTAAAAATGATAATGAATCAATAATTATAGATCGCTTCAAGGAGGAAACCTCCTTTTACAACGAATACAATGTATAAGACAAGATTTATCTCTCTCTCTCTCTCTCTCTCTCTCTCTCTCTCTCTCTATATATATATATATATCTATATATATATATATATATGGGACAAATAGTACACTTATAATAAAATAGGACCATGAAAGGTTCTAGACTACATAACAATATAACAATAGAAATGTAAGCAATCAATATCTGGGGCTTAATAGGGGATTTTAAGGTTAACATTGGGCTTAACATGCTACTCCACTTCAAACAAATGTTGTTGTCAAAATTTGACTAACTATTAGTGATTCTACATGAATAAGTCATCTTCCTATGTAATCCCTTCCACTGGCAGTCTTTTTTTTGCTAAGGTACTCCACAATTGTTTGATTACTTGGTTGCTTAATATTTATTTCAATGATTATTTCTACTTCTAGTATGCTTTTCCTTCTTCGTTTTTTTTTTTGGTACACTTCCTAGCTACAACTAAATAACATAGTCATGGTCTTGTGTAGGTGGAAGATGCTTAGGCATTAATCCAAATACTTTGGAATGATTGTTGACAACTTTATGGAAATCCCCTTAGATATATGATATTGACATTTGAATATTATATATGATATTGATATTTGAACATTTAGATAACACAATTATGCAATTACACCCTAGTGCCCATGTTTGAGTAGTTTTGTCATGCTATTAGAGCTTATCACTTCACTGGGTTTCCCTTGGATACCTCTAAGCTCAATTTCCTTTCCTTTTGAGCAAAATTTTATGAAAAAATATTGAAAATTAAGGGCCATTGTTCCCAATGACTATAACCATTGGACCCCATTACAACATTAACACCATCCATTTGGATTGCAATCATGGGACTATCATACAAATATTACCTCATATTTAGCTTAATACTTTGGCCCTTCCCTAAACAATTTATAGTGCCTCGATTTATAATCATTACTTGAAATTATGTTACTGGATATACAAAGAAATTAAGAAGTTTTTCTAATTTGTAATTGATAAAGTTATGGGTACTACCTAAATCAATCAATATTGTTTCCTTTTTCTTTTTCATGTTTCCTTTTATCTTGAGGGTTTATGGAGTATTGATGTCATTATTTGAAACTTGTTCCTCAACAATGATAAGAAACCAATAATTATAGTCCTCTTTGAGGGGGAACCTCATTTTACAATGAATATAATGTACGAGACAAAATTTGATGACCTAAGACTAGGTCTCCTTTGTATATATATAGGAGATAAAGGATACAATTACAATAAAATAAGGCCATGAGAGGTTCTAGCCTACATAAAAATATAACAATCGAAATGCCATCACTCAATATCTACTACTTAATAACGAGTTTTAGGGTTGACATGAGGCTTAAATAGGACTTAGCACATTGACCAATGCATGACAAGATATTGTTAGAGTAGTCTCTTCTAGCTCTACATCATGTGATAGTTCCATTTCTTCATAGTCTATGTGGAATAATTTATTCTTACAACATTTATGCCCCTTATTGTAATTGTTTCCATACTTGAAACATAGTCCCTTTGCTCTTCTTTCATCCATTTGTTGAGGATTTAACCCTACCACTTTAGTAGAGGCAACATGATTTTGTATATAATTATTAGTGACTAATTTACAGGGAAAATTTTAGGGGCTAATATTCATCCATGGGCTATTTTTCTATACTTCATCCAAAAAAAAGATTCGCTAATTTCCATTTTTTTGTAAAAATGATTCGCCCAAATTTTATAGAATGAAATTATTTTATCCTAAAAATCCCCAAAAAAATATATATATACTATATAAAAATATTATAAATTTGAATATTTTTACAAAATATCTCCTTGAAACATTTTATAGATTTCATATTATGGACTAGTGGGATTCACCAAGGTTTCTAAACTTTAAGATAAATTTCCATCCTTAAAATTTTCCCTGCTAATTTTTTGGTGGTCACATTCTTACTTTTGACTTTCCTTTCCAAATTGAAAGCATCCTCTACAGATTTAGATTCAAAGAGATGCACCTCATGTTGGATGCTTTCCTTTAAGTTTCCCATAAACAGGTATAGCAAATTATCATTTGAATTATGCATTACCCTAAGACTCAACTTTTGGAATTGTTGAATGTATTTTGTAGTTGGATCTTTTTGTTGAAGATATATCAATTAAATAAATAATGTTTTTCTCTTAATATCCTAATAATGTGCTACCAATTTCTCTATAAAAATGGACCAAGATATAACAATCATTTTTTCTTTCACAAAGCCATTGATATCATACATGTTAATTTTGTTCTAAGAACATGGATGCAATATTTACCTTTTGTAAGGATGCCTGTTGGTGTAGATCAAATTATTGCTTCATCTCGAATATCCATGTTATACATCAAACTTCCTCATATCCATATTTAGAATGTATTAGTTTCTTAGTGCTAACTTGAAGATGTGTTGAAGTGGAACTTGGGCTGAAAAATCATGATTATAGTTTTATGAACTAATTTTTGTGCTCTCCAATTCTGATAAAATACTCCGCATAGGTAATTGAGTTCCAAAAAAATTGTTCTCCTTATTTCCATTATTTCCTTGGATCTCAATATCCCTTTTAGGAAACCTCTCCAAGAGAAGTTTTCCAATGGTTTTCATGGAATTTTGTATCTCTTCCTTGATAGTTTTAATTTCTTCCTTATTTTGATTCATCTTCTTTTCCATTTCATCCATAATTTATCTTTTAAGGTTTTCTTGAGAACCTGATAAATCCACATTTTTCAACATACTACCATCCATTTGATTAACTTTCTTCTCTAATTGGAAGAACCTAAATTCTAAGTGATCAATTTCTTCATGAGTCCTTGGGGAACCTTCGCGAGGTTAATGGGTGTAGTAGCTTTTGAATCTTTCTTTAGAGCCATGTGAGAAAATAATAATAGTACTCCTCTTTATCAAAATTTCTAGTCACCCAAAAAATTGGATATTATAATCAAAAGTTATGTTACTTGTAAGTTATGTACCTTTAAAACCTTAATTTGGATAATATCTAAATGGATGACCTTTTTCTTGATATATATCTCATATTTGAGTCCTTATGAAGTTAAAAACTTTTCTATGTAATAATCTGATATGTCTTCTCTACAATTCCATAGGTTTTCTAGAATTTGATATGTGAAGTGAAAGTTATGGAAAATTTTCCAAAACTTGTTTACCTTTGGCCTCTTTCTAGAAGGAAAATTGTATAGCTTTCCACGTCTCCAATTCTTTAAATATAATTCCGAAATTAGTATAGGAGATGATTCTATATGTCTTCTAAGATCATTGAATATTTCACAGTATGAAATATCCTAGAAAATAAGTTATTGAAAATATACCAAGCTGACTTGTCTGAAACTCATTTAAGAATTTTCATAAAACCCTAACTTCCACAGAGCATACCTATGAAAGTATAGTGAACAAAAAATTTAAATTTGAATAGGATGTTCCCCAAGATCTCCCCTCAAAATGTTCCAAGTTTCACCGTTTGAAACATAGCTAAAATGTCAAACCGACATGTTTGAAATTGATTTCAGGAGCATTCAGGAACCCTAACTTCTTTAGATCATAACTTCTTTAGAGATTTTTCATATCTCTAAAAATAAAATTTGAATAATATTTTCCTATATATTTCTCTTCAATGTTTTTCAAGTTTCACCATATGAAAAATCCTAAAAATATATATAGTGAAAATTCCAAACTAACCCATTAGACATTGATTTGGGAGCATATGGGAACCCTAAATTCATTTAAGCATATCTCTAAAAGTATAGTGAATCAAGATTTAAAATTTGAACCAAATGTTCCCAGATATTTATTCTCAATATTCTACAAGTTTCACCATCTAAAACATCCCAAAAAATAAGTTAAAACAAAAATTCCAAAGTGACATGTTTTCAATAGTAAAACCTTAGGTCTACATATGCTAAGATACTAATTGTTATGAACCTTGTGCCTTAAAAATGATAAGAAACCAATAATTTCATTCCTATTAATGGGGGAAACCTCCTTTTACAATGAATATAATGCATGAAACAATATTTGATGATCTCGAGACTAGGTCTACTTAGTGTGTATTTAAGAGAAAAATGGTGCGATTATAATAAAATGGAACTATTACCCACCAAAAGTGGGTGACACCATAGGAGAAAAAAATTCTCCCACTCTACACATCTAGCTGACCAACCGACAACCCCTGAAAACCACCACTAGTTGATGGCGACATGCCACTTTAACTCTGCCACCGACATTAATCATATATTTTCTCACCTATTTGACAAGAGGACATAGACGAAGGTGTGCTTCCGATCAAAAGGTACTTTATTCATTTTGTAATCAGGTTCTTATGCTTGTTTATATTTTGGAATTTTACATTGATTATGGGGTGACCTGGAAGAAAGAGGGGTTTTGATCGTGATCTTGTTCCCTCACCTTAAATGGGGGGGTTATTCTTCAATCCTAGTCGAGTGGGACCCCCCCTAATGCCCCAATGGGTAAAAGAGGGGAAATACTAGGGAAACCTTGATTGATATAGTGTGTTCAATATATCCCTATTCCATACTTACCACTTTTCCATCATACATTACAAGCCCCAAATTCCATTTCCATTCTTTGGGTTCAACTAACCTTTGATTCTCTCGGATTTGGCACCCATACATCCACATACCTATTTAGGGCCTAAAACTTTTCCCTGGGAAGTTGATGCAACTAAAAGAAAAGGAAAAATCATATTATTGTCACACAATAAAATAAAATAATATCATAATGCAAAAGATGGTTAGGACATACACATTAGCAAGTGGGAGAAATCCTAGCATGATATCTACCTCACTCATTAGCCATCACCCAGTTCTTGAGCACATGTGACCCTTATATATCGTAAAATGAACCCTTGCGTGCCCCAACCCTGATGGGAAATGAGTTTCCTCATCATTGATGGGTAATACAACTATTATACATCATACAAAGCAAGCTTTAACTCTTTGAGCTTTGAGTAGTAATACAAATAAAAATCAAGAAAAAGTAAAAGGTGCACAAGAGGGGTGGAAAAACAAATAATGAGTTGATATCTCATGCATCAATGATTTTTCCCTCCTCACACCTATACACTTAGGATATGGATCCCCATCATGTCAGTCCCTTTGATCTGGTGGCATCGCAACTAATGTGTTTTCCTTGATGGAAACCTACTTGATAAAGATGTCAATGTGATAGTTATTCAGTGTGATAGAGAGAATGGACAAAGGAATATCAGTTCATGGACAGAAAAGATAATAAAAGAAAAGTTTAGGAAAGTATACAAGGGTCTCGTGAAGAGAAATTGCATACATACACGGGTATGTTGAAGAAAAGTCGCGTACATTTTCTGCACCATGGTATTCTCAGTACCAGTGGGTCTTTACCATGGTATTGGTCCATAGTAATGAGTGCGAAAATGGATATTTGATCCCTCCAAAGAATACCATTGACATTACTAGGGGATTGACCCAAGGTATTAGCTAAGGCCTAAGCTATATAAGGATATGGAGATCACAGTGTTATGGGTGCAAGTGTTGGGTTATTGATGATTTGTTTGATCTAAAATAAGTGTGCACCAAGGAGTATGCTAATGGATCAGATCTAATAGATCTGATCCATTAGCATAGATCTGAAATGACTATCTATTGAATAATTTTCTTATGGTTTGATAGATATGTGATGACGATTTTATGATGTATATTTGTTACAGTGTAAGCGGAGATTTGGGTTTGACATATGTTATATTGCAGAGAAGGTATGACTCAGTATTTACATATGTGTACACATTTGTGCTTTAGAAATATCATGTACATATGTTGATTTGGTTCTGGATAGTCGTGTATACATTCTTTAGTATGGACAAATTTGTACGCGGGTGTCAAGTATAAAAGGTGCGTACATACGCGGAAGTGCTTTATAAGGGCCACGTACATCTGCTAGGGTTTTACAGTATGAGCCGATGATAATGGTTGATTTTTTTTGTTATGTTTGATGTTGTTTGTCAATGATGTCTCTTTCATGATAATCTGTGTGTGACAGTTTTGGTTGGGTTGAATGGTTTATGGAATGATATGTTAATTAAAGATGATGATTTGTATGTGGTTCAAAGATCTATCATGGGGTATGTATGTGTTTCAGTGATTGTTTTAGTAATGCAGTGATTCAGATTAAGGGTTCAGTCTTTTGAGATCTATATCAAAGTGTGGTGAATAAGAAGCACGTACATACACGGACTTTGCTTGAGTCATGTATATATGTTAGGTTTTTGCAGTATGAGCTTTATTGATATCTGATCAATTATGTTATGTTTGTTGTTGTCTGTCAATATACTCAATGTTTGATAGTTCTGGTTGGGTTAAATTATTTATGGAATAATATTTTGATTAGATATGATGCTAATGAGTGATGATTTGTACCTGGTTCAGTGATCTCTGATGAGTTTAGTATGTGACAGTGATTTAGACTCAGTTGTTCAGTATTATTACATCTGTGTGCAGGCCCTCTTAAGTAGAAGCGTGTACATACGTGGGTATGACTTAGAACACTAGCATATATATTCTGACATACAATTGATCATGGTTTGCGGTAGAAACAGTTGGTTTCTGTAATGGGTAACAACGTTTGGCTTATTGATGAGTAGATGTGCATTTATATGATCTATCTTGGTTTAGTTTGATCTAGTTGTATTGATTAATTAAGATTCAATGATTTCTTTGATTCAGTTGGTTTAGTGATTAACTTATTTAATACAGTGATTGGTTTCAAAATTATTATTTGGTATGGGCTTAAATGATGGTAGTGGGTCTAGTCTAAAAATATGATGAAAAGTGGCCTACAGGTTTGATGTTTTGGGTCAGGTGGATCTAGTAGGAAATATTAGGAAATGTGGTTCACAGAGGTGCTAAGGGTTGGAGCCTTCAGTGAGATTCCTTCTAGTGGTAGTTGGTGAATCATATCAAGGGGTTGGAACTCCCTTCATGTGGGTGTCGGTAAACGAGATCAGGGGGTTGGAGCTCCCTTCCAGTGGGTGTTGGAGAATGAGAGAAGGTTGTAGCATTCTACATGTGGCGTGCTGGTACGAGTCTGTACCAGTACAAGATTATAAGATGTTTTCCTTTAGAATAAAATATTAATACAGAGATGACGATAGCGGTGGTTTTCTCCCACATTGGGTTTCCTCCTAAAAATCATAGTGTCCTCAAGTGTTATTTTTATTGCTTATGTGTGATGGTTTATTCTTTTCTTACTGCTCATGGTTAATATTTAATTAAAGGCTAATGAATTAATGATACACTGGTTAAAATAAAACAGATGACGAAATGCATGAAATGAGAGTTAACTGGATATATGATGTTTTCCTTAATCATAGTCACATACATACGCTGGTTTACTTAATGACAGTAGCGTACATAAATATAAATAAGAAAATTGAAATGTTTAAGTGACTTTTAAAATACTGATTCACACCCCCCCACTCCCCCCCCCCCCCCTCTCCCAACTCTTAGTATTTTTCCCAACAATTGGTAACAGAGAAGGCCACTTAGGTTAAAGCATAGCTGCTTGGAGTGGAACAAGGATGTGGAAAATAATAACATAGCTCTAAGGAAGGAGTTAGAAAACTATGGTAGTGACAGGTGTATATCAGATGTAGTGACATTTAGTTTTGGGAGCACCCCACTTTCTATTGATTAAGAATGAAGAAGATAGTAGCAAAGAACTATCAGGTATGGGTTTTTGTTCTATTTTTTATCCATTTCATTGTCTATGTAATAATGATGATAGTGCAACTGAACTTTCACTCATTGGTAAAAGTGAAAATTCTAAAAAGAAAACAAATTAAAAATTGATGGCCCTAGAAGCAGAAGAACAAGGCAAGTAAGAAACAATGGACAATGAAGGGGTACATAATTATCAACAATGGAAATAAAAGATGAAGTCTAATCTAATGAACCACGATGTTTTGTGTTTAGTACGCAATGGCTTCACCAAAATTCCTCCATCAGACGAAGAAGTGAAAAATAACAGTAAGGCATTAAGTCACATCATTAATAACATACCTAATTCATCATTAAATAGGGTTATGCATTATGCAACTTCAAAGCAAGTGTGGGATTAGCTACAAGAAAACCAAAAGGAAGGTTTCTCATTACGAGAACTATCAGGTAATCTGATCTCTAACAATGTGTCAAAAAATGAACATGATGATAAAACAACCTTTGTTATGTCAGATGGAGTTACTGATTGAGAAGAAAATTTCAATCTTAGAAGGAAAGTTGAACTAGCTTTAAAAACTATTGTTAATATTAAAGATAAGTTGCAGGCATATGATAATAAGGATCATATTAAATCAGTAAATGTTATTGTAGAATCTAAACAATATTCTGAAGGTCTTGAAGCTAAGATCGTCTCTCTAAGAGAAGATCTTGAAAAATCAGATAAGTGAAATGATGAACTACTTCAAGCATTAGAAGAACGAGAAAATGGGTTGAAGGAAGAGATTTTCAAATTAAAGGAGCAAGTGCAATAAGGAACAAAGGTTGAAGAAGGAATGAGAAATCAATATCTTGAAAAGGAAGAGAAATACCAAAGAATGGAGGTTGAGATAAACATTCTAAAAGGTAAATTAGAAGAAAAGGATAAACATTTGATATTTCAAGATAGTATTAAGATTTTGGATAACATTCTTAGTAGTCAAAGGTCTCCTGCCATCAAATATAGTCTTGGTTTTCATGAAACTATTAAAGGAGAATCTAGTTCATAAGCTAGTGCAAAGAATCTAAAGGGTAATAATGCAAAACCTGAAGTGCTCAATAAAGAGATAAGAATTCAACCTAATCAACAAACAAGAAAAGTAAATCTTCAAAGGAAATCATCTACTCCTAACTATAGAAGTGTTAATCGATTCTCTCCTCTGATCAATAATGTTGAATGTTTTATATGTCATAATTATGGACACATTGCAGCTAATTATAGAAGCAGATTGTTTCGATCTCAAGAAAATAACCGCTTCACAGAAAGATCATCAGCTTCTAGTTACTCAAGTCTCGTTAAGGGATATTGTTTTACTTATAACATATTTGGTCACGGAGCTATTGATTGCAATAGAAGGAATATGAAACAAAAATATTATGATTCCTCTACTCATATAAGATGCTATGCTTGTAACAAGTTTGGGCATGAAGAAAAAGAATGCAAGAAAAATACATGGATTGCCTCAGACAACATGGAAAGAAATTAGATGATAATATTAATGTCAAAATACCGTAAAAATGTGGATCCACCAACATTTCTCATAATAAGCAGAAAGAAGAAGAACATATAAGATGTCTTCTTTCTCTCTGCTCATTTTAAGAATAAGATGAATGGTACATAGACAATGGATGTTATCATCACATGACTGGAGATAAGAGAAATATGGAGTCTCTCAAGAAAACCAATATGGTAAGGTTATTCTTGGAAATAATGCTCAAGCAAAAGTTTTGGGAAAATGTAGAGCTATAATTAATAAACATAGAGGACTAGATGATACTTTATTAGTTCAAGAGGTAAAGAAGAATATTCTAAGTTTAGGTCAAATGGTAGATAAAGGAAATATAATTGTGTTTACATCAACCAAGTGCAAGGTTATGGATGAAGAAACTAGAAAATCATAGCAAGAGAATACATAAATCTAGACCAATTATACATGTTTAAAGAACTGAATTTTGGCAAAAATGAGGAGGATTCAGACTCAGAGTAAAAGAAGATGATCCCTACTGTAATACATTATCCTTAAAAGAACACTTCTCATAGTGATTGTAGAAGTACCTGACCTCATGAGGAGCAGAAGATTATCGGGTCCTCAGGACCAGTGATGTATTATCTCAAGGGTAGTTATATAATGATTCCCATATTGATTTGATATTCATGTTGCTTATATTATTGACAGTGCATCTGATGTAGTAACAGTGAAACATGAACATAAAGTACAAGCTTAGGGCAGTTGTGGCTATGAAATTTCAACACTTTACTTTCTGTACCCATATTATATGAAGGACAGTCACGTATATATGCGAGTTTTGGTCTAGACAGTTGCGTATGTGGGAGAAACTCAGGGAGAATTTATGATATGCTTAAATTATTTATTATTTGGCTTTCTGGTTTTGACATTGGTTGGCTACAGTATGTTGATGCTTAGATACTACTTAGAAGAAGTATTGCCTTATGATGGCTTATGATTTATTGCAATATGGCATTATTACTTTGGTTCTTTTGATGGATTTATTGATCGATGAGGATGGATATGATCAAACCTGATAGTGAATAGTCAATATAGGTTTAGGGGGAGCTTTTGTTATGATTCTAATAGTGCATTTTTGGCATTATCATTTCTTGAGAATTACTTGTTGCATGATGATGTTCAGTATATATACCATTGATGATGTGTAGTTGTTGCTACTGAAGAAACATATGATGTTTTTACTTTGTCCTTTTTTTTTGTCAAGTAAGAGTGGAACCTTCTACCTGTAAAAGTGAAATACATATGATACACGTCTTTACCCGTGCAAAGACAAACTCGTTGCTGGTTTGCCATCACTAGACAGGCCCGTTGCTGGTTTACCATTAACAGGGTTTACAAAACCCAAGATCAAACAATGTCTCACAAGGTTACAATATTTTGCTGGGTTATATCAATTCTACAACATAAGACTAAGGAACAGGTTCCTTTCTATTCACCAGTTTCTCATACAAACTGCGAAGACCAACAGACTTAAAAAAATACCAAAATCGCGCCAATCAATCTTCTCCGAACCGCTCCCCATGCCCAAGCCTGAACTCGCAATCCCCACCGTCGAAATGAACTCCCCATCTGACGGTCCACAAATCCTATGATCAAAGAGTTGCGCAGGGAAACTGCACCGTCGATCAATGTCTATTTAATCCAACGGTCCACCATGATTTCGGCTTGAACAACAGCATGATGAATAACACAAATCCGGACCCGAAAAGGAATAGAGCTCCTCAACCTATAGGATTTCAGGTCCGTCCAGGTGGTTAACGTTCGATCTCTTTCCGGCCCAAAATCCGTTGGATGACTGAGGCCAAAAGAACCTGCGGACTTCGGAGTTTCAACTGACGAATGGGTTAAGTAGCGTTTTACTCCCTCAGTTCTCCTGAGCATCATCAATCCATCCTGTCAATCCCTCGTTCCCGATTGCTCTAGATCATTTCCTTTGTTCTTGATCCTCCCATGTTTAGACTGAGATCCACTGTTCATTTTGAAACCCTCCTGAAGCCGCTCATCCATAACAACCCATGACCTCTATTCCACTAGGAACTGTATAACCGCTTCACTTCTTCACTTCTCCAATATTCTTTTCCTTGAGTTTTACAAATTGGGACAGATTGCAGCCCAAGGACCTCTGCTCTTCTCGCCTTTCTCTAGTCTTTCTCCTTCTCTTTGCTGAAGATCTGGAAGTGTTCCATATCTTTGGCAACCTGACAGAGATAATCATCACATAGTTTTCCTGGGGGTATCGACTCCCAAACGTGCCAAGTACCATTTCCCTTGTTAATCACCCCTTCATTCGCCAAACAATCAGCTAGCATATTTGCTTTTCTTTTCACATGGACGAAGTTGACGGTTCTTAAGGTTTGCAGGTGGGTGTGAATACGGTGAAAGACCTGTGATAACCTCCAATGTTTCGACACTTTTTCCGGTGTTGTTCCATTGCACATTTTCTTGGCCGCTTTGATAATCAATTCTGAATCTACTTCAATGATGACATTGTGTGAATTTAAATTCACCAGGGTTTCCAGGCATTTCTCTAAGGCCATAAGTTCTGCCATGTTGTTAGTGGCTTTCCCCAGGTGACTATGAAAGATCTCCTTTATGCGTCCCTGCTCATTTGTTGTAACACCCCAAAACCAGCTAATCCTGGGTTTCCCTTGGATGCTCCATCTATATTGACTTTTAAGAAGCCTTGTGGAGGAGGCTTCCAAATATCCATACTTACATTTGTTTGGCTCACACCCTTGTTTATGCCCTGTGGGACTATTGACTAGAGACCCAATTGCAGTAGAATACAAGCTTCCTAGGGCAGAGGAGGATTCTCCGGAAGTTTCCACAACAAACCTCTGACTGTTTCTTTGAGCTATTGTAGAATTTGTGCAATTATGTGCTGGGGCATGTCTGTCTTGCTTTTGAAAATCCTACCATTGCATTCTTTCCATCCCAGATGACGAAGCCTGGAATCAAAGTCCAAGCTTTATTGATGAATTCATTGCCTGAGAAGTTTTTCCTCCGAGTTTTCAAAGTATTGGTGATGCTGAGTCTATCTTGATCAATATGCCTGAAGACTGAAGCCACCCAATCCCACACGGTGGAGGTGAAAGGGTAGAGGTTGAGTAGGTGATTCATCATCTCCTCTTATGAGCCACATAGAGGGCATTTGGATGGGCCAAAAAAACCCCTTCTTAGCAGATTCTCCCAAGTTAAAATTTTCTTTTATTGAACAAGCCAAATGAACAACTTTATTTTCATCCAGTGAGGGTTCTGCCAAAGGCTCTTCCATACCTGATCAGGGTTTTAGTCGATAAGCCTTGTGACTATTCTTTTAGCTTCTTTGAGGTTAATGTTTCCTTCGATGTTCTTTCCCTATCTTAGTTGGTCAGACAAGGAGGACACCAAAATATTCCTTTGCTCCAAATCCTGAGCAAGAGAATCTACTTGGGCCTTCAAAGGGCTATATTCACTGCGGCCTAATCCTTCCAGATTCTCCATTTACCATTGTTCCTTACCTGATCCTAGAAGTCTCTTACCATATAAACCTTTTTTGTTAGTATCATTTTTGAGAGCGACTAATTCGTCCTTAAACAAATTGGGTTCCTGTTGAGAGTTATCCTCCCAAAATCGTGCAAGGTTCCCAACTCAGATCTCCTAGAAACTATGTTGCTGTATAATACCTCTATTCTCCCAAGCTAGATTCCAAATGTGGGAGCCCTTAATGCACCTTGACATTTAGTTGTGGTCCCTCTCCTACCAATTTTTTGCATATTTTTGTTTCCAAAGCTTGGCCCAAGGGGTTGCCGATTCCTTGAGCCACTGTTGGGTCCCTATAATACTAGTGATTACCCCATTACTATTGTAGTTATACCCCTTATTTATATTGTTGTGCCCCTATTACCCCCATATTGTTATTTCTGTGCCCCATAGAATCCCTCTATTGTTATTTTTGTGGCTTTATATTATTATTGTTAGGTCGGCTGGATTATATTGTGACTCCTAGACTCCTATATATAGAAAGGAGGTTTTGTCATTTGTATCATCCAAGAATTGTTCATTTATGTAATGTAAAGGAGGTTGCCCCCTCGAAGAGGCTGAATTCTAAGGCGTGGATCTCTCTTTTCTATCTTTTTGTGAGCTGGTTTCATAACATTTGGTATCAGAGCTTTGGATTCTAGGGTTTCGCTGCTCCAAACAGGTCATCGTGGAATTTTCGCTATAACTTTTTTTCTGTGACGTTTCAGAAGTCGCAAAAAAAACCCATTTGAGAAGAATTGGCGCTGAACCTTGGGTCCAAATTTCAGAGCTTTTCGCGCGATATTTTCGGAGATATGATCTGAGGAAGTTGGTCTTTTTGCAGACTCCTGAATTACATTCAAAACAGGTGACCTGGGGAAAATCGTCATAACTCTCTCTCTGAGGATCAGATTGAAATTTCGTAAAAAGGTACAGAAAGAGGACAGACTGTAGTTTCTTGTGTGTGTGTTTCAGATTCAAAGGTTGAAACAGTGACTCGTGGCACGTCGTACAAGTTCGCTCTACTGAACCAGTCTAAAAGCAAGTCACTGTGGGAGATTTCACATAACTCTTCCTTGGAGAATCCAATTTGGCTCAGACTTGTGGCATTGGAAAGAGGACGCAGAAGGCTACTACAGGTAGCAATTTCAGAATTGGATGATCCGAAATTACAGAGATACATCAGATTCAATATCAGGCTCTTATAAAGTGAAAAAAGGTGTGTAGTTTTTTTTAAATTTTTGTGTAAGCTTGGTTTAACGGAATTCAAAGGGCATAGTAAAACATTATTATCGGTAACTGATGCCCCGAGGAAAGAAAATGCAAACACCTAGTAAGGAACCTGAAAGCTCTAGCATGACTCATGAAGAAGAGGAAGAAATGCTACATGATATATCAAAATTACAAGAACAAGTGCAACAAATGTCACGCTCACAAAAGCTAACAGAAGCTAAGATAAGTGGCGTGGAATCTAAGGTAAATGGCGTGGAATCTAAGATAAAGGGAATGGAAGCTAAGATGGATGGCATGGAAGCTAAGATTGACGCTAAATTTGATGGCATGGATGATAAGATGGATGAATTGAAGAAGTTGCTACAAGAAAGGGTCACTAATGGTGAAAAGGTAGTAAAGGAAACTCATGATGAGAACAAAAGAAATGTTAATCATGATTCCATAGACTCTAATGTTGGATCGAAGACTCACCATGTTCCAAAAATCGATATGAGGAAGTTTGATGGCAAGGATCCCGCCACATGGATATTACAGATGGAGCAATTCTTCGATCTCAATAATGTGCAAAACACACAAAAGGTACGTATGGCAACTTTATATTTGGAACCAAATCAGTTTGTATGGTATCAATGGCTTTGTTCTCGTAAACAATTTATCACTTGGGCAATTTTTACGGAAGAATTGATAGCACATTATGAGGATACAAAAAGCAACACTTTTTTTAGCCAATTGATAAGTCTCAAACAAAAGGGTTCAATAATGGAGCACATTGAGGAGTTCCAAAAATTGAACATAAGGGTAAAAGATATTCCAGAGGAGCATAGGATTGATGTGTTCATAGGGTCTTTAAAGGATAATATCCAACATGATGTGCGCCTTTGGGAACCTGATTCATTAGAGAAGGCATTCAGGTTAGCAAGAAAAATGGAAAGCAAAATTATGGCAACTAGGAAGCATACCATTCACAACTATAAAGACGGAAGTGTTGTTGCCCATAGTCTTCCACAACCTACAAGGTTGACACCACAACAATTGGAAGAAAAAAGAGCAAAAGGGCTTTGTTACAATTGTGATAGCAAATACACAAAAGGTCATAAGTGTGCTGAGAAGAAATTATTCTACATAGATTGTGAAGAGGAAGAAGAAAAGGAGCAAGAAAGGTCAAAAGAAGAGGATATATTCCAGGAACAAAGCCTAGATGAAGAACAAATAAATCCGACCATATCTTGTAATGCATTGGCGGGAATTACCACTCCTCAAACCATCAAGATAGAAGGACAAATCAAGAAGAAAAAGGTAATAGTGTTGATTGATTCAGGAAGCACCCACAATTTTATTCATTGTAGGGTAGCAAAAGAATTGAATTGCTTCCTATATCCAGCACCAGAGTGTCAAGTGATGATTGCAAATGGAGGAACAATAAATTGCTCTGGAAAGTGCCATAATATCAAGCTATCCATGGGAGAATATGTATTGACTAGCCCAATGCTTTCCATTCCAATGGGAGGTGCTGATGTTGTACTAGGAGTCCAATGGCTACAATCCTTGGGTACAATAGCTTTTAATTTTCAAGAACTTTTCATGAAATTTTCTGTGGAAGGAAAGGAAGTTGAATTAAGGGGTATTGCAGGGAAACCAGGAAAGATAATCAGCTCTAATGGCATGACAAAGCTTCTAAAAAAGGAGCAAAGAGGTGTAATTGCACAATTATGTTCGCTAGATGTTTCCACATTGGAATCATCTATTTCTCCAGATCTCCAAAAAGTCCTGGACAATCATTCCAAGGTATTTGAGACTCCCAAAGGTCTCCCACCTATGCGTGATCATGATCATGCTATTCATCTGATTCCAGGAAGTGTTCCTCCAAACATCAGGCCGTACAGATATCCCTATGTCCAAAAAAGTGAAATTGAACGTATGGTTGCAGAAATGCTAGAGGCTGGTATAATTCAACCGAGTCAAAGTTCTTTCTCAGCTCCAGTAGTATTGGTGCACAAGAAGGATGGATCATGGCGCATGTGTCCGGATTATAGGGAGCTCAACAAGCTCACTATTAAAGATAAGTTCCCCATTCCTGTTATTGATGAATTACTGGATGAATTGCATGGATCAATTTACTTCACCAAGTTGGATCTTCGTTCGGGATATCATCAAATCAGAATGAAGATTGAAGACATTCCGAAAACGGCATTTAGAACTCATGAGGGTCATTATGAATTTTTGGTCATGCCTTTTGGCCTTACCAATGCACCTTCAACATTTCAAGGTTTGATGAATTCAATTTTCAAACCATTCCTTAGAAAATTTGTGTTAGTATTTTTTGATGATATACTAATCTACAGCAAGTCTTGGAAGGATCATGTTGAACATGTTGACAGGGTGCTACAACTATTGGAGGAGAAACAATTATATGCAAAAAGATCCAAATGTTTCTTTGGAGTCCAGGAGGTGGAATATTTGGGTCATATTGTATCTCATGAAGGAGTTAAGGTAGACCCTAGCAAAATTAAAGCCATTAAGGAATGGAAAATCCCCACATCCATAAAGCATCTGCGAGGATTTCTTGGGTTGACAGGGTATTATCGCAAGTTTGTTAAGAATTATGGGAGAATAGCAGCACCTCTAACAACATTATTGAAGAAAGATTCATTTTCATGGACTCCGGAAGCAACAAAGGCCTTTGAACATCTTAAAGAGGCAATGTGCCAAGCACCGGTCTTAGCTACACCGGACTTCACAAAAACCTTTATTGTGGAATGTGATGCTTCAGGAAATGGAATTGGTGCTGTTCTAATGCAAGATGAAAGACCCATTGCTTTTGAAAGTCGTCCAATCAAGGGAAAGTTTTTAAGCAAAGCTATTTATGAGAAGGAAATGTTGGCAATACTCCATGCACTTAAGAAATGGCGACCCTACCTAATGGGAAGACACTTCAAGGTAAAAACGGATCATGATAGCCTTAAATACTTTTTAGAACAAAGATTATCCTCTGAAGAGCAACAAAAGTGGGTCACAAAGATGTTGGGTTATGACTTTGAAATCATCTACAAAAAAGGGAAGCAAAATGTGGTGGCAGATGCACTCTCAAGAAAGGATGAGGATGTGGAAGCATTGTTGTGTGCCATTTCTATTATCCAACCAGATTGGATAAACGAAGCAAGGGAGGAATGGAAGAATGACGAAGAAGTGTGGGCACTTATTCGAAAGCTACAACAAGATTCCAGTACTTCTGATACATTTAGCTGGAAAAATGATTCGTTATGGTACAAAGATCGCTTATACCTCTGTAAGAATTCCCAGCTAAAACAAAAGATTCTTATGGAATTGCACACTTCTCCCTTAGGAGGGCACTCAGGATTTTTAAAAACTTACCACAGGGTTAAGAAGGAATTTTTTTGGGATGGCCTTAAATCAGATATTCAAAAGTTTGTGGCGGAATGTTTGGTTTGCCAGCAAAATAAAGTTGAAACAATTAAGACACCGGGTCTATTACAACCTTTATCCATTCCAAGCCAACGTTGGGAGGAGGTTTCAATGGATTTTATCACAGGTTTACCCAAGTCTGAGGGAAAGAGTGTCATCATGGTGGTAGTTGACAGACTTACCAAGTATGCACACTTTTGTGCATTATCACATCCATTTAAAGCCAGTACAGTTTCTACTGCATTTATGGAAACAGTTCAAAAGCTACATGGAAACCCAAAGATTATTGTAAGTGACAGAGATCCCATTTTCACTGGAAATTTTTGGACAGAATTATTTTCTTGTCTTGGTACTCAGTTAGCTCATAGCTCATCTTATCATCCTCAATCTGATGGGCAAACTGAGATAGTAAACAAATGTTTGGAAGGATATCTTCGTTGCTTTGTATCTGATAAACAGACACAATGGGTCAAATGGTTGCCTCTGGCTGAATGGTGGTATAACACTTCCTTCCATACAGCAACAAAAATGACCCCATTTATGGCACTTTATGGGTATCAACCACCATCCATCACATCATATTTAAGAGAAAATTCTAAGGTTCAGGCAGTGGAACATCACATCGAACATCAACAACAAGTCCTCCAACTCTTAAAGGATAACCTCGTGTTGGCACAAAATAGAATGAAACAACAGGCAGATCAACATCGCAGTGAAAGAAGTTTTGATGTAGGTGATTGGGTATTCCTACGGCTACAACCATATAAGCAAATGTCCCTAAAGCAAGCTAAGAAGGATAATAAATTATCACCAAAGTATTATGGTCCGTACAAGGTGTTGCAAAAGATTGGTACTATGGCATACAAATTGGAGCTTCCTGCAGCTTCTCGATTGCACCCAGTTTTCCATGTTTCATGTTTAAAGAAGGTTATAGGTGACAAGCTCCCAATTCAAACAATATTGCCAGAACTTGACGAGGAAGGAAAAATTATATTGGAACCGGAAGCAGTCACAGAAACAAGAACTCGACAGCTACGAAATCGATCAATTTCAGAGTATCTTATCAAGTGGAAGAACTTATCCGCTGAAGATTCCACATGGGAGGATGAGAATTTTATGCAGAAGTATCCAGAACTACTCAAGCGTTGAGGACAACACTTTTTTGAAGGAGAGGGGCATGTTGGGTCCCTATAATACTAGTGATTACCCCATTACTATTGTAGTTATACCCCTTATTTATATTGTTGTGCCCCTATTACCCCCATATTGTTATTTCTGTGCCCCATAGAATCCCTCTATTGTTATTTTTGTGGCTTTATATTATTATTGTTAGGTTGGCTAGATTATATTGTGACTCCCTAGACTCCTATATATAGAAAGGAGGTTTTGTCATTTGTATCATCCAAGAATTGTTCATTTATGTAATGTAAAGGAGGTTGCCCCCTCGAAGAGGCTGAATTCTAAGGCGTGGATCTCTCTTTTCTATCTTTTTGTGAGCTGGTTTCATAACAGCCACCTCCACCAAAGTTTAGCTCCTGAAACTCTGTTGAGGGTTTCAGGATCATGAAGCCCCAAACCACCATGGGACTTGGGTTTGTAGATCTTGTCCCATGCTACTAAAGCCCATTTCTTTTTCTCTTCCCCTCTGCCCCATAGAAAATCCCTTTGAATGCTCCTGATCTGTTGCATAACTCCTTTAGGAGCCGGAAGAGCTGAGAACATGAAAAAGGGAATAGCCTGCAAGATAGCCTATGTGAGCACAAGGTGTCCCACCAAATTTAAAGACCTGCATGTCCATTTCCTAATCTTGTCCTGAAGCTTATTCATTATCGGCTCCCACACTCCCTTGCTTAGAGGTTTGTCTATAAGAGGCATTCCCAGGTACTTGGAAGGTAACTGTTCCCTTTGAAACCCAAGAATTTTGGTGATGTTCCTCTAGATAGCAATGTTAGTGTTAAAGAAGAAAACTTTTGATTTGTTGAGGCTTACCTCTGTGCCAACTGCCATATCAAAGTCGTTTAAGATTTGTTTGATCACTCTGGCTTCCCTGACTGTGGGTATACCCTGCAACATCGTGTCATCCACAAATTGTTGGTGAGTATTTTCCACTCCATCCAAGGTAAGTTTGAGACCCTAGATTCTTCCTTCAACATTTGCTATTTTGATCGCTTTGCCTAGCCCTTCCATCATAAGAACAAAGAGGAAGGGAGAGAGCGGATCCCCTTGTCTGAGACCTCTAGAGAGCACAAAGGTTCTTGAAGGAGCACCATTAAGCAAGATGGAAAAACTGGCAGTGGATATTAGTGCCATAACCCATACAGTTTTGGTCAAAGCCATAAACTCTTAGTACTACTTTTATATAATACCAACTTAGCTTATCGTAAGCTTTCACTAGGTCCAGCTGAATTATCATACCAACTTGTTTATTGCTTTTAAGAGAGTGTACCACCTCATGAGCTTGGATGATGTTATTGAGAATCTGTCTTCCCTCCACATAGCTAGTTTTCTCATCTGAGACAAGAGCTGGAAGAAGGGGCTTGAGTCTGTTGGCTATAACTTTGGAAATAATTTTGTACACCACATTACATAAAGCTATGGGTCTGAAACCATCCGGAGTCATGGCTTTTTCCTGTTTTGGGATTAAAGCTATGAAGGAGGCATTAAGAGCCTTCAGAACCGATTTGGATCTTCTTGAGTCTTCCACCACCTCAAGGATATCCTGTTTGACTGTTCTCCAGCAAGCTTTGAAGAAGTCCACATTGAAACCATCTAGGCCTAGAGATTTTCCATTTTGCATTTCATTAATCACATCACTGACCTCCTCTTCCAACACTGGCTTGTTAAGATTGTGGTTGTCTTCTCTGGTGACTAGCTGAGGGATGTACTTTGTGAAATTACTGATGAACCTAGATCTATCGACCAAAGGCTCCTCTTCTATGTTGAGGAAGTGTTGAACAAGGACAGATTCCATTTCTTTGTGAGAGACAAGCTCTATCCCTTGAGAATCCTTGAGTTTTGTGATTCTGTTGTGTGCCCTGTGATCTATGGTAGATTTATGAAAGAACTTCGTGTTTCTTTCTCCCTCTCTAATCCACTGCACCCTCGATTTCTGTCTCTAGAAAATCTCCTCTTGCATGCATCTATCTTCCCATTCTTTCTGCAGAGAATCAGCTAGATTTTTCTGCTCCTCAGTGAAACCATCTGTGATGATGATCTGATTGATCTCCTGGAGTTTTTTCTCAACTTCTTTTTTGGCTTTGAAAATATTACCAAACTCCTTTTTGTTCCAATCTTTAAGCTTGGATTTGATGTGTTTGAGTTTCTGTTGGAGCAAGAACATTTTAGTGCCATGAATGTTTAGATCCTCCCTCCACCATGTGTCAATATTGCTGGTGAATTCAGGGTGAGAGAGCCATGCATTTTCAAACTTGAAGGGTCTATTTCTAGGTGTGCCCATAAAAGTGGCTTCAAGTTGTACAGGCCGATGGTCTGAGCCTCCAAATGGAAGGATAAAAGCTGACATAGCAGGGCTTGAAAAAAAGAGGTCCTCTGAGATGAGAAATATATCCAGCTTGGAGGTGACTTGAGAAGCCCTCCTCTCTTATTGTTCTAGGTAAAGGTGCCATTTAAGGCTTCAGTGTCCACTAACCCCATGTTCATTATGAAGTTTTGGAAGGCGATGGAGTCTCTGCATAGTTGTTTGATACCCCCTTTTTTCTCTATAAGAGATCTGATCATATTGAAATCTCCTACAACAATCCATGGCACATCACGGTGTCTCACTCTTAGCTCCTCAAGGGCTATGAGAAGATTGAGCTTGTTTTCTTGCTTTTGAGGCCTGTAGATGTTTGTGATCATGTAACTCTTCTAATCCCCTAGAGGTTGACACACCAAAGAAAGATAGTTCCTGGACGCTTCAACATCTAGGATTCCGTCCAGGATTCCAAATTTCTAGGGATCCCAGAGCGTAAGAATCCCCCCTCCGAGTTTCTTGCTTTGAACTCTAGATACTCATACTTGATTAACCATTTGTTATGTATTTCTCTGATCTTGTCCATCGAGCATTTTGTTTCCTGAATAAAAACCATATCTAGTTTTTCTTCTTTTATTCTACTGCTAAGATTTCTTTGTTTCCTTCTACTTCCTATACCTCTAATGTTCCAGGTTGTAAGCTTCATTAAGAAATATTTGTAAAGGAATAACTAGTGAGATCTCTCATCTTACCTGAGTTAATCATGAGTTTCCCACATTTGTTCAATAGCTCATTCTGTCTTTTTCTTCCTCTCTTCCTACTCGGGTTCTTGGGAGATTGTATCTGCGAGTCCTCCATCATTTTGACCCCCTTATGCTCCTGGCTTTCATGATTTATTTTGACTCCAGAGCCCTTCGATTGTGATCTCCAGAGGAAGAGTTGTTGAACCCTGTCAAAATCCTCTTTTGGTAGGGAATCCACTCCTTTGGTGATACCTTGTTCCAGAAACTTCTCTAGATCTAAATTCTCCCTTTCTAGAATCTCCTGCAGTTCATGGTCCTCTGTTCTAGCTTCACTTCTTGTCATCTCATGGTCCCTACTTATCTCCATATTGCTTGGCAGATCCTCCTTTTGCTAGCTATTCTCTATCATGTTTTCCATGCTTGCATCCCTTTCCTTCTTAGTAGGAGTGATCTCCGATTCCTGGTTTGTTCCTTTGTTTCCAACTTCTTCTTCTGGGATCTTAAAACCATTTTGGCTCGGTTGTCTGACCTCATCAATATTCTTTTGTTGTTGCTTCCCACCTTTCCCTTTGCCCCCAACTTTGGTGAAACCCTCAGGATTTTTATCTGTTGCGATTTTCACGTTTCTTTCCATTTTGTTTGTTGGGCAGTCTCTATATAGATGTCCATGTTCATGGCATTTACGACACCTAAAAGGGACATGTTCATAGTCCACCGCCTGCACCCATTCTTCATCATACACTTCTAAAATGATCGTGTCTAGAAGTGCCCCAGATAAGTCCATTTCCACACATATCCGAGCGAAGGAGGTATATTTTCCTTTCAGAGTTGCATCTGAGATCTTTATAAAATGCCCCAGTTTGTTGCCTATTGTCTTCAAAGATTTCAGTAGCCAATAATCCAGCGGAAGGGAGAAGAGTCTAATCCATATCGGTACCGATGTGAATGTTTCATGTTCTGGGACAAAGTTCATCATCCATGGTCGCATGTAGAGGCCTGCAACAACGTAGAAATAAGGTCCTCCTTCAAACACTTTGTCTTTGTCCTCTAGGCTTGTGAAAACCACTGTGAAGAAGCCCTTGGATCCCAGGTGAAGGTTTATTTCCCCCTTGGGTTTCCAGTGGCTCCTTATCCATATGTGTAGTGCCTTCTCCGTCAGCCATATCCCCATGAATTTTCATATAACCGCATATTCCGTCATGTGATCTCTGTGCGCTTGTAGTGGTGGGTCGCTTAAAATGACTTGAGGAATTATGGTCGATTTGGGTATACAAACCCCAGTTGTGCTCATGGAAGCATTTTTCTGTTGGCTGCCCCTTGTCCTCTTCTCTCTATTGGCTTCCTACTGATCCCCTTCCTGTTCCTGAGGTCTGTTTTTTCCCAGTTTTTCCGTGTTAATGGCCTCTATTTCCATCTCCATAGGTTTCTTTAAACGATGCATTCCTACCTCCTTTCTTCTGTCCGCCACTATTTGATTGTAGGAGGGAGCAGCACTCCCCCCTGCACGTCCCGCCATGGTACCCAATGATACAACCCTAGATTCAACCCTAGCTCAGTTTGCAGAGCAGCGAAAAAACAATCTCCATCTTATCTCTTCGGAATTAGAATTTCCTTGAGAATCGTTGTTAGTTTGTCTTTAGTGATGATAAAGTCTTGGATAAATTTGTACTTAGTAGAGTTAATTCTACATGAAGATTATATGCATTCCATGGTCCTTATTGACACTAGTTGATGATGATGAGTTTCAATTACTACTTGTATGTTGTTGTCATTATGCCTTCAATGATGCATAAGTAGCATATGGTGCAATTATGGATGATGTCTATAGTGTTTTTCTTGGTTCTCACATATGTTACATGTACATGATATGCTACACATGGTATGTTTCTTGAGGATTGTAGCTCTTCGTATATAGAGCATGTTGATCTTGATAATATGAGGTCAAGAACATGGGTTACTAACAAAGCTTGATTACACAGTCTTATGCCTCGTTGATGATGAGTCCATATTTCTATCTCTATGTCATAGGTTATCAATGATGGATGGTTACTTGAGTTGCATATTGGTGAAGTTTATGGTGTGATAATTCTTCTTGCATGAAGATAATGGGCCAAGAGAATGGTATTGTTGCCTATGAGGAAAAGGTAGGCGACATGAAGATAAGAGGATGGTTATTTATATACTACTGCTACAACTGTTGGGTGATCTTGGAGACATTGCATATTTAGTCACATATCGATTCTTGAAAGATATGGTCACATGGTGATGTTGATTGATGCTACATTGCCTATCTTACTTTATGATGATATTATTGGTTCTCACTTATGTTGTTGATGAAGAGATATGTTGTTGTGCTGCAAAATATCTATATGTCTTTGATGTATGTGGATTGAGGCTCCTTCTACAAAGGGAAAGAGAAAGTTGACCTTGATGAGGTCAAGGGGATGAGTTGGTAACATATCTCTATGGAACAATCTTATGTTGTTGTTACAATTTGGTAATGTTGCATACTTGGTCACAGGTTGATGATATTGAAGCTACATTGTCTTATCTTGCATATTGATAATGAGGATGTGCATGTTGTTGTTCATATTGCTGCTATCTATGTTGCAATATCCTATGATGACTATTAAGGTCTTACTACTACATGGTTTAGGTCCTTGTCTTTTATTGTGATCATAAATGTCATAGCTCTCTCTTAATGTAAAGGTCATGTAAAGATCCATGATGTAATCATTGTAAAACTTAGTCATGTTTGGAATATTGGAGTCAAGTCAATTATGTATGTAATCCCATTTTGGTCATTTGATGTAATATTAAGTCAAATATGTACCCCAATGTGTTGGGTGATTGATGTAAGTATGAGCCCTTGGTGATGGGAAATATCATATTAGGTTGAGTCATAGAGTCATGTACTTCATTGAAAATATTCCAAAATATTTAGCATATGCTTAGGGGGAGTATGGTTAGTTCTCATATTCATCAACATCATATCCACAGTACTCATCTCTACAAAAGGAGGAAAGAAGTCTTCATTCAACATTGGTCAGCCCTACCATTGATGTCAAAGGGGGAGAGAAGCTTGGTGTTTGGAGAATGCTTGGCTACTTGGGAAAGAATTTTGGCATGTCAACATATGTGTTTACAGGTGGTGGCAACCAAACACCAAATTTCTTGCCATCAAGTACAAAGGGGGAGACTATTGGCACTATGACTAATCTATTGTCCTTGATGTCAACCTAATTGATAAAGATATCAACATGATGATTATGCATTGTGACAGAGAGAATGGACAAAGGAATATCAGATCAAAGACAGAAAAATATAATATAATAAAAGTTTAGGAAAGTATACACGGGTCCTGTGTAGAGAAACCGCATACATACGGGAGTATGGTGAAGAAAAGTTGCGTATAATTTTTGCACCATGTTATTCTCAATACTAGGGGTTCCTTACCATGATATTGGTCCATAGTAATGAGTGCAACAACATATATTTTATCCTGTCAAATAATACCATCGACATTACTAAGGAATTGACCTAAGGTAATGCTAAGGCCTAAGTTATATAAGGAGATGGAGATCATAGTGCTGTGGGTGCAAGTGTTGGGTTATTGATGATTGGTTTGATCTAAAATAGATGTGCACCAAGGAGTATGATAATGCATCAAATCTATTAGATTTGAAATAGCTATCTATTGAATAATATGCTTATGGTTTGATATATCTGTGATGATGATTTTATGATGTGTATCTGTTACAATGTATGTGGAGACTTGGGTTTGATAGATGTTCTGTTGTGCAACGAATGTATGACTCAATAGTTACAGATCTGTATGCAGTTGCGCTTCAGAAATATCGTTTACATATGTGGATTCGGTTCTGGATAGTCGCATATACATTCTTTAGTATGGAAAGATCTGTATGCGGGTGTTAGGTATAAAAGGCACATACATATGCAGAAGTGCTTTATAAGGGTTGCGCACATCTGCTAGGGTTTTGCAGTATGAGCTGATGATAATGGCTTATTTGTTTTGTTATGTTTACTGTTGTCTGTCAGTGATGTATCTTTCATGATAATCTGTGTGACATTTCTGGTTGGGTTGAATGGTTTACGGAATGATATATTAATTAAAGACAATGATCTATATGTGGTTCTAAGATTTGTGACATGGTATGTATGTGTTTCAGTGATTGTTTCAATAATGCAGTGATTTATATTAAGGGTTCAATATTTTGAGATCTGTACGCAGGTGTGGTGAATGATAAGTGCATACATACACAAAATTGATTTATAAGAGTCACATACATATGATAGGGTTTTGTAGTATGAGTTATTATTGATATTAGATCAGTTTTGTTAGGTTTACTGTTGTTTGTCAATATAATTTGTGTTTGACAGTTCTGGTTGGGATGAATAATTTATGGAATAATATGTTGATTAGAGATGATGATACTGAGTGACGATCTAAACCTGTTTTAGTGATCTATGATGCATTAAGTATGTGATTCAGCAATTGATTCAGTGTGACAGTGATTTAGACTCAGTTGTTCAATACTTTCATATTTGTACGCAACTCCTCCTAAGGAGAAGCATGTACATATGTGGGTATGACTCAGAACATTAGCGTATATATTCTGACATATGGTTGATCATGGTTTTTAGTAGAAGCAGTTGGTTTCCGTGATGGGTAACAATGTTTGGCTTATTGATGAGTAGCTATGCATTGATATGATCTATTTTGGTCTAGTTTTATCTGGTTGTATTGATTAATTAATATTCAATGATTTCTTTCATTCAGTTGGTTTAGTGATTGAGTTATTTGATACAATGATTGGTTTAAGAATTATTATTTGGTATTTGGATTAAATGATGGTAGTGGTTCCAGTTTGAAAATATGATGAAAAGTGGCCTACAGGTTTGATGTTTTCGATTAGGTGGATCCACTATGAAATATTATGAAACATGGTCCATAGAGGTGTTGGGGATTGGAGCCTTTAGTGAGCTTCCTTACAATGGTAGTTGGTGAATCAGATAAGGGGGTTGGAGCTCCCTTGAGGTGGGTGCTGGTAAATGAGATTAGGGAGTTGGAGCTCCCTTCCAGTGGGTGAGGAAGAATGAGAGAAGGTTGTAGCCTTATCCAAGTAGGTGCCTGCACACTAGTATGAGTCTCCACAGTGTTGAAAATGCTACAAGATGATGGAGCTTAGTGGAAAGGAGTTGCCTTCACTAAGTGGGCCCGCAGGTATTTTTGGCGCAAGTATATTTTTGGACATATGGATCATGGTCTATGAGTTGCAGGATGCTGTTTATGGATGATTGGTCATGTTGGGAAAAATAGATGGACAACGGAGTGATCAGAGGTCTATTTTTAGACTGCCAGGCTAAAAATAGAAACAGTCAAATATTATTAGCCCTTAGTAATATTTGGACTCTAAACATTATCTTATTCTCTTGGAGCACTTCAGTTCGAGCTACGGATGTGGCACATGCAGCTGACAAAAGGAATCACGTGGTTTCTTATGTGTTAGTTGAGCTATTGCATGGAGGACTTCAGTTAGAACTCGTGCATGTGAGTTCTGTGGAGTTGGATGTGGAGTTGATGGAGTTGTGTTCAGTTTGACTTAGTTGAACTAGTTGTATTTAGTCTAACTAAAGAATATACTAGTGATGAGTTGTGTGAATTGATTGTTAATTAATTCACTAATTATTAACTCATAAAGAAACTAAAGAATACATCAGTTAACTCAGTGCATGGACAGTGCAACAGAGACAGGTGTTAGAGGTAAGTGAAAGGGTGAGCTGTGACTATCAGTTGTGCATGAGATTTTCACATGCATGGATTGAGTAATTTCAATGAGGATTGCGCAGTGTGGGCCAATATCAAGGCAATTGTAGCTTTTGCTCATGTGATTCTCTTGCAGGATTGTGCAGTGGAGGCAGGCAAAGCAGCGGAGGAGATTTGAACCCGTGGCTTGTTCGGATCTGAGCTAGTTTTGTGTGTAACAGGTGGAGATAGTACTTAGTACTTGTGAGGAGTATTGTACTATGTATTGTTACATGTTCTCAATCATTATAATATACAGCTAGTGTGGGGTTTTCAGCTGTATGATTTCCCCGGGTTACATACTGTGTTAATGTGCACATGTGATTGATGTTTCATTGTTTTTAATGCTGCAAAATTGATGATCAACGTAGAGGAGGTTATGTATTATGCATGTATTCCGAAATAGTGTATAATCGGGATAATCTCTGTGAATAAGTGTCATATTATTCGAACTTTCTACATGGTATCAGAGCTGGTTGATTTGAAGAAAAAGTTCTACAGGATATCAAAGCGGGATTGATCATCAGATCTATTATTCATAAAGTGTTTACATTTTATTTCTTCAGGCAGAGTCTGTAATTGGGCCAGGTAGCTTCTGGATTCATCCTTGTTTTGGAAGGTGAGATATCTAGTGAATGCCCATACAGTCGATCTCTGTACAAGAAATACTTTGTTCTCACAAATTTTAGACTAGAAGTGGTTGAGTTTTGAGCTGGTACAATGGCACTCAAGGATAAACTCAGAAACATCAAAGCTGAGAATGGAGATGCCATAGATTGTCCGCAGAAGAAGAAAAATAAGTAAGCTGTTGGATCTGCAACAGGAGAGGCCTTAGCCTCACAGTTTGAGCTGGATTTTTCGCTGATCGCATGCTTGGTATCAAGTGTGATGGGATCGGTATGGTTCTTGGACAGTGGTGCGTCTTCTCACATGACAAGAGATCGAGATTTGTTTTTTGATCTGGATGAGAAAGATCTTGGAGTGCACATCGAGATGAGCGATGATGGTAGATACAGTGCGAATGGTATCGATGCCATTTCCTTTGAGAGGGAGTCTGGTAAACCCTTCATATTGAAGGAAGTGATGCATGTTCCAGGATTGAAGAAGAATCTTATCTCTGTGGCAATGTTAGAAGACAAGGGATATGATGTTGTCTTCAGCGAGGGAAAGGCTTTCCTGCGCAGCAAGACAACTGGAGAAACCCAGAAGATAGGGGTTCGAGTCAAGAACCTTTATCAGTTGCATGTAGATGCATGCAAAGCCTTGAGCAGCAAGGTAACTGATGGAGACTTGGTGGTTGAGAGGGAGCGTATATTACCTCTCAAAATGCAGAGCCAGAAGAAGTCTCAGACAATTGTGGAGGAGCCACGATTGATGCAACAACTTCAGGAGGTTGTGGAGCAGCCACAATAAGGGAAGCTGAGAGGAGATCGAGTAGAGACATATACTCATGTAGAGACCTCCAGTAGGGGGAAACTTCGAGCCAGGTGGGCTAAGGGATCGCATGCAGCGATACCTCCAGGTAGGAGGTGGGGTGACGTGGATTGA
The DNA here is from genome assembly GCA_031772625.1 of Pinus tabuliformis. Lineage (NCBI taxonomy): Eukaryota > Viridiplantae > Streptophyta > Pinopsida > Pinales > Pinaceae > Pinus > Pinus tabuliformis. The sequence goes on from CM062807.1 coordinate 543,528,882, forward strand.
TCGTCCCAAGGAGGAGGGGCAGGATCCTTGAGGTACCCAACCTCTTGGATGAGACATTGCTATGAGAGCCCCGATGTGGAGTAGTAGGAAATGAATGATTGGGTAGAGACAGATGTGGACGGAGCGGCAGAGAGAGCGACAGTGTAGGGAATCCTAGGACAACACATAGCTAGTAGGCTGCAACAATGCGAGAGGCACAAGTGTTTTGCACAGTGCTAGGTGGCACAGAGAGGTGTGCAATGGTGAGAGATGCATGGAGATGTTGCAGTAGCGCAGATGTCAGAGAGGGAGCACTTGTCAGCAACAGGTAGAGCTTCAGAATCAAAGTATGTTCCTAGCCCAACAGAGTGGTCAATTGGGAGTGTTTTTGTTCCAAGTGTTGTTGGAGCAAGTGGACCAGGCAAATGTGTTGCATGCAGAACATTCCAGAGTTGCAGGATAAGGGTTGCAGATAATCCATATCTTGTTGAGAGGGAGTGTTGAAAATGCAACAAGATTATGGAGCTTAGTGGAAAGGAGTCGCCTTCACTAAGTGGGCCCGCAGGTATTTTTGGCGCAAAGTCTATTTTTAGACTATGTATATTTTTAGACTTATGGATCATGGTCTATGAGTTGCAGGATGCTGGTTATGGATGATTGGTCATGTTGGGAAAAATAGATGGACTTCTATTTTTGGTTCACAGCGGAGTGATCAGAGTCTATTTTTAGACTGCCAGGCTAAAAATAGAAACAGTCAAATATTATTAGCCCTTAGAAATATTTGGACTCTAAACATTATCTTATTCTCTTGGAGCACTTCAGTTCGAGCTACGGATGTGGCACATGCAGCTGACAAAATGAATCACGTGTTTTCTTATGTGTTAGTTGATCTATTGCATGGAGGACTTCAGTTAGAACTCATGCATGTGAGTTCTGTGGAGTTGGATGTGGAGTTGATGGAGTTGTGTTCAGTTTGACTTAGTTGAACTAGTTGTATTTAGTCTAACTAAAGAATACACTAGTGATGAGTTGTGTGAATTGATTGTTAATTAATTCACTAATTATTAACTCATAAAGAAACTAAAGAATACATCAGTTAACTCAGTGCATGGACAGTTCAACAGAGATAGGTGTTAGAGGTAAGTAAAAGGGTGAGTTGTGACTATCAGTTGTGCATGAGATTTGCACATGCATGGATTGACTAATACAAATGAGGATTGCGCGGTGTGGGCCAATATCAAGGCAATTGTAGCTTGTGCTCACGTGATTCTCTTGCAGGATTGTGCAGTGGAGGCAGGTAAAGCAGCGGAGGAGATTTGAACCTGTGACTTGCTCGGATCTGAGCTAGTTTTGTGTGTAACAGGTGGAGATAGTACTGAGTACTTGTGAGGAGTATTGTACTATGTATTGTTACATGTTATCAATCATTATAATATACAGATAGTGTGGGGTTTTCAGCTGTATGCTTTCCCCGGGTTACATACTGTGTTAATGTGCGCATGCGATTGATGTTTCATTGTTTTTAATGCTGCAAAATTGATGATCAACATAGAGGAGGTTATGTATTATGCATGTATTCCGCAATAGTGTATAATCGGGATAATCTCTGTGAATAAGTGTCATATTATTCAAAATTTCTACACAGTACAATATTGTAATATGTTTTCCTTTATAAAAAATATGAAGACAAAGATGACGATAGTAGTGGTTTTATCCCACATTAGGTTTCCTACTTTAAATCTTGGTGTCCTCATGTCTGTTGTAAATAATACTCAGAGGGGGGGGGGTGAATTAGTATTTACAAATCAATAACTTTTTCATTTCCATTTCTGATCTATATACACTACCTCAGTGAAGGGTACCTGTGTGTGCACGCAATTGTTCTTAAGGAAACTAGTGTATATTTAGTGAACTTATGATTTAGTTAATTCATCATATGTTGATATTTACTCAGTGCATCAGTACTTTATTAAACATTAAACAATAACCATGTGCAGTAATAACATAATAAACCATCACACATAAGCAACACACATGAACACCAAGATTTAAGGTGGAAACCCAATGCGGGTGAAAACCACCTGCTGCTATCATCTCTATCTTCTTTTAATAATAAGAAAATATGTTTACAATATTGTACTGGTGCAAAATCATACCGGTATGAAGGCACCCACCTGCAGAAGGCTACAACCTTCTCTCTTTCTCCAACTTCTTCTAGAAGGGAGCTACAACCCCCTAGTTCTTGTACTAGATGATACATTTACCAATACATAGGCTCTGACCTACAGAAGGCTACAACTTTCACTCATCCTCCAGCTACTACTGGAAGGGAGCTCCAACCCCCTTATCAAATCACCAGCCACTACTGGTAGTAAGCTTCGACTTCCTCACTGAAGGCTCCAACCCTCAGTATCCTCGAGGGACCACGTTTCATAAATTTTCACACTGGATGATCCTGGTACACAATAATACACATGAAAGCTTCGTTTCATCAAAATTTCACACTGGACCCATTAGTAATATTGAAGCTCAAAATCAATCACCACTGCAATACAACCATCAGAACCAATCACTGAAACTCAATCATTAATCTCCGACATAACTGAAACCAATCATCAATCTCTAAATCAACCATAATTGAATCAATCAATCACTGAAACCTCTGACATATTGAATCAAACAATCACTGAACCTCTGACACAATTGAATCAACCATTCATTCAAACTTAATCAAATTCAACCAATCAACTGGAACAGACATATCACTGTAACCAGTACATAGATATGAACCCAGAACACTGCATCAAAAGCCAGAACCAACTGTAACCTCAAAAATCATGTGTCAGACTATATACGCTTCTTCAATGAAGCCAACCTGTGTGTATACACAACTTCCTTTAGCCCAACTTGCGTATGCCTATAAAGATATTGAATCACAAAACCTCTGAACCACAAACTGTACCAATCAGTGACATTCTAAAGATCTAATGTCAATTTACAGAGTTCTAAACATATAGAAGCAACGATCACACTTCTTACTCAATCAATCAGACACAAACTATTTATGCATTCTGTTTTACTTTCAAATCTAAGAAGACTTCATTGATAGACAATAGTAAAATAGCAGCACTGATATGATAGATTAGTCATCCCTGAACATCAAGCTTTTCTTTTGCATACACTACTTGGAAGAGACAAACCAATGTGTATATGCACCTTCACCAAAGCTAACCAGTGTATATATATGCAAATACATACTTATAACTTTGTTGCAATTCCAGACTTCAGACATACCCAGATCATCACATATAAAGGATAAAAAGTGCATTAGCAATCAGATCTAGCCGATCCATTATCATATCACATAATGACTATCATATCACATAATGATAAGTCATTATGATATTGATGCATCATTAGATCTCATCCATCATCAAACACTCAGATGCATACTTAGTTCAGATCAAGAAAAGCATCAGAAACCCATAACATGCATATTTTCTTTTGATCTAACACTTCATAAGACATTCATTGCTTCTCCTCTTAACCCTTTGATCATCTCCTCCTTATATAGTTTTATCCTTTCTAAATACCTCATATCAAAACAACACTTAGAGCCTGTGGTATTCTTAGAGAGGATCAAATAACCGTTACTCCACTCAATATTGTGGGATAATACCATGGTATTGACCCTTGGTATTCTTTCATCTTAATTTCCTTAATTTTTCATCCCATATGCACTTTTTCTTCTATGAAAGTGCGTGCATACGTATATGCTCATTTTGTACAGTGAAACCACGTGTACAAGCTCTTTTTGTATAGTGAACCCATGTATATAACTTAAGATACCTGAAAATGTCCTTTTTCTTCAACTTCTTGATTCTGATCTGTAGTCCTTTGTTCCTTCATCCTATTCTTTTGTACCATTAATTTGTTCCCTTTGAATAGACCTGTTATAATGTGATTTTCCATTGTACATTACTTTTGAACTAATTCCTTTGAACTACCCTGCATTTTGTCACATTTGTAAACACAATTGCCATGCATTTTGTCACATCTGATATCTCTCTTGTAGATTCATCTAGTTACATAGATTCATCTAGTTACCATATACAAGTGAATTGTTCTGCTACAAGTGTGTTGCCATCAAGTACAACGCATGTATCATAATGCCAACAATGTGTTGTTGTGATTTCTTATGTGTGATGGTTTATTATGTTCTTACTGCTCATGGTTACCATTTAATTAAATGATAATGAAGTAATGATACACTGGTTAGAATAGAACAGATGATGAAATGCATGGAAATATATTTAACTGGATATATCTTGTTTTCCTTCATCATAGTTGCGTACATACACTAGTTCACTTCATGATAGTAGCATACAGAAATATGAATAATAAAATTGAAAGGTTTAAGTGATTTTTAAAATATTGATTCACCACTTGCCCCCCTCTCTCAGGATTTTTCCCAACATGATCATGGAAGCTGGACATGAAGTCTTCTCCCCTATGTTACCATCATTATTCACTAATGCCTATAAATTGAAGGGTGAAATGGGGAAATTTACTTCCTCTTAAGGGATGGAAACACCTAATAGGGTTTTACTTTAGCCACTCCTACCTAGGGAGGAAACACTATTGTGAGTTCAAAGCATTAATTTTGGAAGGGAAGTCTCATTTGAAATATTAAATATCCCTTTACATTTAAGCTTGGTTCACTTAGATTGAAAAAAGATTATTGTCCCTAATGACTGGTTTCCTTCACTAGAATTTATGTTGTAATTCTCAAGAGGTTCCATTGCCCAGGAATTGGGAACCTTAACCACAAGTACCTAATCCATTGGGGAAGTATATTTACACCCATAGGTGAATAATTGAGAGCCTTGGGTCTCCAAGCAGTAATGACACATCACATCTACCCCTAGACACCTTATGCACGTAGGACATTCTTCCACTTTGCACTATATTTGATGATGCTTCAAGGAAGATGCAGTTGGACTAGCATGCCCCTAGGATGACCATACCACTCTCTCAGATATGGAAACTATTGATAAGGTTATTGTCGTTTAAATTAGGATCAATTAAACACACTCAAACATAAATTTTCAACCAGGGTAAGTATTTTTATTTTAAGGTTATCATGCAAGGTATATGTAGGTAACAATTCCAACTAGCACTCTTTAATATAAAGACTCTCAAAATCATGTCATTGTAATTGTGACTCTAATCACTCCAAAACTATTGTTGTTACACTCAAATATTTAGCACATCTTGCATACGGTTCTTGAAAGTAAACACACCTTATAGAATAAAATATCCTCACAAAACAAACCACATGATCACTCAAACATTCTTGTAAAAGGAAAGTAGCACCCCTGGAAATCCAACCATCACCCTGGCTCCGCTCCTCAGAACGAAATCCCTATCCTATATCAGATGCATTGAACTTCTTATGTGGAACTGCATTCTCTTTGTTACTTGTATCTTGAGGTCTTATTTCCTTCTTGTCCCATTTTCCTTTATTATTTTCATTACCTTTCCAGTCTGTCTTAATCTCAGATCTGTGCTTTGATTTCTCAAAACAATGCTTTAGCTTCTGGATGGCCTCCTCCAATGATCTAGGCTCATCAAACTCAATCCTATCCTTGAATGCTACCGAAAACCCACTGACGAATCTATGAATCTTATACTTTTTCTCCTTGGGGTAAGGAACATACCTTAATAACTCCAAGAATCTACTAGTGTACTCCTCATTGGTCATAGATCCCATCTTCAATTCATAGAATTATTTTTCCATGTCATCATAGTATCTCACTGATAAATACTTCTTCCTAAATAGTCTCTCGAACTCACTCCAAGTCAACTCCTCTTAATGAATGAATATCTCTGACATTATTTACATATTCCCACCAAATATCTGCTTTACCTCTAAGACTAAATGTCGTTATCGTGGCTTTCATGCTCGTTGAGAAATCACGCAACCTAAAGAAATTATTCATCCTAAGAAATTGTGCTTCGACATCGTGTGACTTCTTCATTTCCCCATCAAATGTAGGTGGCTTTGATTTCTTGAACTCATCCGGAAAATATCCTTTGTCACTCCACTTGTAAGGATGATAATGATGATGACCGTGATACATGTATGAAACATAACTAGATTAAATCCCATGTCCACTACCTCATTTATTAGGTGTATCCAAGAATCTTCCATCTCTCACTGTGTCATCTCTATCCAACCTATTCCCACAATGTGACCTGCTACCATATGATCCATTAGTCCTATCTTGCTGTCCATGATTGATTCTAAGTGGTCCCTGTCTCTGCAAGTTTGGCAAGCTTTGAAGAATCATTGCATTGACCTTAGCTTGTTTTACCTATTCCCTAGCAAGTCTCTCTTGCAATTGAATGATTATGTAATTATCTTCTTTTCAACTTCTATTTATGCCATCGAACTTCTAAGAGTTCCTGCTATGTCAGGAAAATGTCCCTCACCATGTTTCTCATCTGATTTATAGGGAGAGTCTTGTGAGTTGTAGTCTATTGTATTGCTAGTCATCTTTGATATTATCTTCCTGCAAGGTATATCAGGTTAACTAAACCAAAACATAAACAAACCAACATACCTCAGTTTAGTTTAGGGGAGGATATCTCATGTGCAAGACCAACAAATTAGCATAATACATATATAAACATCATCATATCAACATTTAATCATCATTTCAATCATTATCCAGTCATCAATGCATGACCATACCAACCACATACCATGACCGCATGCATGAAAACTACAACCATGTCAATGTATGAACAACAATATACAAGCAATGACATGCATAACCACTACATAACCAACATACACTCGTGACAACCACATGTAACAACTCACCATCAACTTTCACATAGCGAAACCACTGCAACCATGACCAACACTATGCATAGAAAACAATTACATAGACAACAAGCATAAAGAACACATATATGCAACTGACATGAATGCATGACCAACACTCCACCCATCCAGTCCAAGGGGTGAACCATGCACTGATACCACTCTATAACTAGCCTCCTTGCATATTTACCCAAGTTAATTGGTCTACTGGGGTAAACATGTGACAAGAGGCTACTATGATGTGATTCACCTCCCCATGTATAGTTAAGGAAGTGGAACCGACCAAACCAAACCATTCTGACCTTCCACACATGCTACAGAACCTTAAGGAGCCAACCAAACTTTCAAGGTGATCAACCTTGAGACAAGTTGAAATTTCACTGACCTGGGATCCCAACCGCTCCCATGACAAGGCATGCATGTGACTAAGGCCTCACCATCACTCCCACAACAAGGGTATGCCAACAACTGTGGACTTTTTTAGCTAGTTCTGAGCCATCAACCTTAGATACTATGCCACATTTTCAGGGCCAAGACTCATACGATTGCCCACAAATTAATGAAAACTTTAGAAATGATAAATAACATCGAAACAAGAGTACTATTGAAAACATTTGATCAATGACTTGACTAGACCCCTACTAGCCATCACAGGCATTTTGTCAAACATATCATAAAAATGAAATCTACAGGTCATAAAAATAGATCTGAGCATATGGGTTTCATACTTATATGAGATTCGTAAGGAAACATTGATGCCTTATCATAATAGCTGCATTGTCATCTATTAGGTCATATATTCATTCTTCATTCCTTTGTTAATCAAAACACGATGAGAGCCATACATCAAGATTGTAATAAGACATCCTCTTAACCATCATATATTTAACAAAAATAACAAATATATAATAATCATAAAAACCACATATGGACAAGTATATTTACCCATAAAATACAAGAGGAAAGGAACTCTTATTAACATATGAAAAATGCAACCATTCCATGTACCACCCGACCATATATTGGATGAACCAAATATTTCTTTCAACCAATCACCCCCATGCAATATTCCAAGCATGAATGTGGATCTAATGGAACAAATCCAACAAAACCAAACCAGGGCTTCCAGAGGACAACCACCTCAACCCTCAACCAGTAATTCCACGTCATGGTCGGACATCACTAACCATCACTAGATTGGTCTCTACCCAAGTTATCCAAGGCTCCAAAGTGTTTGTTCCAACCAGGGTTCTAGGACCATTAAATCAATCCATAAATATTGTCAGGCTTCCAGAGTGTTTATCCAACCAGGGCTTCCAGGACTAGTAACTCAACCCAAGTTGTTACAAGGCTTTTGGAGCGTTTTTCCAACCAAGGCTTCCAACAACTAGTAACTTAACCCACAACCATAAGGAACACGAGAACCAACCATAAAAAAAATGAATGACACCCACAACACCATGGCTATCCAAGAAATGGAAAGGCTAGGAAAATCCACTGTCAATCCAAGCATTCCTCCATGCCAATGACAAATCATAACCAAGAAACCACATGCATATGCCATGCATGCCAAAAATAGCAAGGAAATCATACATGCAACTTGGCACCTACAAGAAAACTTGTATTTGTTGATCCTAGTGTCCTCTTTCCCTTTCCTTTTCTTCCTTTTGCATTCTTGCTCCAAATCCAAAGTATGCCACAATCCTCCAAGAGTGCTCCAAGAAAATGTAAAACACATGAAATTGGAAACTAAATCAAATGTATATTATCAAAGAATTATGTACAAGTTGTACATATAAATACATATAGGAAGCAATTGAATTAGTTCCTAGGTCTTCCTGGACTCCAATAGCTAACCAAACTAACCCTATCATTAACCATGAGGATTAGTTGTCTAATATAAAACTCTAGGCATACAAGAGTATGAGAGAGAGAGAGAGAGAGAGAGAGTAGAATAGAGAGCTCGAAGCTAAAACTGACAAAAGTCTGTCAAGTGATCCACAAAAGAATTTTTATTAAAAAAGCCTTTATTTTCTTCAATTTTCCATTATTTTCCTTCATTTTCCTTGCATGCAACCTGACCTTTCGCCTTCATTTTCTCCTAATTTCCACTATTTTCATAAATAAAATGCCACTTTACCTTTCCAATTCCTTTTCCATTTCCTTTGACGATTTCCATAGCCATTAATTAATCACAAGTGATCCCCATCACTATCTTTTTGCCCAATATTCAGCTTGGCATGCGTGTCCCATGACCGTGGTTATTATTTTTTCCTTTATTAACTTTATTACATGGATTTTTAACCAGGTTTGTTACAATTGTGGGGAGGTTTGTTGATTTACTTGTGTTGGTTTGATGTGACACTTTAAATTTTTTATTATGAATGTATTTGCGTATTCTATGTTCCTTCGAATGCTTTAATTGTTTTCCTCCACAATGGTTATATGTCTGATACTGTGTTTCTAAGTTTAAGAGTACCGGTAGTCTTTGAGTGATTCCTCCCGATGCTTCGTTCCAATCCCTAAACTAAGTAAGGTCACAACATGCCTAAGGTGAGACACCTTATTCTTCTCGAGTAAGGTGAAAAGTCGACGTTACACTAGACTACAACAAACCCTTTTGTTGGCCCCTGTGCTTGAACCTAGGGTGTCTACCTGTCCATCATTTGTTGCTAACAAATGGTTTTGTTGCCGGGACCTAAAATTTATCAAAGGGATTTGGAACATGGTGTCGAGAATTTTTAAGAAGGATCTGTAAGATTGGTGGTATGAACAAGTATAGTAGTTTAACTCCTAACAAGCGCAACTTTGTCGCCAAAGTGTGAAGAGGCTAAAAGAAGAAATTTTGTATGTGGATCCTATGAGCAATCAATATGAGATATTCTGGTGCAAGTTCCTAGAGGACCTCTACAATTGGTTATGAAGGCGGCAGATGAAAGAAAAAACTAGTAGTTGAAGCCGATATCCTTGTACCTATACCCATGCTAACGTTGTTTGGTTACATCAGCTTGATACAAAACTAACTAGAGCTGTGGAATTTTGGGTACTTACCACTCTAGAGGAGTATGTTATTGAGTTTTCTACGAAGGGACATCAATCCTTTTCTAGGGTTGAGGCCATGTTTAATTCAGGGCTACAAGGAAGACTCTCAAAGGATATCCGTTGTGAATTAAATTTTTAATGGTATAAGAGAACTTGCTGGTGTTCTAGGGCCCCCATATGGTAGCGTAAAGCTCAGTACTAGGGGAAGGACCTAAGAGGAGGAATGTTGCCTGGATGTGAACTATGAAAATATCAAAGAGATGGATGCAAATGACTTCCGGAAGGCTAGAGACTTGAAAGCACAAAGGAGAGCGCATATAGCTGAAGAATGGCAAGAGAAAGATTTGTGGGATATATATAGATGGAAAAGGGGGCTACACCAAGCAGGGGAAGTGTTAAGAAGTTCATAAGTATGAGAATGAGAAGGAAGATGACTAAAGTTGTAGAGTGAAACTTGGTCCAATAGGAAAGGCCAAGATCACCATAGTGACATAAGTTGAGAGTAGTAGAGATGGGAATGCCAAATGGATCAGGCCCTACATGTCTTGAAGAGGACTTGAATGATGAAATGCGCTTCACTATGAGAATGTTGTTTCCGAGAAGGATGTGTCTGCTGCGAGTAGTAATTAATTGCCCAACAGTTAAGTAGTAACTCCCCCAGCTTTCCCCTGGGACTTTATCACAACCCTGGTTAGTTTTTATTTAAGCTAGTTAAAGTTATAAAGGTCCAACGAATACATAATATATTCAAGGATGGTACCTGTAGCGGTAGAGACAATAATTGCAGTTAAGGTCCCCAAGGATCATCACAACCGGGTTCCCCAGGATTCATAATCATTATGTTAGTTCAACTGTGTATGGCTAATAACATGGCGGAATCCTTTACTCGATATCCTGAATTATCTGGGAAAGGGAATGAGGATGTCAAACAACATTGGTACCTGCTGAGGCCATCTAGAGGGCTCACCAAACTCCAGATGCCATGGAGCTCATTGAATTTTAGACCACTCTTCGAGATAGAGCATTAAGATGGTTCATCAAGTGGTCTGCATTACAACATAATCCAATGATAGATGAAGTCCAATGAGTGTTTTTTCAAGAGTTAAAAATCCCTCAAACTAACCAACAAGGGCTATCTAAACTATGGATAATCAAGAAGTGGGAAGAAGCAATTGTTGGGGGATGATGCAAAGATTTAAGGATGCTATTGGTAATATGAGTTACCCTATCGACCCCAATAATTAGTGGGATTGGTTCATAAAATCACTATTACCGCTTACACACATGCCATTGACTCAACAAAAGATCGATACTTTGCAAGACGCCCTAGAACAGACAACTCGAATGAAGCCATAATAGAATACCCACATGAACATCAAGGAGGAATGATTTCCCACAACCCCACTCTCATAATACTGCAACATCAAATTGCTGATTTGACAGAGAAGCTGAGGGACATGCAACTGGTGCAACCTTCGTGACTGCACATATGGTGTATCAACTTCCATATCAAGGGGCGTCATGCCACGAAGTACTCAAGACTGAGAGTCCCGAGCACTCCCTCCGTACTAGTGGGGCCCTCCACATCTTTACTTGCCATCGGAGTTGCACATGTTGGTATGCAAGGTTTATATATAGGGCACACAAAATTCCAAGCCTTTCCTAATCAACAGACTGCAACTCCAACTGAATATTGTGAAATTTGCAAGACTTATGGGCATCTTCCTTACCTCTACAATTTTATAGAAGTATTCAAATGTTCTAAACAATGTTTTCTGTGAGTTTTATGGTTCACCAACTCACCACACTGATAAGTGTAGGGCCTTAGACACCCTAACCGATCAATTGGATCGTTCTACCTACATGACCACTAAAGCGCCTCGGGGACGAGGAGGTGGAGGAACAAGGGGAGGCTAAGCATGAGGTAGAGGTTCGATCCATTGCTACAATTATGATCAAGAGGGGCATGTTGCAAGAGACTGCCTACTACCCATAGATAAATTCCTATAGTCCTCATCCCAAATTCAAACCCCCTGTGTATGATGTTTATATTCATCAAATTGCAACCATAACTAAGGTCACAAAAATATTTGTTTCCACACCTGCATCTGACTTCAAAGTCACTGAAATTGAGAATATCTATGGGAAATATGACAAGGCCACACTTGTGGATAGTGACCTATCAGATTATTTCCATTTCCCTGAGCTCAAGTGGGGAGTTTTTACAGAGGTTGTGACTAAAACAAATGGAAGTCAGTCATAAAAAATAAAAGAGGATTCAGAGGCATACAAAGGTCCACACTGTTGAATTTGTGAAGTTTACTAGTTTTTGACACATCCAGAACATTGATGTACTGCACTAAATTCCTTATCAGTGGATCCCCTTGCCTTTGTTTAACTTTAGATGAGTAGAGCGTCTGTTATTTAACAATGGCCATCAATCATATCTTGGTGGGCCATCATATCTCTCGACTTGCGTGTCCTTTGGATTATCCTAGTTCATATCAAAACACAAGGAGCTTTTTAAAAGATAAAAGATGTAGAGTATGATTTGTTATGAAAGCCAATAATAATGAGGCTACACAATGAGAGAAGTCATATATAAAAATATTTGTTTGTTGTTATTTCTAGTATCTCTCTTTTTTACTGTGATCAACTTATTCGTCGCAAGAATGACTATAATGGGGTAAAACATTTCAAGTCCTAATTGTAGATGGATTTTAATAGGAATAATATTGGTTTCCTTGTTTGGATTTCTTTCAAGAAATTGTGTCCAAGTCCATCCAAACACATTTTCTAAGTCCTTTTGGGTAACATGGGGTGTTGAACACCTTCAACAAATGGAGGATCATTTGAAAAGCAATGTTTTCTCCTGGCAAGTGGTGGAACCCAACTAGTCCAAAAAAATCAATGATGAGTAATACATATTGCGCCATGAAATAGAGGGGGAATTAACTACACCAAGTGACCTAATATATGGTTTGGCCCACACCATTGTTTCTTATGTGGCATCATCTCATTTGATATCGGGTTGTGAATATTTTAGGAAAAACCATTTTGTCCCAATACCTGATACCACCTCATTTGATTATTTAGAGGTTCCGCTCAACCACCCATGCTAACTACCAATACTACCTTTACTCCATCACATTTCTATTTTTGTATATTCCTTTCAGGTTACATGCCAACGAGCCTTTAATCTCATTCTAACGCTGTCCAATTCCATCCCTCTTGCCTGATGATATTTGTTTATGTGATAATGATGAAAAATTCTATGTGAGCATTGGTGGTGATGCCACGCCTTGCTATATCGCTATGCCATCTTCTCTCTCAAAGTGAAAGGGTAAGCACACTGTGTATGTAAAATTCTTTGGCTCCACAATATAATGCACAGAGCACAAAGTTTGATATTTTGGTTGATCTTGATTTGTCATTCATTTTAGGGTGGGACACACTATTTTAGACTAAAAATTCAAAATTCTATTCTTGAATGCTTTACTTTTATTTTCCTTTATTTTGTTTTATTTTATTTTATTTTATGTGTTAGAGACATTTAAGTTAACCTAGTAGCAAAATGGAAAGTTAATTTTGTAGCAAACACATTTTAATTTTTTCTTTGAAATCTTATAGGCTATTTTTTCTTAAAATAGAATTTAGAAATTTCAAGTTTTGTATGGCAAGAATTGCAAGTTTTGTATGACAAGAATTACAATTGTGACCCCAATTTTTAAAATTGGGGATCAAGGAATCAAAAAGTCTATATGTACTTGACAAATTTTCAAATTATAGATAAGGTCTCTATGTGTGCAACAAAAAATGCAAAAGACCAATTTCTTGTCTAATTCTTTTTTGGAAATCAGACATATGATATATCTTTTTTGGGAACCCAAATATATTATATAATTGATGGATGTATAATTATATTATAATTTTTAGTGAAATTGTTGTTTTTTTGTTGCTTATAATTTACTATGACATTGTGATTTCTTCTTGTTTTATTAAGTATTTTTGAATGTATAAATACTTTTATTATGATACCGTGGTTTCAGATTTTTGAATGTATAAATCATTTTTATTATAGATTTTTGAATGTATAAATAATTTTTATTGTGGATTTTTGAATGAATAATTTATTTCTATTATAAATTTTTAAATATATAAATAAATTTAAAGTTAATGGATTTTTAAATGTATAAATTGTTTTTTAAATAGGTGCAAACGGTCTAGAAGGGTGTCCCACATGTTCCAACTCCACTTCCGCACACAAAGATGATAAATGGTTGTGAAGCAAAGATGGATGGTTCGAATGTCCCATCAAAAACTCTGAACTCACTCAGAGGCAAGATCGCTACTGTTTAGTTTTAAAGATATTTTAATTTAATTTGATAGTAAAAATGGAAAAGTTGGTTTTGTATATTTCAATCTTATAAATTATCTTTTTTTTAAACATAATTTAGAAATTACAAGTTTTATACTGCAAAAATTACAATTATAAATTCAATTTTTAAAATTGGGATTGGGTCAAAGAAACAAAATGTTTCTATGTACTCGAATTTTTTCCAAACTGAGGATAACCCAGTTTCTGGTCTAATTCTTTATTGACAATCCAACAATATGATATCTCACTTTTTTTAAGAATCCAATGATATTATATAATTTTTGGATGTATAATTTATATAATTTTTAGTGAATTTGTTGTTTATAATTTAGTATGATATTCTGGTTTCATGTGGTTTATTATGGATTTTGAATGTGTAAATAGTTTTTATAGATTTTTGAATATATAAGTATATTTAAAGTTTAATGAACTTGTATAAATAGTTTTTATTATGTATTTTTGAATGTATAATTTATTTTTATTATGAATTTTTGAATGTATAAATATATTTAAAGTTTAATGAATTTTCCATGTATAAATAGTTTTTTTTTATGGATTTTTAAATATATAGATAGTTTTTATTATAGGTGTGGAAAGTGTGAAAGTTTGTTTCATATATAGATGACAAATGATTATGAAGTTAAAATGGATGATTTGAATGTCCCATCAAAAGTTTTGTCAAACACAAGATTGCCACTATTTTTCAAGCCATATGATGAATACATGATGGTCTTATTGAAAATATGGAAAGAGATAAATGTTGATTGTGAAGTTCTACTAAATAATTGAGATATATAAATAAATTATGTTTAATAATAATAATGATGAAGAAGAAATCAAAATTATTTTTTTTATAATTAATTATGGATAATTAGCATATGAGAATTTTTTTAATGAAAGGAAAAAGGGTTGAATTTTATAAAGTTAGATAAAGAGATAAAAATGTAAAATGAATGTGTAAAAGTTTAAATTGAAATAAAAGATATTCCAATTTTTCTTGGTGAAATTCTTTGTGATGTTTTAGTATATTGAAGGGTAAGCACACTGTATACAATTTTTTTTGGAATTACAAAGTTTGATATTTTAGATGATTTTCATTTGTCATCTATTAAATTAACCCAGTAACAAAATGGAAAGTTAATTTTGCAGCGGACACATTTTTAATTTTTGTTGAAATCTTATGAGCTAAAGTTAATTTTACAGTGGACACTTCTTTAATTTTTTGTTGAAATCTTATTAGCTATTTTTTCTTAAAATAGAATTTAGAAATTGCAAGTTTTGTCTGGCATACAAAACTTGCAATTGTGAACCCAATTTTTAAAATTGGGGATTACAGAATACAAAAAACTATATTTACTTTGGAAAATTTCAAATTATGAATAAGGTGTCTATACATGCAACAACAATTTCAATTTCCTGTCTAGCTCTTTTTTAACAATCCAATGATATGATATCTAACTCTTTTTGGGAACCCAATAATGTTATATCATTTATGGATGTATACTTTCTATTATAATTTCTAGCGAAACTGTGGATCTAACTCTTTTTGAAAACCCAACAATATTCTATCATTTATGGATGTATACTTCCTATTATAATTTTTAGTGAAACTGCGGGTTCATGCGGTTTATAGTTTATTACAATATTATGGTTTTATTATGGATTTTTGAATGTATATATATATTTTTTTAAATATGGCTTTTTGAATATATAAATAGATTTAAAGTTTAATGAAAATTTCAATGTATAAATAATTTATTTATTTATTATTATTATTATTATTATTTATTTTTTTTGTGGATTTTTGAATGCATAAATAGTTTTTATTTAGCCGAGAGACTTATTCTACAATCTAGTACGAGGGAATGTATAAGTTTGTCCATCCGTTTCCTTTTAAAATAAAAATAAAAAATAAAAATTATGTTCTAAAAAGAAAAATAATGTAGATTATAATAAAAAAAAATGAATACAAGTAAATGTTTTTGTTAAAATAAACATTTTACACAAAATATTTTATGTGGGTTATCAATAAAATATTTTAATAAGAACTGATATTGACATATATTTAAAAATATATTAATAATAAAAAAACATTTTAATTTGTGTGATAAAGTGTGTTGATGTACATGCGATGTAAAATATTTTAATGTAAATTAAGTATATTAATATATTATATATCATTTTAAAAAATTATGTATATATCATGAAAAAATAGTTTCTATGGTTAAAACGTTTATTTTACCTCCGTACTTAAGATGGATCTATGTTAGTTATAGGTGCAGAACATGCCAAGTCTATTCCATGTGTTCCTTCTTCCACACACATCCCCACTTCAACTCACATAAATGAAAAATGTTTGTGAAGCAAAATGGGGTGATTCAAATGTCGAGACAAAAGCCACATAATAAATACATGACTGCGTTCTTCCTGATACTGTAGAAGGTGATGGAGGCTAATTGTGAAGTGCCACTATAATCTTGAAATAATAATAATAATAATACTAGTAATAATAATAATAACAATAATGAATTTTTTTTTTTTTTTTATAATTAATCTAAGATAGATACTGTATGAGATTTTTTGGGGTGGACTTTGCAAAGTTAGATAAATGAGATAAAAACTTAAAATGAATGTGTACATTATTGTTGGTGATGTCATACCTTGCTATATAGCTAGGCCATCTTCTCCTCTGAAGTAAAAAGGTAAAAATGCCCTTCATCCAAAATTCTTTGGCTCCATAATGTAATGCAATGAAACACAAAGTTTCATATTTTCATTGATTTTGATTTTTCATCCATTCAAAATGCTACTTTGAACGGCTATACTTTTATTTTATTTTTTATTTTTTTCTACGAATATTTTAAGTTAACCAAATAGCAAAATGGAAAGTTAATTTTGGAGCAACTCTCTATAAATGAAAAGGTAAGCACACTATGTATCCAAAATCCTTTGGCTTTATAATGTAATGCAATAAAGCATAAAAGTTCATATTTTTATTAATTTTAATTTGTCATCCATTTAAAATGCTATTCTTAAATTCTATACCTTTATTTTATTTATTTATTTATTTATTTTTTCATTTCGGTTTTTTAGATATTTTAAGTTAACTGGATTAAAAAAAAAATAGAAACTTAATTTAGTAGCGATTTTTTGAAATCTTGTAAGCTATTTTCCTTACCGTAGAATTTGGAAAAAATGCAATTGTGAACCCGATTTTTAAAATTGGGGATCAAAGAATCAAAATGTCACTTAGAAATTTTTCAAATTGGGAAAAGGAGTGTATGTGCGCAACAAAAAAATTATGGAACCTTTTGGTGAATCCAGCGATATGATATCTAATTTATTTTTTTGGGAATTTAAAGATATTTTATAAAGAATTTGAATTGGTCCCTTCAGTCGGGCAGCAGTATCTTCATCGACGTAGACTCCCTATGGAATGGCCGGGAAAGTATTACCATCCCCGAAAACCTTCTGTTCTTCTTCCACAGGATTGGCATTTTCACTTGGGATAAGCTTATTGCTACCTGGCGTGGTCCTTGTCCTCTCTGGAAAGAGGCCAATGATATTGGCATGCCTACGCCTCTGGCTATGCTCTGGAATCATGTCACGGTGGCGTTGAGGGGCTGCGGCTTTCATAGATCCATGCAGGATGACCAGCTGTTATGGCGACTGCCTAAAGCTAGTCTGCCAGTTCGTGTTAAAGACATTTATTTAGACTTAATTATGCAAAAGCCCTGTCACGCTAGAACAAAGTTCCCTGTGATTTTCTGGAAGTCAGGCTGCTCCCCTAAATCTATTTTCTTCTCATGGATGGTTTACCACAATAGGAATCTGATGTGGGATAATCTGAGAAAAAGAATGTGGCACGGTCCGAGTAGATGCTCGATGTGTGAGGCAGAAGAAGAATCCAATCTCCACAGCTTTTTTAATTGCAGAGCTTTCTCGCAAATCTGGCATGACCTGGCTCTTCTATATGGTTTTCCTCATCTTGTTTTCGACTCAATCCAATCTTCTTTTGAATGGTGGTCTGGACAAAGGGATTCATGGAGGCCGATCCTTATCATCGTGATGTGGTGCACATGGAGGTGGAGAAATAACAAGATTTTTAAAGAGTCAAAACTCCCACTCAAATCTATCCCACAACACATCATCTCCACTTATGACTTTGTGCCTAAAAAGCAACCTGGTATGAAAAGACGCAGCAGAGAAGTGAATGATGTTAGTCTTACAGGGTTCCCGAGAGCCTTTTTTGACGGTGCTGAGCAACAAAACAATTGTGGATGTGGTTTTCACATCCTGATAGACGAGGAGCTTCAAATTTTATCTCATGGCACAGTGGAAAAGGCACAAACAGTTTGGCTGAAGCAAGGGCTCTAGCGGGCCTCCTTGCTTTCTGCATCTTTTGTGATATTCAGTCTATTTCGATCTTTGGTGACTCCAAATCTATGATTGATCTTGTCAAAGGATCCTGCAATTTATTGGTCCCTCATCTGGCTGGTTGGGTGGACAAAATCAAGTTCTTTTGGGGTCTCATGAGGGATTGCTCCATTCATCACATTTTCCGTGCTCAGAATCAACAAGTGGACAGACTGTCGAAGGAGGGCCTGCTACTTGAACCTGGCGCTTGGTCCATGAAGGTTATATATGGAGATTTCTCATGCTTTATCCAGGACTTCTCTATTCCCGGTTTATGATTGTCCTTCTCTTTCTCTAGTTTCTCCCTTTTGTTCTTAATACTTGTATATGTTCTGGTGTTTTTGGATGTCAATCTGCCATGAATCTAGTTCTATCAGCTTTTCTCATAGATGATGTATATGTTTATCTTTTGCTCTGTTTCTTGTTTCTTTCTTGAACAGCTCAGACGGTCCATAGTAGACTGTCCCTATCATGATCATGATCTCACAGCTTCAAAGGGCTGTTTTTCTGAAACTATCTAGTTTTATTATATATCCTCAATATAATACAATATCGCTTTTTCTATCTGAAAAAGATGTATAATTTATATTGTAATTTTTAGTGAAATTGTGATTTTATGTTGTTTTATTATAATTTTTGAAAGTATATATAGTTTTTAATAGATATTTGAATATATAAATATATTTAAGGTTTAACTAATTTTTGAATGTATAAATAGCGTTTAATAAAACTTTGAACCTAAAAATAATTTCTGTTATGGATTTGTTTTTTTTTTCCAAGGAAAAAAAACGGTAACCTTTTATTAAAGAATTAATGAAAAGTTACACAAGCAGATGCATTGAAGCATTCCGTAAGCTGCCACATGGGCTCGAGTGCTTTCGCACCCCACGCAACGTTAGAAGACTAACGTGCACAAAGAATAAGAAAAGAGAAGAGAGGAGAGAGAAAGAAAGGGCAAAAAACTGAATTCCGGCTGTGAGTAAAACTCACGCTTCAAGTTTTTCTCCCCTTTTTCTTTTCAACCTTGCGCCACTCTCCTTGAGTGGGCTCGATCGAAGCAATGACTAACTGTGTTTCTGCATTCTGTGGGCCTGTTTCTTTGTCTGAGTCTGAAGTATCTGAGTGGTGATGCCGTTTGATGCCTCCCATGCTTGGATCCACGCTTGTCATCTCTGCCTGATTTTGGTGAATCTTTGTGATCTTGTTTGCTGATGTAGCTTTGTTCCCACTTATTTCCTGCTGAAGATCATTTGGGTGGAGCTGTGGAGCCTTTGACGGTGCTATGGGAGAGGATGCCGCGGCTTCGCCTCCAATAGGGTCATCGTCATTTGCAAGTGGAGGATTGTCTTCCTCCTCGTCTTCTGTTTCTTCTTCTGGATTCACTGTATTCTGCCAGCCTCTTGGTTTTTTTGCTTGTTTCTTGTTCCTTCTGTTTTCCTTTTTGGCTTGAGGACAGTTGATACGGAGATGACCTGTCTGTTGACATCCTCGGCATCTAAAAGCCGTGTTTTCGTAATCTAGTGGTTGTTTCCACTGGGAGTTGTTATGGATCAAGATGATGCTGTCAGGAAGCCCTTGACTGAGATCAACTTCGACACAAATTCTGGCAAAAGTGTGAATGCATCTAGCAATTCTTTCGACATCTTGCTTGATGTATTTGCCTATTGCATTCCCCATTGCTTCAAATACTTTGGGAAGCCAAAAGTGAAGCGGGAGATTATGCAACCTTACCCAGACCGGCATTTTGGAGACCACCATAGAGGAGGGGTCAAATCCCGGAAACCAAGGGGTCGTAAAAAGCCCTGCGTTGCCCCAGAACCATGGCCCCTCATGGAGGACATGGTCTTTTTCCTCCACTGTGTCGAATTTTACAATAAAAAAACCCTTTGTGCATAAAAGGATGTCACAATTTGGTGTCCATGTGGAATGGATCCAATGCCGTAAAGCATCTGTTTTTGGCCAAAAGCCATTGAATCTACAAATGACTGCCAAAGAAGAGAGATCATCATGAAAATTGTTTACCTCCGGCAGATCGATTGACAGAACTGGGTTCTGCTTACTTTGCTCCACTATATAATGACCAGGCAGGTCTTGTGGTGGCACTGGCTTGTTGGTGGCTTCCCCTTTTCCTTTGACAGCGTCCTTGAACGAACCTGTGCCCTTTGAGCTAGATCCGAAGCTTCCTCCTCTCAGCCTCGTACTTAGAAAAATTGTTGAATCTCTCACTATTCCATAATGCTGCACTGTAAATTCTTCCTGTAGAGTGTGTCCTGCATAGATCAAGCTCAGCTGACTTGCTGATATGCCTGATAATTCTTGAATATCGTCTTTTATATTTTTTATCAGCATCCCTGTTCTTATTTGCATGCAGATTGTATTCCCTGACAGGGTTCTTATGAAAATTTGAATCGCTTCTGGACCGTCTGGCTCTGTCCCTCCAGGCGCTGTTTGCCCTTTCAATCGTTTGATGCCGCCCCTCGTTGGATCGGTGGGAGGCAGAGGATCTGTACCCATACGTAGGCTCTTTTTTTGTTTTTTGGCCAGATCTGTTAGATCCGGGCCAGATCTGCTGTCTTTGTGGACAAGGGAGAGCGGATCTGTACCATGCAGCCCCCCTTTCTTTCCTCCGACAGCAGATTCGATGGGTATGCCTGCAGATCCAAAAACCGCTGCCGTCCAGTTCATGCATCTGACATAGTCGGTTAAACCCCGATCTATATGATTGCTCTTCAAATCTGGCGGATCTGTGGTGATTCTGGAGTTAGAGGGCTTGATACCTCCTATCTGCAAAGATCTAGCTATCTCTGCCTCCGCGTATCCACTTCCTCCGTCACCATCCATCAAGGATTTATGACCATGGAAACCCTGATACCTGTCTTGAAAAACCTTCTTCATGATGCTCACCTTGCAGATCGTGGTGCGCTTGATAAGGTCGTTGAAATCGGGGTGAGTGGAGGCGTATACCCAGTTCTCAGCATCGCTGGCCCATACGCAGGCCTCGCCACCGCTCAGCATGCTGAGATTAAGACTGTGCCGCGGCATTTTGTCTCTCCCATCGATCTGCAGCCGCCCCTTCAGATCTGTCGCTTGCTGCCTGTAGTCTTCGGTCGACCATGTAAACACGGGCATCAGGCTTCCATCCAATTCTGTGGCCGCTCGGAGCAGGCCATTCTTGCCCAGGAAGCGAAAGCCGAAGGCGTCCATTCGAAACCCTAGATCCGCCGTTTGCAGAGCGCAGTTGCTTCCAATTCTCTTTCTTCTGTTATGGATTTGTTATGTATAATTTATTTTTATTATGAATTTTTGAATATATTGATAGATTTAAAGTTCAAAGAATTTTTAGGGATTTTTAAATGTATAATTTCTTTTAATGGATTTTTGAATGTATAATTTTATTTTTAATGGATTTTTGAATGTATAAATTGTTTTTATTATAGATATGGAAGGCTTTGAAGTTTGTTTTACATGTTTTTCTTTCCCCACATCTCCATTTCAACAACATCCCCACTTATATGCACAGATGACAGATGGTTATGAAGTTTAAATGGATGATTATAATTTTCCATTAAAAAATGTGAGAGATACAAGATTGCCACTGTTTTTCAAGCCACATAATGAATATATGAGGGTGTTCTCCTTCACACTATGCAAGGTGATGAATGTTGATTGTGAAGTGCTTTATATATTATAATAATAATAATGAAATTAATTTATTATTATTATTATTATTATAATCAATGTAGGATAAGTAGTGTCCGCTCATATTGTTGACAGAGGGAAAATTCGAGCAATTGAGTATTGTCTCGATCAAGGTCCTAATTAGAGTTGTATACTGTATACTCTTCGAAACAAAGATCCGGTTGCTTATTCTATTCTAAGAGTAAACTAAATGAATGATAAAATTAAAACTAAATTAACGAAAATATATGAAATAAGTTAATATTTACAATTAACTAAAAAAATATACAAATTATTGTATGTGTAAGTTGGGTGACTGGGGAATAATTCACACATAATATTAATAAAAATGCTATGAATGTTTGACTTAAACTTGAATATGGGTCCAGTTAACCACACCAAATAGTTTTTGGGCTCTTTTGTAAAAAGCTTATAAACATTTTTTTGAAGATTTTATATTGGTATCGAATGCAATTTAATTAAAATTAAATCACAAAAATAAAACTATTTTTAAAATAAGAACAACTTATACAACTATATTTTGAATATTAATTTAGATGAATAAACAACAAATAATAAATCTGAAATAAGTAATTTCAACAATAATAATATATGCTAAATTATTTCAAAACAATTTAACATGTAAATGAAAGAGATAAAAATACAAAAAAATGTCTATTATATAATTAAATAAATCACAAGTTCATAAATCCAAAAGACTAATCAAAATCTGCAATGGTCTTCAAAACTCGAATAATAAAGTACTTGATTACATAATCAAAGTCTTAGTTTTCGATAATTTCCAACCCATATTTCAACGTGATGGGTTGTTTAAATAAGAAAAGTAATTGGGATAAGATTTGCTTTCAGCCAAAGATGAAAGTGATGGGTTGTTTAAATAAAAAAGTAAATGAGATAAGATTTGCTTTCAGTGAAAAAGATGAAAAATCTTTTTAGTTTTTCTTGAATAAATATAATCCTAAAAAATATTATCTTCCAAATATTTCTTGGGAATTTGTTGAAGATAGATTGACACGAAATTATTAATATTGAATAATAAATTTTCAATATACCTCTTTTTTGTGGCTATATCTCATTGAAAATTTAGAGATTAATTTCATTTTCTCAAATGGAAGATGCTTTTAGATGATTAATTTAATTCTGACGCTTTTATCTGATGCTCTTCGATCTTCAACCTCTTGATTGAGTCTCAATGGAAATGCTTCCGTAAGAGGTTTTGGGTGTCAATGGAAAAGCATATGTTTTTTTGTTTTTTTAGATAAAGACTATTTTATTAAAAAAGATAAAAATATTTACAGAGAGGATTAAACCTCTGAGGGGGCCGTAGCCTGCCCTTCACCAAAGAGACTTATGCATATAGCAAACTTCAGTCCTTTTACATAATTGAGAGTTTTTGAAGCAAGAATTGAAGTAAGCTTGAGAGACAAAAAACTAGACTGTCCTATAGTTGATCTATGCTTCAGAGGTAGCTGTTCACTTACAGAAATACTATCTTTTAAAGCTTCTATTACAAAAAGATCCAAAACCAGGCTTCTGACCTGAAGACTGTAACAATTCATGCTGATATCAAAAAGAAGCCTGAGACATGCACAGATAGGACAAAAGAGAACCATGGAAGCATAACTTGAGTACCATATATCAGAAGAGGGACTGCTGTCATGGCATTTAAGCCAGAAGTCTTTAATCATGCGGAGGAGAGCCTGTCGCGTCCACGTTTGCCTGGTTGGGGGAGCCAATCCAGGTCACCATTTCATTATCTCCAGCTCCCATCATACTGCCATCTGGGGGAATAACGAGATTCAGAACGCTTCCAGAAAAGCGCACTGGTTCACAAGCAAGAATTTGCTCTTGTGAAGATGCTGGCTGGGGTTGAGGGGCTTCCTGAAGTCCATCCTCATTCTGCTTGAAGTTGTCATTGAGTACTACTCCAGCCATCTCACCCTGAAATTCGCTCGTATTCTGAGACTGAGACTGAGCCCTGGAGATGTCGTCCGAGCTCGTAAGCTCATCTTCCTCCTCCGAAAAAATTACAGTGATAGTGGCAGAGATTAAAGGCTTATTGAGCCTACTCCTGAACCTGAACCGGGTAGTTTGAAAGGAACTATTCAGAGAGGGCCGAGAATGATCAGAAGGCGGAGAGGATGGAGAGGCAGAGGCTAAAGGAGTGATGTTCTGAGGGGCAGAGCCACCACGACGCCGAGAAACGCCACGAGTACCAGAATTGCTTCCACGATGGGGGACGCCGCGACGTCGAGCCATAGCAGGGTGCGCAGGGAGCTTAGGTAAATAGGATGACCGGAACTGGAGGGAAGGCGACCAGACACAGGCGGAATAAACCAAATTAAGAAACCAGAGGGGCTTCCATACACCCTGAACAGAGCATGGGTGCGGAAAGCATAGCGAGCAGAGGAGGACAGGATTGCGAATATCAGCTGCAAACACCAGAGAGCGCGCCATGGTTAAATCGCTTGGCTGAGGATCTCGAACCGGATGCACATTGAATGCTATAACCAGAGCCTTAATTCCGCATTCTTCTCCTTTCATATCAACTGATGCCGAAGTGTGTGGACTGCCGGATCCGTCCAAGTGTTTGGACAGCTGCCGCGGTTGCATGCAATTTGATTAACAGGCAGTAATTGCACCCGCATCCGGGGGTGTAGCCTCCTTCTGATACATGTCATTTTTTACAATGGTATGAAAGTCTGAGAGTTGGTTCTCTGAGGCTATGCTGGAGAGAGGGCCATCGAAGAAATCCATTTCGGTGTCCACTCCTAGATTAGCAAGAAAGTCCGCCAACTTGTTCCCTTCCCGTCTGATGTGTTTGAAGGAAATTGCTTGGTGATGAGAGAGCCATTGGTTTAGAAGCTCAAGTCTTTGAGCCATTCTCCAGCTGCTGCTGACTTTATGAATGGGGGATCCTTGCATAAGCTTTGAGGCCATATTTATGATAATTTGTGAGTCCCCTTCAACAATCAGAGGAAAAAAACCTCTGTCTTGAGCAAGATTAAGCCCTCTCCATAATCCTTCCAATTCCGCTGCATTATTGGTGTTCCAGCCTTTTGAGCCAAAAAATGTTAATAGGGGAGTGCCCTGATGGTTTCTGAAGGCTCCGCCAAATCCTGCTTTCCCAGGATTACCCCTCGAAGCTCCGTCAAAGTTAAGTTGAAACATGTTTATTGGCGGCGGAGTCCAACTTGTTGGAGGATTGTGATACCTGGTGGAATTGTCATTAGAAGAGAGCGGATGATCTAAGTGAATCTTCCAGTTGCCCCAGATAGTTTGTTCCTGCGGGATTGATGGGAAATCTTCTTGGGACCAGGCTTTGATAGATAGGGTTTCTTTAATATTTTGGTGTAATCCGGTCCATATCTGCTCAATAGACAGTGATTGATTTTTGAAGATTCTTCTATTTCTCTCTTTCCAGATATTCCACATTAGTAAACCAGGGATAAGCTGCCACAGTGTATTTAAGAGTTTGCTTTGATATGGCTCTTGGCTCCAAGTGCGAAGAGTGCCTTTAATGTCCCCATGCACTCTGCCTTCTTTTTGACACCGGAATGTAACCTTTTCCCACAATTTCCTTCCTAGCTGACAGGTTTGCATTAGATGTAATGCTGATTCCTCTGCCTGTTTGCAGTTAGGACACATGGAGGGCCCAGAGAAATTCCTTTTTCTGAGGTTGTCCCATGTGAGAATCTTGTTATGAGACAAAAGCCACAGAAAAGTAGACACCTTCGGCCAGTTAGATGAATTCCAGATCTTATCCCATAAATTATCTTTGATTATCCTGTCCTTGATAATTACTTTGTATGCTTCCCTGGTGGTGAAAATGCCTTTCTCCTCGTATCCCCATCTGAGAATATCCATTCCTGCCGAGGAGAGGATTTGTCATTTTTGAAGTTCTGAGGAAAGAGAGAGTTGAATTTGCTCCGTGCTATGCGGTATAATTTGACTAGCTGTTTTCCATTTTCTGTATTCTTGTGTGGAAGAAGAGTCCCAAAATTGACTCACCTTGTCGAACTGATTTATATCTTGATCTGGAAAGTTGGAAAGAGTGTCTCTGAGTTTTGGAAGCTGCTGCCATGAGTCTTCCCAAAACCGTGCTGTGTTGCCATTCTTCACATCCCAGAAGCTATGCTTTTGTATTAGATTTCGGTGTTGAATGGCTGAGTTCCAGATGACTGAACCTTTACTTACTTCTGACATTCTGATTCTATCCTCTATGGGGGTATTGTTCGCATATTTCGCTGTCCATAGGGAGGCCCAAGGAGTGCTGGGATTTGAGAGCCACCTCCACCAAATTTTGGCGCCCATTACCATATTACTGTGCTCTGGGTCTCTTAGCCCAATACCTCCAGCTTTCTTTGGAAGACAGACATTCTCCCACTTGACCAGAGCCCACTTTCGATTGGGACCTGAATTACCCCATAAGAAGTTGCGCTGAAGCTGCTTTATTTCTTTAAGAACCCATTTAGGAGCAGCTAGAATAGAGAAAAGGTAAAGAGGCATGGAATGAAGAACAACTTTAATGAGCACCAGCCTGCTGGCCATGTTAAGAACTCTGTGGGTCCATAGGAACAGTCTTGCTTCAAGCTTTTCTAAAAGGTCTTTCCATGAGGAATGCTTGAGAGCAGAGGCAATTAAAGGGGCTCCCAGATACTTAGAAGGAAGAGATGCGATGGTAAAGCCTAGAATGCGGGCTATGGCTCTTTGGGTGGGAGGAGGGGTATTAAAGAAGAAAATCTGAGACTTGATTTTGTTAATGAGGGCTCCGGAAGCATCAGAGAAATTTGAAAGGATGGATTTGAAGATACGAGCTTCTTGAACAGAAGGATGACCAAAAAGCATATTGTCGTCCACGAATTGCTGATGAGAATAGGAGGGAGCATGGTGAAAAGAAAGACCTTTGAGGCTTTGAGAGAGGAGAGCCGATTTGATGTTGCGTCCTAGTCCTTCAGCTAAGATGACAAACAGAAAAGGCGAGAGTGGGTCTCCCTGTCTGATACCCCTAGAGGGACGGAACGTGGGTGACGGGATGCCATTGATGAGAATAGAGAAGAACGAGGAGGATAAAAGATTAATGACCCATCTAACCCAGGAAGGGGCAAAACCAAAGGCATTTAGGATTTTTTGTATGTATATCCAGCTTAGACTATCAAAAGCTTTAGATAAATCAATTTTGAGCAACATACCTGGTTTTTTTGAATGCTTTAGGGAGTGGATTATTTCATGAGTTAAAATAATTCCATCCGTGATCTGCCGGCCTTCTACATATCCAGATTGTTCTGGAGAGATGATAAGGGGGAGCAAAGGTTTCAATCTGGAAGCTATAACCTTGGAGACAATTTTGTATATGATGTTACATAGAGCAATCGGTCTATATTTATCCGGAGTATTGGATTCCTCTGCTTTGGGGATTAATGCAATGAATGTTGCATTCAGACCTGGGTACATCCATCTCAAAGTGCGAGATTCTTCAACAACTTGCCAGACTTCCAATTTGATTAAATCCCAGAAATTGTGAAAAAAGTTGGAGGTGAATCCATCCGGCCCCGGCGCTTTCCCTGCTTTCAGCTGATGCACAACAATCTCAACCTCCTGAAGGCTTGTGGGCTTGAGTAGGAGAAGATTATGATCTTCAGTGATTAATTTGGGAATGTGTCTGATGACTTTATCAATGGCCTCTGTTCGATCTATGTTAGGTTCTTGATGCACCTGTTTGAAATATTTGAGGAACTCCTTTTCAATGCCTTCATGGGTTTCAATTCTGCTTCCTTGATCATTTTTGATGTGGGAAATATGATTGTTCATTCTTCTTTGCACCGTAGTTTTGTGAAAGAATTTCGTATTCTTTTCACCATCCTTCAGCCACTTAACTCTTGATTTTTGCCTCCAAAGAGTTTCCTCCTGTAAAGCCCTTTCAAGGATTTGATTTTCTATGTATTGCTCCTTCTTGGCTAGATCTTCAGAGCGCCCTTCTGTGATGATCCTTTGCTGAATGATCTTCATTTCTTGATTGAGGGTTTCCTGAGCTTTAAAGATGTTGCCAAAAGTGGAGTGGTTCCAGCGTTTAATTTCCCCTTTGAGATACTTCAGCTTCCGTTGGAATATAGACATTTTGGTGCCATCCGAAGGATTGAACTTTAGCCAAGTTGTTCTGACGAATTCATTAAATTCAGGATGAGATAACCAAAAAGCCTCAAACCGGAAGGGGCGCCTAATACTGTTGCCGGGTCGATTCCAATGGAGGGCTATTGGCCAATGATCAGAGCCTGAAACAGGAAGGATAGAGGCGATGAATTCTCCTCCTAAGTGAGTTGCATTGTCTGATATAAGAAATCTATCGAGACGAGAGGCTATTTGGTTTGGTTCTGCCCTCTTGTTGTTCCATGTGAATAGGCCATTATTTGAAGGGAGATCAATCAGCCAGTTGTTATGAATGAAGTCTTTTAATATGGATCCATCTCTATTGATTCTGCATCTGCCTCCCTTTTTTTCCTCCATTGTTGCTATCATATTAAAGTCACCTCCAGATATCCATAACGGGTGCATCCTCTCTGAGTTCAGCTGCGTTAAGGTGTCCAGAATTTCAACTTTGTGCAGGGTTTCCTGAGGGAAATACACATTTGTCATATGGCCGTAGATATTGGTGCCAATTATGTGAAATATAGCTTGAATGAAATTTTTATTTGCATGTATGTTGTCCAGTTGAATTACTCGCGCATCCCAGAGCACTGCGAGTCCTCCTGACGCACCTTGAGCATCAACAACTGTTACTAACCCTCCCGGCCAGGCCTTTGCTGCTATTTTTTCCAAGACTGTCGAGTTACATTTTGTTTCTTGCAGAAAGAGAATGGTTGGTTTTTCCTGCATGAGCATGTTTTTTAGTAGTCTTCCTTTTCTTGGGCTGTTGAGCCCCCTAATATTCCATGAGATCAACTTCATTGAGAAGGTTTGGGGTTGGCATTGAAGTACTTGGTTAACTTGGCATATCGGCCTGATTCTACCAACACTTCTCCTATCTTGATGGTTCTTTCCAGAGTGGTTTTCCTTCCCCTCTTTTTACTGTCTTTGGTGATGAATTTCCCATCCCATTGGCTGCCAATCTGAACTCCTAGCGAGTATTTTTTTTGGGCTCTATTGAGGACTTCCACTAGATTATCCACTTGTCTATCAGGTATTTTGTCGAAGTTTCCCGTTTTACAGGCTTGTTCTAGGCCTAGAATATCCAGCTCGCCAATATCTATAGATTCCGTGTCCTCCTCCATGATCTGAGGTTCTTGAAAGTTTCCATCACTTTCCTTCTCGGCTTCTACATTGGGATTTGTATCATCTATTTCCATTCCAAGGAAGCTCCAGGTTTTGGAAGCAGTTTTAAGGAGATTATCCGATTCTTCTACTGCCTTTTCCCCTGTCTTCGATTGAGATCCTTTAATCTTTTCCTGACTGGTTTCTTTTTCATTTGAGGGTGTATTATCTGGATCTTGCATGTCTTCATTGGCTAAGGCTGCAAAGCTATTGCTTGTCGAGGGTTTTGATGGGTCAACCGGAGTAATCTTGGTAGTGGCTGCTGTTTTTTTATTTCCCCTTCTGCGATTCAGCACTTTAGTAAAACCATCCGGCGTTGGATTTTCCGAATCCATTTGAGAGGAGGGCTTTCTATTCAGCGGACAGTCTCTATAGAGGTGTCCTAAATCATGACATTTCCTGCACCTAAAGGGTACATGCTCATAATCAATCAACTGTATCCATTCAACATCTTCATGAAAAAGACTTACCGTGTCGGGCAGAGCTTGTTTGAGGTCCATGTAAACACAGATCCGGGCATATGAGGTGTATCTGCACGACTTCGTTTCCTCTGCTACCTTGATGAACTCGCCCAGAACATTACCAATCGCCTTGAGGGATTCCTCTTCCCAGTATTCCCATGGCAGTGAGTACAGCCTGATCCACACAGGCGCACAGCTTAAGTCCTCCTTATCTGGATTGAAACGTTCAATCCATCCTTTGAGAAAAAGTCCCGCAGAGTTAAAGAAGTAAGGCCCTCCATCTAAAACTCTGTTTCTGTCTTCCAGGCAGTTGAAGACTGCAGTAAAAAACCCCTTTGGCCCTAGATGCAGAGTTATGTGTCCTTTTGGATTCCATTTGACATTAATCCAGCTTCTTAACGCTTTCTCATTTGGCCATATTCCAATGAATTTGCCAATCAGAGCGTGATCCCTCATATACTGTATTCTGGCATTGATGCGATGGCTGGGTAGCTCCACTTTTGGCCTGTGCGTGGCGACTGGCTTGCATGTGGAAGAACTGACTTTAGGCTTGTCTTTCTGTGCTTGTTCAGTATTTACCTGCTGGCTGCTTTCAGCGTTTCTGTCATTGTGCCTGTTTTCGCTGTCTAAGTCCTCGATCCGGCTCTTCTGGTTGTCGTTTTTTGGGGGAGGCGCACCTCCCTCCCCCTGAGGGGGGTTCATGTTTTCCTTCAATCAAAACCCACGGATATGAACCTAAGATTCTTCCGTGTTCTGCAAAAGACGATCGCTGTCAGGAGGGCCTGCCGTAGCAGGTGTTGCTGAAACCCTAAATCGAGTTGTAGAGCGCCTATTTCAAGCGGACCTCATTTTCTCGCCAAAATCCGAAGCATATGTTAACTAGTATCAAAATAGAAAATTAATTTTGTAACAAAAAAAGTTTTTGATTTTTTTTTGAAATCTTATAAACTATTTTTTTAAAAATAGAAATTTGAAAATTGTAAATTTTGTATGGCAAAATTTGCAATTGTGAACCCAATTTTTAAATTTGGGGATCAAAGAATAAAAAAAACTATATGTACTCATAAAATTTTCAAATTGGGGATAACGTGTCTATGCAATCAACAAAAATTACAAAATCCCAATTTCTGGAATAGTTTTTTGTTTGGCAATCAAACTATATGATATCTAACTTTTTTTTTGGGAACTCAACGATATTGTATAATTTATGGATGTATAATTTAATTATAATTTTCAGTAAAAAATGTTGGTTCATGTTGTTTATAATTGATTAAGATATTGTGGTTTCATCTTGTTTTATCATGGATTTTTTAATGTATAATTTATTTTTAATATGGGTTTTTAAATACATAAATATGGGTTTTTAAAGTTTAATGAAATTTTTAATGTATAAATAGTTATTTTAATGAATTTTTGAATATATAAAATTTTCCTATTATAGGTGTGGAACATGTGAAGTTTATTTGGCATGTTTCTCCTTCTACACATATCCCAACTTCTGCACAAATAATAATAATGAAATCAATTTTTATTTTTTTTTAATCTTGGAAAAATGGTGTATGAGCACATGGGATTCTTTGGGGTGGACTTTGTAAAGTTAGATAAATGAGATAAAATGTTAAAATGAATATGTAAAAGTTTAAAATGAAATAAAAAGTATTCCAAAAATATTTTGATTCACATGATAAGGACAAAAAAATCTTTGTGATTATTGTTGGTGATGTCATGCCTTGCCATATGGTTATGCCATCTTCTCTCCATAAGTGAAAGGGTAAGCACATTATGTATACAAAATTCCTTGGATCCATAATGTAATGCAATGAAGCAGAAAGTTTCATATTTTTATTGATCTTGATTTGTCATCCATTTAAAATGCTATTATTGAATGCTATACCTTT
Source organism: Pinus tabuliformis (assembly GCA_031772625.1). NCBI lineage: Eukaryota > Viridiplantae > Streptophyta > Pinopsida > Pinales > Pinaceae > Pinus > Pinus tabuliformis. The sequence continues at coordinate 543,560,955 of CM062807.1, forward strand.
ATTTTCCTTTATTTATTTATTTAGTTTTATTTCTTTTGTGCTTCAAGGATATTTTAAGTTAACATGTTAGCAAAATGGAAAGTTAATTTTGCAGCAGACAAGTTTTCAATTTTTTCTTTGAAACCCTGTAAGCTATTTTTCTTTAAAATAGAATTTAGAAATTGCAAGTTTTGTATGACAAAAATTGCAATTGTAAACCCAATTTTTAAAATTGAGGATCAAAGAATCAAAATGTTGTTGGAAGTAATGCTTCCATGTCATGTGTTCCATGTGTATTACAAGTTGTCAGTGAGTATTCATAGGTGTTATTCTAGATGTGGTTGTTTCCCATGTGTATGAGTTGTTGTGTCATGTCGCAATCATAGATCCACTTTCTTAGGATCTAGATTTGTTGAAGTTAGTAATTCCTATCCTATATATATGTAACCTTTATGATCAATAAAAATATCAAGTGATTTGTGTGTGTCATAATGTGATCTATCTATTTTTTCTAACATAGTAACAAAGCTGACACTAGCTTGACTCCCTCAAGGGAGGGCCAGGAATATATGAGGGATCTTGAGTGTTACTATTTCTGTGCATATTAGTATAGATGTGTGAGAGTTTATTTTTAGTGTGTGAAATTGTTTATGATCCTCTATGTGTAAATCTCTTTTTTATTTGCATCTTTTTCAAGCATCATTAGATCCTTCCATCCTCTTGTTATCTGCAAAGTTTTAATTGTGCTTATCTGCTCAGAACCTACAAAGGAGTTAAATTATTGCCTGGATGGTTTTGTGAGAGTTGTGTGCACTATAATATTATAAATATGCAAAATCATGCCCACAAATTGTGCATGTTGTTGTACGGATCTGTATTTGAGATCTGGATTTGAGATATGGGGCAGAGTTTTAAGTGGCCAGTGATAGATGTCAAAAGTGTTAAAACTGGAGGCATATCTCAATTTTTCGCTTCTGTGGGGAAGAGATCTCTGCATCAGATGTTTATGTTTCATTCTTGTTCCAGTCTCAACTTTTGGAGTTTGCATTTTAAACATATTGAGTATGGTCAGCTCAATATGTGTATGTAAGTTTGTTGGAATTGACCACTCTAACAAATTCTTCTTTGAGAAGACGAGAAAGCTCCAAGACAAAGATTGAACCAAATGAACAAATTTTGACTTGTGCTAAGGAGGCATGTGATGACTTGTCTATGCCTGAATGACAACTAATAGTTTGATGATTATTGAGTTTATAGTTGTGAAATGTTTCAACTCTGGTTATAAAAAAGGTTGGTGGTTCTTAAAATGGAAGCCCCGGTGTCCGAAACATCAATTCTTGTGTGTTAGTAAGATCAAGTTGTTTGATCAACTTTGGAACACATTCAGTATCCAAACCTACATCCTAGCAACTAACGGATAGTTAAAAGTGAAATATCTGACAAATGGTGGTTGGTCTATAGGATGGTTCATTACTTGATGACTTTTATCGCGGAAGCCCCGACGAGCTGAGGTGTCAATATTGTTGATCTTGCAATGTTCAACAATGATGGTCAGAGGTAGTTACACTTTAAATGGAGGTCAAATGACAACTCGAATATGTAGTGGTGAAACAGTGATGTTTACGAGATTCCAGAGTGGATGTGAGTGCTGATGAAGACCAGTCAGACATAATTATCCTTGTTGTTGTAATATGTATTTTCAATGTTTTCCATGTAAGCATTAAGGGAGGGTGTTGGAAGTAATGCTTCCATGTCATGTGTTCCATGTGTATTACAAGTTGTCAATGAGTATTCCGAGGTGTTATTCTAGATGTGGTTGTTTCCCATGTGTATGAGTTGTTGCTGTGTCATGTCCCAATCATAGATCCACTTTCTTAGGATCTAGATTTGTCGAAGTTAGTAATTTGTATCCTATATATATGTAACCTTTGTGACCAATAAAAATATCAAGTTATTTGTGTGTGCCATAATGTGCTCTTCCTATTTTTTCTAACAAATGTCCATTGGAAAATTTTCTAATTGGGGAAATGAGTCGATATGTATAACAAATATTGCAAAAACCCAATTTCTATTCTAACTCTTTTTTTGCAATCCAATGATATGATATCTAACTCTTTTTGGGAACCCAAAGATATTATATAATTTATGGATGTATAATTTATATTATATTTTTAGTGAAATTGTGGGTTCATATGTTTATAATTTATTGAGATATTGTGGTTTCATGTTGTTTTATTATGGATTTTTGAATGTATAATTTATTTTTAATATGGATTTTTGAATATATAAATAGATTTACAATTTAATCAATTTTTTTCTAATCTATTTTTTCTTAAATTAGAAAATTAGAAATTGCAAGTTTTGTATGCCAAAAATTGCAATTGTGAACCCAATTTTTAAAATTAGAGATCAAAGAATTAAAAAGACTATATGTACCTATGAAATTTTCAAATTGGGGATAAGGTGTCTATGCAAGTAACAAAAATTGCAAAAACCCAATTTCTGGTCAAACTCTTTTTTCCCAATCCAACAATATGATATCTAACTCCTTTTGAAAACCCAACGATATTGTATAATTTATTGATGTATAGTTTATATTATATTTTTTTGTGAAATTGTGGGTTCATGTTGTTTTATTATGGAATTTTGAATATATAAATAGATTTAAAGTTTAATGAATTTTTTCTGAGCTATTTTTTTTAAAATAGAAATTAGAAATTGCAAATTTTGTATGGAAAAAATTCCGATTGTGAACCCAATTTTTAAAATTGGGGATCAAAGATAAAAAAGACTATATGTACTTGGAAATTTTCAAATTGGAGAAATTGTGGGTTCATGTTGTTTATAATTTATTATGATATTGTGATTTCATGTTGTTTTATTATGAATTTTTCAATGTATAATTTATTTTCAATGTAGATTTTTGAATGCATACATAGATTTAAAGTTTCATGGAATTTCAATATATAAATAGTTTTTTTTTTAATGGATTTTTGAATGCATAAATAGTTTTTATAATAATTTATTTTATTTTTTTTAATTAATTAATTAATTTATTTTTTTTCTATAGGTGTGGAACATGCAAAGTCTATTCTGCATGTTCCTCCTTCCGCACATATCCCCATTTCCACACACATAAATGACAAATGGTTGTGAAGCAAAAAAAGATGATTCAAATGCCCCATCAAAAGCTTTGGGAGCCACATGATGAATACATGGAGATGTTATTCTTGACACTATGGAAGGTGATGAATGTTAATTTTGAAGTATTATTATAATGTTGAAATAATAATAATAATAATAATAAAATTATTTTTTATAGTTAATCTTGGATAAATAGTGTATGAGCATATGTGATTTTTTTAGGTCGACTTTATAAAGTTAGATAAATGAGATAAGGAATAAGGAATAAAAATTCTTTTGGATTATTATTGGTGTTGTCATGCCTTGCTATATAGCTATGCCATCTTCTCTCCAGAAATGAAAGAATAAGCAGACAATGTATACAAAATTCTTTGGATCCATAATATAATGCAGCGAAGCACAAAGTTTCATATTTTCATTGATCTTATTTTGCCATCAGTTGAAAATAATATTCTTGAATGCTACACTTTTATTTTCCTTTATTTATTTTAAAAAAAAATTATGCTTTACTAATATTTTAAGTTATCATGATAGAAAAATGGAATATTAAGTTATCATGATAGAAAAATGGAAAGTTAATTTTGCATGAGGCATGTTTTTAATTTTTTCTTAGAAATATGGTAAGCTATTTCCCCTTTAAATAAAATTTAGAAATTTCAAGTATTGTATGGAAAAACTTGCAATTGTGAACCCAATTTTTAAAAATGAGGACCAAAGAATCAAAATGTCATTGGGAAAATTTTCAAAATGGGAAAATGAGTCTATGAGTTTAACAAAAAAATGTAAAAACCCAATTTTTTTTCTAACTCTTTTTTGGAAATCTAGCAATATGATATCGATTTTTGGGAACCCAAAAATATTATATAATTTATACATGTAAAATTTATATTATATTTTTTTTAGTGAAATTGTGGTTCAATGATTATAATTTATTAGGATATTTTGGTTTCATGTTGTTTTATTAGGAATTTTTGAATGTACATATATTTTTTAATAGAATTTTGAATATATAAATATATTTAAGGTTCAATGGATTTTTGAATGTATAAATAGTTTTTGTTATGGATTTGTGATGTATAATTTATTTTTATTATGGATTTTTGAATATATTAATAGATTTAAAGTTTAATAATTTTTTCAATGTATAAATAGTTTTTATTATAGGTGTGGAAGTTAGGGAAGTTTGTTGCACATGTTCTTCCTTTCGCACACATCTCCACTTGTGCAAGCATCCCCATTTCTGCACACATAAATGACAAATGGTTATGAAGCATAAATGGTTGATTAGAATGTCCCATCAAAATCTCTATCAGATGCAAGATCACCATTGTTTTTCAAGCCACATGAATACATGGCAGTGTTTCCCTTGAGATTGGGAAAGGTGATGAATGTTGATTGTGAAGTGCTACTATAAAATATGATAATAATAATGATATATATATATATATATATATATATTTGATTAATGTTGGATAAAAATTCCCAGTTGCAACGATTGAGTATTGGCCCGATAAGAGTCTCAATTACACCCCTATTCATTTGGTTTGGCTGTATACTCTCCAAAACAAAGACCCTGTTTCCTATTCTACCTTAAGACTAATATAAATGAATGCTAAAATTGAAACTAAATTGATGCAGGAGCATCCAGCTAGGGCACCATGACCGGGTGTTGGTCTCCGCCAAGATGGAAGTTGTGTTAACAAATTGTTTTTTGTTTTTTGTTTTGTTTTGTTTTGGTTTTTGTTTGTTTGTGTTTTTTGTTTTTGTTTTTTTGTTTTGTTTTTTGTTTTTTGTTTTTGTTTTTTGTTTTGTTTTGTTTTGTTTTTTGTTTTTGTTTTTGTTTTTGTTTGTTTGTTTTTTATTTTGTTTTGTTTTGTTTTGTTTTTTTGTTTTGTTTTGTTTTTTTTTGTTTTTGTTTTTGTTTTTGTTTTTGTTTTTGTTTTTTTTTTTGTCAAAGTAGGGTGGAAGATTTTGTTTACTTTTAGTTTCAGTACTAGTTAGGGACAGTTTGGTCGGTTAGGGTCATTAGTTTGTCTGTCTTTAATCAATAGAAATTTAATAACTATTCTGTCATTTTGGAGAAAAAAACAAAATGTGTTTGATGTAAAATCTTGTCAAAAAGCAGAACCGAATGCAAGCATCGTTATGTAACTAAATAGAAATACAACTGAAAACAGTAACTGCACAGTTTAGGTAACTGTGAACAGAGACTATAAATGTACATGAAAAATCCATTGAAAGGGTTCAACATTTTTAGCATTCAAGCAATAATAAGAAAAGAACAGACAATTCGAATCCATCTGTGTATCCATAGTATTTTCGTTTTGCTTCCTAATTCACCGAACATCAGAGTAATCAATACAATGCTTACATACAAGTTTATTTAATTCTTCTTTTCTAAGAAACAGAGTCCAGACAGTGAGACAGAGTTGCATTTCCAGAATGAGGGTTTGAATCCCATAGAAGAAATCGACATTGAATAAACAGGAATGAACGCAGACAAATCAATTGGACGAGTTAATCACATACAAGCCATACATTATCTTCTTAACTTCGAAATCGACCACCAAAACAAATTACCAGAGCAACTACAAAACTTTTTGTTCGTGGAATTTTTTTTTTACAAACACAGTTGCAAATTAACAATCATAATTCGAAGGTGTTGAGGCCGGAATGAAAGGAACAACAGTCAATCATCATCATTAAAACAAGGTAAACCGAAACCAATGTTTTCCTGAAAGTTTTTTCTTTAAATTATAAGATGAAATGTATGAGCATACATAGCAGAGTTCCAGAATAAACCAGAAATAGTCACATAGCCGACGGTCAACAAACCCTAGGTGAGGGTTTTGGGAAACGGCTCCCACACATTAAAAGTTACATCCAATAATCACAGAACCAAGGAATCCTATGCTAACAAAATGACCAAGACGCTGGCTACAGCCGAGAGACAACACTGACTAAGCATTGAGGACAACCAAATCCTTAATCTTACAGGCCTAATCCAAAAACTGAAGATTATTTACGTTGACAGAGCCTACTAGGCAGAGGCCAACACGTTTGTTCCGAGCATACCCAACTGCAAACCCAATACCTGCACAAGAACCAACACACAGTTGTTAGCAACTTAGCAACCTGTCGACAAAGGAAAACAAAACAAGTGCATGAGTGCAAGTATAAGAGGGATACATTTTCCCTACCTGAAGGATTTGCAGTGAGAACAAAGAACAAGCCTTTAACCCTCGAGTTCCAACCAACAATTGAGACAAAGGAGCGACCACATTAGGAACAGAAGAATGGAAATGACAAATTGAATCATGGATAGAAGAGGCTACCTGCATTGAAGCCGAAGACCGGAGAGCGCCACCGTTTCAAAACATGAGTGCATACCAACTCACTGAGTTTCACAAGCAAGACAACCTCATACCAGAACCCGAGCTCGTGGAGCAGAGACCAGTTGAAACAATTGCAAAAAGAGCATAGAAACCTACTTACACAAGTGGCGGCAGAACCATTTTTGGTTGTCCAACGAATCAGGACAAAAGTTTATCCAAGCAAGTATAAGAGTCAAGCAAATATAAGAGTCACACTGTCGGACAAGAAAAACCAGAAGGTGCACCCAGCAGTTGCAGCACAGCTGCATACACAAGCAGCAAAACCACATAGAACAAACCATCGGCGAACAAGTGCAAAGAATAGAAATGGTTGAATGAATGACGGAGGAAGAGTTTTGGCAAAACGAGGAGCGAGAAATGCGACCTAAGGTATAGTACACAATATTGATTGCACACATAAATGCCACCTATCATTTTCCAGAAAAATCTGAGAACATTGGTAATTATAAACTAATCCACAGCTAAATCACACTTAAATCATTTAATTGTTGATTAGTCCGAACAGTGTTGGGCTGGTCCCATCATAGTGGTATCAGAGCAGGTTGAAATTGACTGAAGAAATGGAGGTAGGAAGGAGAGGTTGTGGAAGAGGTGTGGTGAGCTCCAGTATTGTAGCAATAATGCTACAACTCCTGGGGCTTCCTGTCTCTCATTTTATCAACCCGGTAGTTCGTACAAACTTGGAAGCGACGGTGCTATATGCACAAGTACTAGCTCTTGTCGCAGCTGTCACTTGGTCAGCTGGCACAAGTCCGCTAGGGCTCAAGTCAACTTCTATAGGCTCTCAGAAGAAGCTTGCTAATTGATGGACGAAAGCTATTCTCAAAGGAAAACTACTCTACTTGACAAGATGGACTGAAAGCAAATCAAAGCATGTAAACCTAGGAAACCCTAAATTAACCAGCCTAACCTCTACAATGCAAAAAATGGGAATGAAACTTCTACCAATGTTGCTGTTACCTCTAATAAGTGCAAATGCATGGATCTAAACTACTTGCATCATGAGAGATATGTTTCTGTATTTTTCCTTTAGGAATGATTGTGATCTTGTGCTAACTAGGGTTTGGTTGTGCAGATGGGATGGAGAAGGAAGGAAAGCGTGGGACAGGTTGGGGAGGCTAGGAGAGGTCCCTAGGGATCCTTAGCATCCATCCACAGAGGTTCCTCACATTCAGAAGCTCGGCAACCGAGTGAGTGGCCTCCTACAGGAAGTCTGCAGGGGATCCTACAGGATACTCTGGTTTCTACAGGGTGTCTACAAACGGCTACAGGATGACCTACCGTGAGTTTTTGGCATGATGGAGGAGTGATGAAATGGTAGGGGGAGATGTGTAAGGTAGGAATGAGGCTGGTGATGGCTGTAGAAGTGAAGGAATAGGATGGGGAGTGAGTGTAGGGAGTGGGTTGGAAGATAGAGGGCTATGTCAACGAAAAGGGCTAGAGAATGGAAGTACGAGAGGAGTGAAAGACTTTGGGAGATAACAGAGCGGAGCAGAGGTCAAAGATGTGTTTGCATGCGTGATCAAGATGGAGGACGAAGTAATGGAATGAGAGAAAGCAGTGTAAATGGAACAAATGCTTGTGACTATCACCAAACCGAAAATGCATTAACTTAGACTACCTGTGCTTATAAATTCAATGAACAGCAATCTAAACGCGAAGGAGAATGTGCATGAAGCTGTGGTAAAGGAGTGTGGTGCAGGTGTGAATCATGTGGAAGCATCTAACATAACGTGACTGTGTTTGCAGCGATCATGGAATAAAGAAATGCGTATTTTTGGTGGTTAGTCATGGACTGCACTCCAATCCCAGATGAGATGGCAGTGAGCCTTAACAACCTTTTTGTTGGAGCTCCAATCGATTATACCTATCCTCTGCTACACTACGCAAGTGGAAACAAATTCACCATAAGCAACTCCTATCTAACTCATGAAAAAGACCAACTTAACAACCTGTAATTCGAATTGCATGTGCAAATGAAAAGCTCAAAGTGCTGAAATGAAATGGAAACAACACTACAGCAGAGGGGACCTATGGCTCTCAGGTTGGGCCCTAACCTGAGAGCTGTAGTCTCCTTAAGAAAACTCAGAACTAGATCAGAATCTGCCTTCTTTATTCATAATCTGATATCATGCCAAATTGGCTTACAAAAAGGAACAAAAACTGAGCTGTGCTCGAAAATTACAATAGCAATACGAGAGTTTCAACAACCTATCCAAGGCTAAGGCCTCTATACTTATACAAAAATGATGATCCAACAAGTGTCCTTGATTTTAGGAGCTCGGCTGTCCAACTAGAGTTTAACTGCTGATCCTGTAGGACGGTCATAACTGCTGTTCCTGTAGAGCAGTTTATAACTGCTGTTCCTGTAGAACAACTGGCTGCTTCTAAGCTCGGAGGGGAGATGGATTGGAGCTCGGAGTTCTTGGTGGGAATCACGAGGAATGTCCCCAAGACCGTGGACATCCTCTCCTAAAAGTCAGTAGTGCCACCTCATTGTCTCCTTGTCTCCTTTTTCGTTGTCTTTTGCTCCCTTTTAATGCCAAAACCTGGAATCACAATGCATTAGTCACGTAGATAGAGTGCCTACCCTTCTTCCTACAAACAACATGAATGAACTAAGAAATGCATGCATAAGCAGTAAAAAATGAATGGTTTGAGCAAGTAGAATAGGCCAAAATGAGCCCAAATTGTACCAAAATTGGGGCTCATCATCACCCCCCAGCTGAACCATTTGCTCATCCTTGAGCAACTTAGTCAAGATCCTCATCCTTCATGGCTTTCACTGCTCCCCTTACATCCCAAGCTTCTGTGGTGATGTCTTCTTGGTCGATATGAAACCTTGCTGTGTTTTCCACTTTTTCCCATTGTGCCTGGTCATCCTTTCCTGTACTTCCTTCAACCAATCCTAGCAGCAATGGAGGGCTGAGTTTAAGGCCAATCCAGCTGGCCTGAAGTCTTTGCACGGATTTCTTGTAAAGGTCCACTCTTGCCAATGCTTCCCTCATTCTGGTCGGGGTATGGTATTCCCGGATCTTCAAACTATGTGCCAAGGCATGCCACCTACGTGCACAAGCCTGGGCAGCAGTTTCTCCCAATAATCTGTCCATGTCTTCAAAGTGGGCTATTGCTTGGGCTTGCTGGTCCATAAATTTCAAGGAAGCTGTGGGATCATTGGATAACTGTTGGCGGGCTGAGATGAGGGCAACCGGATCCTCTGGTTCTGCCCTAATGTACAGTGGCTCACTCACTTCTCGGCTCATGACCGATTTTTCTTCAGTGGCTCTCTGATCCTCATGATTCAGCCATGAAGCAAAAGCCATCAACTGCAGATCGCCCAAGGCGATATTGGGATCCCAAGAGACTTCATTGGGCAAAACTAGATTGTGGATGTAGAATTCTGCTAGCTTGGCTTTGTCCTCTGCTGAGCTAGTATTGCATATTTCATCAAATTGCTGTGGGTTATTGATTTGCTCAATACCTCTTTGTGCTAGTGTGTTTATCTGGAACTGTAGCCACTGATCCTTTAAGTACAACCCATAAGACTTTGCAGGATGTCTGCACTGCAGGGCCTCCATGGCCCAACTGGCCATGCAAGCCAATTGTGTTTCCTTTTGTTGCAGCTGTTCCTTTAAGGCTTGCACTTCAATTCTTATCTACTGTTCTTCTTCCTGTATAAGTGTCTTTGGCCCTTCAAGATTGGTGGTCAGCTCCTTCTTGCCTTCTTGTTCATTTGTGATGCCCTTGGAGGATGTTTCTGCCCCTGCCTTGAGTTCTTGTAGCTGCAACCTTAACTTCTGGTTTTCTTCCTGTAGAAGTGCCTGCTGGCAACTAGCCACATGTTTGGCCATGGTGAACTCGCTCCTGACCTCCCTGAGCTGATCTTGTAGAGGGCCTATGTCCCCCACCCCCTTTGATTTGCAAATTTGCATCCATGTATGGGAGCGGACTCTTTCTTTCTCTAATTCAAAGAATAGGGGTACAGTAAATTTTTGTGGGATGACCTTGCCCGCCTCCAAGAAGGTATAATATGAATTCAGATTGGGCGAAGGGCTAGGTTTGGGTATATGTTCTCTTGCTGTTTCTTCAGGTAGTTCTGCCTCATCCGCCCTTGGTGATGAGGGTCCTCCTTCTTCTCTTTGTTCGGTTTCCTGTAGTCGAGCCAAGGTATCCTATAGGACGTTTTCAGCTTCCTGTAGCCTGGTTTTCTCATCCAACAGGTCCACTCGGTCTTGCCATGTGCTCTTCTTCGGGTTTCCCTTTTCGTAGGTAACTGTGACCTTTGAGGGGGATTTTTCTTTGGGAGAAGCAGGGGTGTCCTCAATGACAATTGGGCTGCTGGACTGCTGCTGTGGTTTCCCTGTTTTTATCCGAACACTTCTCCGTGCTTTGAAGTAGAGAGGAGGGTCCCTCTTCCTCTTTCCTTTTGGCTTAGGTGGCGTACTGAGGCCAGCTAATACAGCCGCTGCCTCTCTGGCTAAAACATCCACCTTCTGCTTCTCAGATTTTGGTTTTGCATGGCTTCCTGTAGAAGCCTATTTTTGCACTTTTGTGCTTCCTGTAGAAGCTGTTATCGGGCTTCCTGTAGAAGCCTGCTTCTCACTGATCTTCGGGCTTCCTGTAGAGGCTCGCTTCTCCTTTCCTGTAGTGGTAGGTGTCTTTACTTTTACTTGCTTTGCTGCAGGGGTTTGATCCTTTTGTTTGCTTGTGAGTGCTGAAGAGGTAATTGGGCTGACATGGCCTACCCCAACTTTGTCTCTTCTGCTTTTTGACCTTATTTCTCTTGCTGACAGGATGGGGGAGTCATCTTTTTCTTCAGCCTTCTTTTCCTCAGCCACCGCTTCCTTGTCTTCAGTGCTGGAGGAGCCACTATCTTCGATCAACATTTTAATGTCCCCATCTCGTGTTAGATTCCTAAACGACTCCCAGGAGAGGGGAACTTTATATGAGTGTAGTGCATCCTCCACAAGCAATTTTATTAACCCATGATGGGCTATCTGATCAGGGATGCCCTGTCTTAGCTTTGTAGAGCACTCCATCAAGGACTGCAGGAGATAATAAGGGATGCTTAGTTTTTGCTCTACAGGAAGGTCAATTCCGTGCCTTAACTCAGTGAGGAGCCGGAAGTGATATGCATACACGATACTAAACCGGCCTTCACAAGTAATATATTTCATAATGTGCAAACTGACTTCGTTCCATGGTGGTGACAGGCTGGTCCTCCTCACCCCGTTTTTATCCTCAGAGAATTCTTCCTCAGGTGGGAAGAACTCCTTCTTTGCTTGCTGGCTCTGCTTCCGCTCTTCTTTATCCCACGGCAGACCCATGGGCAGTTCTGTGATTCGACTTATATGCTCTGGGGTGAGCTGGAGGTTGAGACCTCTGAAGCTTACTGTGGCCAGTGTCTGGGATTTAGGCTTCAATGCTTGCAAGAATTCCTCGGCTACTTCATCATCGTAGCCCTGTAGCTTATCACAAAAAGGCATCCATTGTGCTCTAGTGAAGAGCTCAACCACTGCCGGATTTCTTCTTAGTGTATTTGAATCAGTGGGCTCTCGCCTGATAAACCCACCAGGCATGATGAACACAATGGTTTTGACCAAAGGCGGTAGATACAAAGGAAATTCGGTCTTATAGACAGAGCATGCAATGAATTCACAGACCACAGTCTAATTATACTGCTATCCTGTAGAAGCGATAGTATAGGCACGGCAATCCAATATTTTTTTATGACCAGACTGTGAATAATGACCTTGCCACCTTTGAAAGCCAATTGCGGAAGGAGTTTCAGGGTTACCTCTTTTCTGCCACCTTTTCTTACGTGAAGACTTCACCTTCCTGTAGAGCTGCGTTCCTGTAGAAACTGCTTCCTGTAGGACTGCGTTCCTGTAGAAACTGTTCCTGTAGGAGTAGTGCGCAGGCTTCGGGGAGAACGGTAGTTGGCCAGCGGTCGAGAGGTGCTTCACCAGCGTTCAGTTGGCTGAAAGCTTGGCGTATCAACATGCAGAGGTATTCAGAAGAGTTACTCAAGTTTTGAAGTGGAGGTGGATGGATATACGCGCACAATCTAGCCGATTAGATTTTGAATCGGCACAGCTCATGGCGCGGAGGGTGAGCTGTCCCCGCCGGACCGTTGGGTGACGTCACCCATCATCCACCTGCACATTCACTTGCTGCCGCATTCATTCCCACAGATCTGCCGCCGCCCTTTTCGGTTAAACTCGTTTCTCGGTTGACGGGACTGATCTTCACGTGCGTGCTGCGTGTTCCCTTTGTCGTGGCTGCCACCCCATCATCTGACTATCCCTTCACTAGCCAACGTGGCCAGTCAACTGGCCTTACGGCCGCTCAACCATTCATTTCTACGCCATGCAAACAAATCAAAGTAATACTCATGCGATTTGATGGAAGGAAGGATTAGAACACTTACCTGCGCGGGTCTGCACATGATTTCCAGTTTTCGGACGACGGATCTACCTGCTACATGTGGCTTACACAGTCCCGGAGGCTCGTGGTTACAGGATGCTGGCGCTGTAGTGGATGCTCTGGTTGCATGCGCCTGTGTGTTGTTTGCAGATGGCTGGGCGATGAATGGTATCCACTCCTGCAGGTTTGACTGCTACAGGATTCCCGTGGGGTGCCTTGTAACAGTCTCACCTCCTTGGGTGCATGCTACTTGACAATGGAGATGACCTGCTAATCGCGCTCCCGAAGCTTCTGATGCTTGACATGGACATGGTATGAGCTCTCAGTGTTCATTTTTCTCTGACAACTGATTTTTCCACGAGAACTCATTGATCTGGTTTGCTGGTGCAGGGATCTTAGTTGCATGGTGACGAGGATGGTGGAGCAAGGTATCAGCGTCGTGCATGGGCCCAAAAGAGGCTTGCATGCGTCCACACCAACCCGTAGTCATCAGATCTACTCATGAAACGCATTCTGGCTCGTTCTGAGCTTCTACAGGAAGTTTCCTGTAGAAGTACAGAGCTTCCTGTAGACAGGCAGCTCTTCCTGTAGAAATTTGCACCTTCCTGTAGAAAAACTGTGCCTTCCTGTAGAAAGACAGCAGTTTCCTGTAGAAGATTCAAACCATGATAAAATTGCACATACCTTGAAAAACATAAGCGTTCTTGGAGGAGGAGCTTGTGAGGTGTCCTGGCTGCATGAGAAGGACCTTTGACTTTGACTTGAGAGGCTTCCTCTCCTCCATAGAACACCTGCAATCTGCATGCAAATTTCACATAATAGCTTATTGATCTTGTTTTTTCTCCTTTTTTTTTTTTTTTTTTGAAAGATAGCAGGGGCGCCTCAATGAGGTTTTCACCCTTACTACCTGCCTTAAGCGCCTCAGAGAGCTTTTCACTCAAGGATCTTTATTTTTTTTCTTCTTTTTTTTGAAAGATAGCAGGGGCGCCTCAGATGAGGTTTTCACCCCTACCACCTGCCTTGGGCGCCTCAGGAAGGTTTTCACCCAAGGATCTTTATTATTATTATTTTTTTTTATTATTTTTTTTATTTTTATTTATTTTTTAGATGCTTCAGGGTGTGCCCAAAGCAGGGGCAGGACCCTTCTCTATGACCAATACTGCCTTCTCCATTGTTTTGATGAGCTCTTGTCTTGAGGGAGGCTTCCTGTAGATCTTCAATCGATGCCCATTTACAAGCATGGGAATGGCTTCCTCATCAATGGTTCGAATGAGGACGGATCCATTGTCATGACACTTTTCCACTGAATATGGTCCTAGCCATCTGGTTCTCAACTTCCCCTTGAAATCTTTGTATCTGGAATCATACAACAAAGCCCAATCTCCCGGCTGAAATTGCTTGTCATGGAGATGCTGGTCGTGCCACAACTTCCTCTGAAGTTGAACCACTTCTGAGTGAAGGAGGGCCTGCATGCGGTGCTCATCCAGTCCATTAAGCTGCAATAGCCTTTCTTGTTGTGCATGGCTGAGATCTAGATCCAGCTGAGCTGCCATCCTCAAAGTGTTATACTCAAACTCAATGGACAGCAAAGCTTTCTTCCCATAGACCAGCTCATAAGGTGTGAAGCCAGTGGTGGTCTTCCAAGTGGTGTTGTAAGCCCATGTGGCTTCAACCAGGCGATCTGCCCAGTCCTTTCTGCTGCTGCTCGCCACTTTAGTCAAGATCCCTTCTAATGCTCTATTGGTGACTTCCACCTGCCCATTTGCTTGAGGATGATAGGGGTGGAAGTCCTATGCTTGATCTTGTGATGAGCTAGTAGATCTTCAACCAAGTTGGATGTGAACTGGCTCCCTTGATCGGTCACCAGCTCTCTTGGGTAGCCAAACTTGTAGAAGATGTTCTCTCTTAAGAACTCGACCACCTTCTCTTCTGTTGCTGCTTTGATTGCTTTAGTCTCTGCCCACTTTGTCAAGTAGTCAGTACACACAATGATGTAGGATCTCTGCCTCGAAGAGGGATTGATTGGACCCACAAAGTCCATGCCCCACTTCTCAAATGGCTCAAGAGTCACTTGAGGTTGGAGAGGCATCTCATCCCTTTGGGTCGGTTTCCCCATTCTTTGGCATTGGTCACACTGGCTGACGTATCTTCTGACATCTTGATGAAGTGTGGGCCAATAGTAGCCTGCCTGCAGGATCTTGAAGGCAGTTCTCTTTGCTGCAAAATGTCCTCCACAAGGCCCATCATGACAGGTGAGGAGGATGTCAAAGACTTCCTCCTCCCTTACACAACGCCTTAAGATCTGTTCGGGGCCAAGCTTGAACAGATTGCCCCCAATCCATGTAAATGAGGCACTCTTTCTGATGATTTTGCTCTTCTCTTTTGAAGAGAGGTGCGGAGGGAGCTGAGCTGAAACAAGGTAGTTTGCTATATCAGCAAACCATGGAGAGAGTACTGAGATAGCAAACAGATGCTCATCAGGCATCTGGTCATCCACCGTCCCATCTTCATCTGCAGACAAATCCAATCTAGACAAGAAGTCAGCAACAACATTTTCTCTTCCTGGTTTATCAACAATGGTTAGATCAAATTGCTGCAATAAAAGTAACCATCTAATAATACGAGCATTCACATCTGGTTTATTCATCAAATATCTAATAGCAGCATGGTCAGTATGTACAAAATTCTGGTAACCAGTAATATAATGTCGGAACTTGTTCAGTGCATGGACCACCGCTAAGAATTCCTTCTCGGTTACAGTGTAATTCAGCTCCGCTTTGGACAAGTTTTTGCTAACGAAGTAAATGGCATATGGAAGTTTTTGCTCAACTTGTCCTAAGGCTGCACCTATGGCTTTGTTCAAGGCATCAGTGTGGATGTGGAAAGGTAGGGCCCAGTTTGGACCTCTCAAGATTGGTGCTGACACCAACTTGTCCTTTAACTCATTCAAACTCCTCTGACAATCGTCAGTCCACTTAAACTCCACATCTTTTGCCAACAGACCAAACAATGGTGAGGCTAACTTGCTGAAGTCCTTAATGAATCTCCGGTAGTATCCTGCTAATCCCAAGAAACTCCGGACATCCCTTACTTTTTGAGGAGGTGGAACCCTCTTGATGAGAGCAATTTTGTTAGGATCCACCTGCAATCCTTGGGAAGAAATGGTATGGCCTAGCACGGTCCCTTCAGTCATTAGGAATTCACATTTTTCAGGGCTGAGGGACAAGTTCATCTCGGTGCATTTGGCTAGGACTTTCCCCAGGTTGGACAATGCTTCCTGGAAGTTGGCCCCATAAGGAGTAAAGTCATCCATGTATATTTCCACTGCATCATGGACCAACTCCGAGAAGATGCTCAAGATAGCTCTCTGAAAAGTAGCAGGAGCATTGCATAGCCCAAAGGGAAGGACTCAGTAGGCAAAGGTACCCCAAGGACAAGTGAAGGTGGTCTTATCTTGGTCTTCCGGGCTGATTTGGATTTGATTGTACCCTCTAAACCCATCCAGGAAAGAGAAGAACTTCTTTCTTGCCAGTCCATCCAACACTTGATCTATGAAAGGTAGAGGGAAATGGTCTTTCTTGGTAGCTTTGTTAAGCTCACAGTAATCTACACAGATCCTCCACTTCCCATTCTTCTTGGGAACCAACACTAGAGGGGACACCCATTCACTATCTGAGATGGGGTAGATGAATCCGGCATCCAACAGTTTTTGCAACTCTTCCTTGACAATGTCCTTAAGGGCTGGATTCATTCTCCTCTGGGGTTGCCTAACTGGTTTACAATCCTCTTTGATGTATATATGATGGGTACAGACCGAGGGATGGACTCCTTTCATCTCCTTATAGCTCCAAGCAAAAGCATCTAAGTGGCTGGCCAATAGGCTACACAACTCCTTCTCCTGGGAAGGAGATAGGGAGGAGCTGATCTTTAATGCTCTCTCAGGGCCGAACTCCACACTTTTGACTATGGGAGTGACAGGGCTAGTTGTACAAAGGTCCACTAAGGTGCTAGCTTGGGCATCCTCCACCAACTTCTCTAAAGATAGTGCACTGGAAGGTGGATTCTGGATCAGGGTCTCAATCAAATCATCCTCGGTAGGAGGGTCTCTTCTAGTGGTATCTAGGGTGCACAGAGGTGCAGAGTACACCTCGTCTTCCTCTCCGTCCTCCAACCAGAGTGGTAAATCATGCTCTAAAGAAGGTTGGGCAGGAGGGTATAGGACTAGCTGCTTGGACATGGGACCATTTTTGATGGTCATGTTTCCTGCCCGACAACTTATGTAAGCATCTGCAGTAGCTAACCAAGGCCTTCCCAAGATGAGAGGATATCCAGTAAGCTTGGCCTTTGGTTGCAGAACCAGGAAGTCTGCAGGGTATTCCCAAGAATCAATAGAGACCAAGACATCCTCCACAATCCCTTCGGGAGTCACGGTGGAGCGATCTGCTAATTGCAGTACTGTCGAGGTCTTCCTCAAGGAACCCTGAAGATTGAGTTTAAGCATGGTATCCCTGGTCATCACATTGATGGCCGCCCCCAGATCAATCAAGGTGTGGGGGATAATGGTGCCATTGATGTGAACATCTACTACAGGACTTCCAGGATCTAGGTACTTTGGGCAGATGACTTGTCCTAGCATAAGGTCAGACAACTGTCCTATGACATTGATAGTTGAGGCATCTTTCTTCCGTCTGCCTGGGTGTTTGAAACACTTCTCCTTAACCAGCTTGTTATATATTGGCACATCCTTGATGGCTTGGAGAAGTGGGATTTTTACACACAACTGCTTGAGCTCACCCAAAAGCTCATCTTCTTCTGGGTTAGGTTGTGTGGTGGCTGTTAGTCTCTCAGGAAAGGGTGGAATAGGCTTTGGTTCACTCTCCTAATGGTTTTCCTCATCCTCTGGGGGAGGAGGTTGGCGATCTGGAAGAGTCTTTCCAGATCTAAGATTGATCTCCTGGATCTCCACAGCATAGGTAGGGCATGAGGTCTCCCTAGTATATACCTGCTGAGCCTGTCTATTGTTGGGGTTCGGGTTCGGTTGAGCAGGCATCTGAGGTTGCCTTGGAGGAGCAGGAGGTAAAGGCTGAGGTTGAACTAGTGGTGGAGGCAAAATGGCAGGAGGATTGTTGTATTGGGGCCTCCACCCCGACTGAGGAGCACTCCATTGAGGCTGCGACTGGGTATGTGAGTGATATGGATGAGAAGTAGGTTGAGTAGGGTACTGAGGTGGATAAGACCATGGAGGAGGCATGGACCAAGAAGGATGAGCAGGGGGACCCCAGGAATGCATGGGAGTCGAGTGGTTGGGGTTGTAATAAGCTTGAGATGCCCCTTGCATCCCCTGCTGATAAGGTCTAGATCCTTGAGGCCTCCTTTGGTTGATGAAGTAGAGAGGTTCAGTGGGGGCTTCGGTTCCTTGGTACATGGCTTTAAACCCAGGTAAGGTTGGACACTGATTTTTTGGGTGGTCCTCCTCACAAACGAAACACACTTCAACCGAATGCAATGGACATTCGTTCTTAGGGTGTCTTCTGGTGCACCTAGGACAGAAGACAGCCAAGGCTCTCTCAGCTTCTTCTTTCTTCTGCTGGATCCTGAATGTGTCCAGCTGCATGGCAATGGTCTATCTCACCTCACTCTTAAGATCTTCTAATTGGTTTGTAAACTCATGTTTGGAGAAAGGGACACCGGTGGAGAGGAGATTTCCTCTACCTCGTTTTCTCGCTGCCCTGGAATGATTTCAAAACACAGTCTTGATGTCCTCATAAGGCAGTTGGTAAATGTCCCCCCCAGCTAACATGTGAAGGGTGTCTAAGAGATCTTCAGGGACTCCTCGGAGTAGAACCAACTTGAGGGATTCAGGGTCAAGTGTGCACCTGGCCCGTTTATAGCTAAGTTGGAACCTCTCCTCATAATCCTCTAAAGACTCATCATTCCCCATGGTCATTCGAAAGATCTCTCCCTTGGTTTCCTTGGACCTACAATAATCCCTATACTTGGTATTGAAGGCTTGCTGCATCTGAGCCCAAGTAGCGATGCTATTCCCAGGTAATCCCATGAACCAGCATAGTGCTGCATCCTTAAGAGTGGAAGGGAAAAGCTTCAGCTTTTGCTCATCTTCAGTATAGTCATAGGTTCTACAAAGGACAACAAACTCAAACAAGAAGGTATCAGGATCCTTAGTGGTCAGTCCATGGAAGTGAGGCAAGGCGGAGGGGCTAATGTTTTTCATTTTCATATCTCCATTGGTCTCTCGGATGGGGAAAGCTCCTTCTATTCTCTCATCTTCTCTCCTATTATCAGCCATGGCTTCAGATGGAGTGGTTTCTAACTCTTCTTCTTCTATAGGGTCTTGGTATATCTCAGGATGTTCACCTATAGGTTCCTCTGGGTCACTGTCACCAAAGAAGAGAGAAGGGTGACTCAGTGATGTGGTGGGGGTGTTTGGTAGGAATTTGCCTGATCTATCTCGGTTCCTACGAGGCATGAAATGGAAAGGACTTTTATTTTTTGAGTGCTTTTGCTTTTTCTTTGGTACCTGCAAAACTGAGACAAAGTGATCTACAACTAACTATATTGCTCAAATGAAATTGCAGAATTGGAAAGCTAATCTAGGAAAGCAAGAAATATTAGTCTAGGAAAGCAAGAAATATTAATCTAGGAAAGCAGGAAATGCTAATCTATGAAAGCAGGAAATGCTAATCTAGGAAAGCAGGAAATGCTAAGCTACTTTTGCAGAATGGAAATGAAATAAACTACTGAGCAGAAGTAAGAGTACGAAAGTAGAAGACAAGAAACAATTACTAATACTCTGACGCTTCCCCGGCAACGGCGCCAAAAAGGATGGTGAGCTCCAGTATTGTAGCAATAATGCTACAACTCCTGGGGCTTCCTGTCTCTCATTTTATCAACCCGGTAGTTCGTACAAACTTGGAAGCGACGGTGCTATATGCACAAGTACTAGCTCTTGTCGCAGCTGTCACTTGGTCAGCTGGCACAAGTCCGCTAGGGCTCAAGCCAACTTCTATAGGCTCTCAGAAGAAGCTTGCTAATTGATGGACGAAAGCTATTCTCAAAGGAAAACTACTCTACTTGACAAGATGGACTGAAAGCAAATCAAAGCATGTAAACCTAGGAAACCCTAATTTAACTAGCCTAACCTCTACAATGCAAAAAATGGGAATGAAACTTCTATCAATGCTGTTGTTACCTCTAATAAGTGCAAATGCATGGATCTAAACTACTTGCATCATGAGAGATATGTTTTTGTATTTTTCCTTTAAATGTGTGGAATGATTGTGATCTTGTGCTAACTAGGGTTTGGTTGTGCAGATGGGATGGAGAAGGAAGGAAAGCGTGGGACAGGTTGGGGAGGCTAGGAGAGGTCCCTAGGGATCCTTAGCATCCATCCACAGAGGTTCCTCACATTCAGAAGCTCGGCAACCGAGTGAGTGGCCTCCTACAGGAAGTCTGCAGGGGATCCTACAGGATACTCTGGTTTCTACAGGGTGTCTGCAAACGGCTACAGGATGACCTACCGTGAGTGTTTGGCGTGATGGAGGAGTGATGAAATGGTAGGGGGAGATGTGTAAGGTAGGAATGAGGCTGGTGATGGCTGTAGAAGTGAAGGAATAGGATGGGGAGTGAGTGTAGGGAGTGGGATGGAAGATAGAGGGCTATGTCAACGAAAAGGGCTAGAGAATGGAAGTACGAGAGGAGTGAAAGACTTTGGGAGATAACAGAGCGGAGCAGAGGTCAAAGATGTGTTTGCATGCGTGATCAAGATGTAGGACGAAGTAATGGAACGAGAGAAAGCAGTGTAAATGGAACAAATGCTTGTGACTATCACCAAACCGAAAATGCATTAACTTAGACTACCTGTGCTTATAAATTCAATGAACAACAATCTAAACGCGAAGCAGAATGTGCATGAAGCTGTGGTAAAGGAGTGTGGTGCAGGTGTGAATCATGTGGAAGCATCTAACATAACGTGACTGTGTTTGCAGCGATCATGGAATAAAGAAATGCGTATTTTTGGTGGTTAGTCATGGACTGCACTCCAATCCCAGATGAGATGGCAGTGAGCCTTAACAACCTTTTTGTTGGAGCTCCAATCGATTATACCTATCCTCTGCTACACTACGCAAGTGGAAACAAATTCACCATAAGCAACTCCTATCTAACTCATGAAAAAGACCAACTTAACAACCTGTAATTCGAATTGCATGTGCAAATGAAAAGCTCAAAGTGCTGAAATGAAATGGAAACAACACTACAGCAGAGGGGACCTATGGCTCTCAGGTTGGGCCCTAACCTGAGAGCTATAGTCTCCTTAAGAAAACTCAGAACTAGATCAGAATCTGCCTTCTTTATTCATAATCTGATATCATGCCAAATTGGCTTACAAAAAGGAACAAAAACTGAGCTGTGCTCGAAAATTACAATAGCAATACGAGAGTTTCAACAACCTATCCAAGGCTAAGGCCTCTATACTTATACAAAAACGATGATCCAACAAGTGTCCTTGATTTTAGGAGCTCGGCTGTCCAACTAGAGTTTAACTGCTGATCCTGTAGGACGGTCATAACTGCTGTTCCTGTAGAGCAGTTTATAACTGTTGTTCCTGTAGAACAGCTGGCTGCTTCTAAGCTCGGAGGGGAGATGGATTGGAGCTCAGAGTTCTTGGTGGGAATCACGAGGAATGTCCCCAAGACTGTGGACATCCTCTCCTAAAAGTCAGCAGTGCCACCTCATTGTCTCCTTGTCTCCTTTTTCGTTGTCTTTTGCTCCCTTTTAATGCCAAAACCTGGAATCACAATGCATTAGTCACGTAGATAGAGTGCCTACCCTTCTTCCTACAAACAACATGAATAAACTAAGAAATGCATGCATAAGCAGTAAAAAATGAATGGTTTGAGCAAGTAGAATAGGCCAAAATGAGCCCAAATTGTACCAAAACTGGGGCTCATCAAGGTGTTCAAAGGATAGCAGAGGAAGGACTGAGAGAGGAGATTAGGATTCTTACTGCCCATTTGGAGGCAGTCGAAGCAGGGAGAAGAAGGGATCTAGAGGTAGGCGATGACAGTCAAGAGGAAGCTGAAGCGAAAACAGATGGATCGGATGGAGAGGGCCCAGAAATGAGACTATTGAGATCTGTCTTAGTGGCAAGCAGTAAACCCAAACCAAAACTCCCAAATTATGATGGCAGCCTGTCCATAGAGGTTCTATTGGATTGGATCAGCGAGTTGGATAAGTATTTCAAGTGTGAGGAGGTCAGTGAAGACCGCAAAGTTAAGTTCGCTGCGACGAAGTTAAAGGGACATGTATCCCTGTGGTGGGACAGTGTCCAAACAGAGAGAAGGAGATTGAACAAGTTGCCAATCAAAACCTGGTCAAGGATGGTGGCCAAGTTGAAGGGCATATTTCTGCCGAAAGACTATTAGATTGCACTACATAGATAATTGCAAAATCTGAAACAGAAAGGAATGATAGTGAGGGATTACACTGAGGAGTTTTATCGAGTGAACTTAAGGGCCGATTATATAGAGGATACCTCGGAGAAGACAACCAGGTATGTAAATGGCTTAAGACTAGAAATTTTAGATGAAATTAGTATTCTGTCTCCAAACAACATTGAAGAAGCGTATCGGAGTGCTATTAAAGCTGAAGAGAAAATTTCTAGAAAGTAAAATGCCCTGAGAGGATGAGGCACTGGCATAGGAAAAGGCTAGTCATATGGCAAAGGGCGGACTGCTAGTAGTAATGAGGAAGGTAGCAATTCTAAAGCTTCCGGATCAGCAGATAAAGGTGATAATGCGAAAGGTGGTAGGCCATATCAGCGAGGTAGGGGAAATGGCTGAGGCAAAGGAGCTGGTTACCAATGTTACATGTGTCATAAGTGGGGACACATATCATTTGAGTGTCCTGAGGCAGACCGAGCTGGACAGAGGGGTGCATATGTCTCACAACCAGAAGAAGCAGAGGCACCTCCCCAAGAAGCAGAGAATGCTCTAGAAACAGGGGAAGCCCTGGTGTTGAACAAGGTGTTGTTAAAACCAGCAAAAGAAACCACTGAACAAACTCAGCGGAAGGCTTTGTTTCGAACAGTTTTTAAGTCACACGGTAAGTGCTGTAAGTTAATTATTGACAGCGGTAGTACAGATAACTTGGTGGCCACAGAGATGGTGGAAAAATTGGAATTGAAGCAATTGAAACATCCCACCCCTTACAAAGTTTCATGGCTGCAAAAAGGCCATCAGTTGCTGGTGGATGAACAATGCGAGGTGGAGTTTCAAATAGGCAGATATAAGGATAAGGTCATTTGTGACATCATGCCGATGGATGTATGTCACATACTGCTAGGCAGGCCATGGCAGTACGACAGAAAGGTGGTACATGATGGATTGACAAACTGCTATAAGTTTGTCAAGGATGGAATCAAGCACACGCTTGTGCCCATCAAGGAGGAAGGAACAACAGGAACAAGTAAGCCAAGAGCATTGTTAGTCAACGGAAAATAGTTTCTGAAACAAGTTGAGGATAGCGAGGTGAGTTATGTAGTTGTAAGAAGAGAAAGAACGGTACTGTTGCATATAGAGGTATCAGATTTACCCCCAGAAATTCAGCAGATGTTACAGGAATTTACAAACATAGTTGTGGATGAATTGCCAGATAAACTGCCCCCCGAAAGAAGCATAAGTCACCATATTTACTTCATACATGGAGCAAGTTTTCCGAATAAGGCAGCATACCGAATGAGCCTTAAGGACAATGAAGAGATTAGGAAGCAGGTGCAGGAATTGCTAGACAAAGGAGTAATAAGGGAGAGTTTGAGCCCTTGCACAGTTTCAACAGTTCTCGCTCCCAAGAAAGGAGGAGAATGGCAGATGTGCACAGACTTGAGGGCCATCAACAAATTCACCATCCAGCATAGGTTCCCACTGCCACAGATGGACGACATGAGGGATTGCCTAAGCGGGGCAACATATTTTTCTAAGATAGACTTGAAGAGTGGGTATCATCAGATCCGAATTCGAGAGGGAGACGAGTGGAAGATAGCCTTTAAGATGAATGAGGGACTGTATGAATGGATGGTTATGACATTCTGGTTGAGCAATGCACCTAGTACATTTATGCGGTTAATGAATGAAATGCTGAAAGAATACATCGAAAAATTTGTGATAGTGTATCTGGACAACATACTAATTTTCAGCAGGACAAGGGAGGAGCACCTTCGACATGTTCGAAAAGTGCTGGAAAAATTACAGCAGAATAAACTGCTGATAAATCTGAAGAAGTGTACTTTTATGCAAAAAGAGTTGATTTATTTGGGTTTCGTAATAGCAGAAAACGAGCTGAAGATGGATCTGGAGAAGATTGCAACGATAGTTAATTGGTCATCTCCGAAAAGCTTATTTGAGGTATGTAGTTTTCATGGGCTGGCGAGTTTTTACTGGAAATTCATAAGAAATTTTAGCGAAATCTGTGCACCTATGTTGGACACCATTAAAAAGGCCAGTCAGCCTTTTCGATGGACTGATGCAGCAGAGAGGAGTTTTCAGCTACTAAAGAAGAAGATCACAAAAATACTGATCTTGAGATTGCCAGATTTTAAAAAGCTCTTTCAGGTTCGCTGTGATGCTAGCGGTACGGCTATTGGAGCTGTACTTAGCCAGGAGGATAAACCTATTGCATTTTTTAGCGAGAAGCTAAATGAAAGCAGACAAAAATATTCGTCCTATGACAAGGAGTTTTATGCTATTGTACAGGCATTGAAACACTGGAGGCACTATTTGTTGGGAAATGAATTTGTGTTCTTTTCAGATAATTCTGCACTACAGTAGGTGATGTAACAGCACAAGCTGAATAAAAAACATGCCAAGTGGGTGGAATATTTGTAGAGTTTCACCTTTGTGTTGAAACACATCAGCGGGCAGGCCAACAAGGTGGTGGATGCGTTGAGTAGGAAGGCCTTACTTTTGCAGGAGAGTACTGTACAAATGCTGGGTTTTTAGTACTTGAAATATTTATATTAGACTAACACAAATTTTAAAGAAGCCTATGAGGCATGTCAGAATCCCTTGGTGAGAGATAACAGTCCATGGTTGGACTACAACTTGCAAGAGAAACTGTTGTTTAGAGGAGGACAGCTATGCATTCCTGACTGCTCGATGAGAGAGAACATTATTCGGGAGAAGCACAGTGGAGGCCTAGCCGAACCTTTCGGCATAGACAAGACACTCAAGCAGCTCAGTCATTTCTACTTTTGGCCAAAGATGCAAAGGGATGTACAGCGATTTGTGACTAGATGTAAAGTGTGCTAGTTGAAAAAAGGTCACAGTCAAAACACGGGACTGTATACACCATTACCTGTTCCAAGCAAACCGTGGGACTCAGTCAGCTTGGAATTTGTCTTGGGTCTACCTAGGACACAACGAGGTTATGACTCGGTGATGGTAGTAGTGGACAGATTCTTGAAGATGGCACATTTTATCCCTTGCAGAAAAACCAGTGATGCCACTCACGTGGCCCACTTGTTCTTCACGGAGATTTTCAGGCTACATGGTTTGCCTAAGTCTATTCTTTCGGACAGGGATGTGAAGTTTATAGGGCACTTTTGGCACACCCTATGGAAGAATATGGATACACAGCTGAGTTACAACTCTGCTTATCACCTGCAAACCGACGGACAAACAAAGGTGTTAAACAGGAGTCTGGGAAACCTGCTACAGAGTTTGATTGGTGAGAATTCGCTGATGTGGGATCGAGTGCTTGCACATGTAGAGTTTGCTTATAACGACTCACCTAATCGCAGCACAGGTTACATTCCATTTCAAATCCTATACGGCATGCATCCTCGTGGAGTGCATGAGTTGCGACATCTCGGACTGCAAGAAAGGCGAAGTGCAGATGGAGAAGATTTTGCTAACACGATGAGAGATTTGCATGAGCAGGTGAAAATTAAATTGCAGGACAACAGCCAAAAGTATAAACAGCAAGAAGATTTGAAGAGAAGGGAAGTACAATTCAATGTAGGAGATGAAGTCCTCGCACATCTGTGCAAGGAACGCTTCCTAGAGGTGCATACAATAAGCTGAAGTATAAGAAGATAGGTCCCTACAAAGTCCTCCGGAAATTTTCAGCAAATTCCTATGAGATACAGCTACCACCAAGGATAGGCATTTCACCCATCTTAATGTAGCAGACTTGCTTCCTTACACTGTTGACCCAGAAGAAGAAGATAGAACCACATGGCCTACATGGAATACCCAGGATGGAGGAGAAACTTGGATGAGACAGATGCCTTACATTCAGCCTCCCGAGATCGAGAGCATCCTCGATACTTAGGTGGCCAAAGGAACTCGGTGGAAGGAGTATCTGCAATACTTGGTCAAGTGGAAGAACCGTCCTATTGAGGACAGTTCGTGGCTTGATGCCAGGCAGATTGAGCAGGCAGGTTCTTCAGTCGATAAGCTCATAGACCAGAGTTATGATTTCCTTTTACCTCGGGAGCCTGATGCAGGAGCATCCGGCTAGGGCACCAATAGAAATTTGGTCAGTTAGGGTCATTAGTTTGTCTGTCTTTAATCAATAGAAATTTAATAGCTGTTCTGTCATTTTGGAGAAAAAAACAAAATGTGTTTTATGTAAAATCTTGTCAAAAAGTAGAACCGAATGTAAGCATCGTTATGTAACTAAATAGAAATACAACTGAAAACAGTAACTGCACAGTTCAGGTAACTGTGAACATAGACTATAAATGTACATGAAAAATCCATTGAAAGGGTTCAACATTTTTAGCATCCAAGCAACAATAAGAAAAGAACAGACAATTCGAATCCATCTATGTATCCATATTATTTTCGTTTTGCTTCCTAATTCACCGAACATCAGAGTAATCAATACAATGCTTACATACAAGTTTATTTAATTCTTCTTTTCTAAGAAATAGAGTCCAGACAGTGAGACAGAGTTGCATTTCCAGAATGAGGGTTTGAATCCCATAGAAGAAATCGACATTGAATAAATAGGAACGAATGCAGACAAATCAATCGGACGAGTTAATCACATACAGGCCATACATTATCTTCTTAACTTCGAAATCGACCACCAGAACAAATTACCAGAGCAACTACAGAACTTTCTGTTCGTGGAATTTTTTTTACAAACACAATTGCAAATTAACAATCGTAATTCGAAGGCGTTGAAGCCGAAATGAAAGGAACGATAACTAATCATCATCATTAAAACAAGGTAAACCGAAACCAACATTTTCCTGAAAGTTTTTTCTTTAAATTATAAGATGAAATGTATGAGCATACATAGTAGAGTTCCAGAATAAACCAGAAATAGTCACATAGCCGACGGTCGACAAACCCTAGGTGAGGGTTTTGGGAAACGACTCCCACACATTAAAAGTTACAGCCAACAATCACAGAACCAAGGAAGCCTATGCTAACAAAATGACCAGGACGCTGGCTACAGCTGAGAGACAACACTGACTAAGCATTGAGGAAAACCAAATCCTCAATCTTACAGGCCTAATCCAAAAACTGAAGATTAGTTGCGTTGACAGAGCCTACCAGGTAGAGGCCGACACGTTTGTTCTGAGCATACCCAACTGCAAACCCCAATACCTGCAAAAGAACCAACACACAGTTGTTAGCAACTTGTCGATAGAGGAAAGAAAAACAAGTTCATGAGTGCAAGTATAAGAGGGATACATTTTCCCTACGTGAAGGATTCGCAGCAAGAACAGAGAACAAGCCTTTAACCCTCGAGTTCCAATCAACGACTGAGACAAAGGAGCAGCCACATTAGGAACAGAAGAATGGAAACGACAAATTGAATCATGGATAGAAGAGGCTACCTGCATTGAAGCCGAAGACTAGAGAGCGCCATTGTTTCGAAACCTGAGTGCATGCCAACTCACTGAGTTTCACAAGCAAGACAACCTCATACCAGAACCCAAGCTCGTGGAGCAGAGACTAGTTGAAACAATTGCAAAAAGAGCACAGAAATCTACTTACACAGGCGGCGACAAAACCATTTTTGGTTGTCCAACGAATCAGGACCAAAGGTTATCCAAGCAAGTATAAGAGTCAAGCAAATATAAGAGTCACACTATCAGACAAGAAAAACCAGAAGGTGCGCCCAACAGTTGCAGCGCAGCTGCATACACAAGCAGCAAAACCACACAGAACAAACCCTCGGCGAACAAGTGCAAAGAACAGAAATGGTTGAATGAACGACAGAGGAAGAGTTTTGGCGAAACAAGGAGCGGGAAACACAACCCAAGGTATAGTACATAGTATTGATTGCACACATAAATGCCACCTATCATTTTCCAGAAAAATACGAGAACATTGGTAATCATAAACTAAACCATAGCTAAATCACACTTAAATCAGTTAATTGTTGATTAGTCCGAACAGTGTTGGGCTGGTCCCATCATAAATTAGGGAAAATATATGACGTAAGTTAATATTTACAATTAACTACAAAAAATATACAAACTACTCTATGTGTGTCTAAGTGGCCTAAATAATTTAACCACACGAGGGGTGGGGGACGAGGAATCATTCACACATATTATTTAAAAAAAAATTATGAATGTTTGACTTAAACTGGAATATGGGTCCAGTTAACCACAAAAAATAGTTTTGGGGCTCTTTTTCAAAAGATTATGAACAATTTAATTATATATTTTTATTGCATGCAACTTAAATGAAAATAAAAAAGAGAAATAAAACTATCTGGAAAATGAGAACAACTCATACAACTATATTTTGAATATCAAAAATTAATGTCGATGAATGAAGAACAAATAATAAATCTGAAATAAGTAATTTCAAAAATAATATATGCTATGTTATTAAAAAATAAATAATCACTAACACATCCTAATATTACACAAAAATTGACATGCAAATGAAATAGAAAGAAAGTGTCTATTAAGTAATTATATAGGTCATAAAATATCAAGCTCATAACTCCAAAAACTAATCAAAATCTGAAATGGTATTCAAAACTTGAATAATAAAGTACTTGATTATAGAATCAAAGTCTTAGTTTCCAACAATTTCCAAACCATACTGCAGTGTGATGGGTTGTTTAAATAAGAAAAGTAAATGAGATCAGATTTGAGGGTTGTTTAAATAAGAAAATTAAATGAGATAAGATTTGATTTCAAATAAGCATAAAAAAATATTCAAATATTTTCTCGACTATATATAATACTAAGGAAAACAAATCTTATCGACTTAAATATCTTCTTCCTTGGAACTAGGTAGGCCGTTTCAATATTCTACATGAATTTGAGAAGTTGACGCTAATTTGACTGGCATCTTTTTAGGAGCATTCTTTTGGATGTACACAACCCATTCCAAATATTTCTTAAGAATATGTTGAATATAGATTGACACAAAAATATCAATATTTAATTGACAAGTGGATAACAATTTTCAATATTCCCTTTTTTGCAGTTTTTTTGAAAATTTAGAGATTAATTTCATTTTCTTATGAGGAATCTACAGGAAATTCCATGTACCATTTTTTTTTAATCTTGTTTTCATCTAATGTTTTTTGATGTTCAACTTCTTACTGATTGAGTATCAATGCAACTTCTTCCCTGAGAGGTTTTGGGAGAGACATATCAAATTCATTTGATATATCTAATTCTGAATCCCAAACGGAGTCCCAAAGCTTAATTGCATCTTCAATCCATTTTTTAATTTCTTTACAATTTGAATCCCTTTAGTTTAATGAATCAATCATAATCTTTTTGTCTTTCTGTGTGAATTTCACAACATTTTCAGGACTCATATACTTTTCCCAATCAACAGTATACCCAAACTTATTAATTATCATTTTATCTTCCTCCATTGTTGACTCAATTCTGTCTATGAGGGATAATAACTACATGAAAAATATGTAAATTTTATCCATCCATTTATAAAATTTTAGGTACATTTTTTTTAATATCTATTTTACTTGCAAAACTTGTTCTTTTAAGAAAATAACACCTGCAGAAAATTCTTGACTTTGTTTTAATTGCTATTGTAAGGATTCATACTTACTCTTGAAAGTTGAAATTTGATTTTCTTGAGTTATTTTCAAATCTTCCATCTCTTTGGCATGCTGACTAGTTAAATCATTACACTTTGTGTGCCACAATTGTTCCAAATTAGATTTATCATATTTTTTATTTTTCTCTAAGTGTTGAAGAGTAAGAGAAAAACCTTCTCAGAGTATTGTGGAATGTCTTTGCCAATATTCCTCATTTAAATATTTGTTTCTTTCTAACTTTGTTTCAAGTTCTTTAATTTTTCCAAACTTTTAAGATACTCATCATAAGGATTATCAACTGAATGTTGAGTGTAATTATGGAGGCTCCTAGGACTCGAGTTGATTCTTTGGTATTTTCATGGTGGTCTCCTGAAGCTTTCCAACTCAATTCTATAATTTCATTAAAATCATCATGCTTCCTTTTCTTGGTCCTTTTTACCACTGATTTGGTTTGTGAGTTAAAATAATACTCATTGAGTGAAGGAACTATTTCTGTGACTAGTTCAACTTCAGACATTGGTATGGAACTAGAAGAAGAAATTGGAGATTCATCTTTCCACGGAAGGCGAGAATTGGTCAAAAAATTGTCTAGTGCATAATATGTTGTGGCAGAAGTTTCTGGCCTTCAAAAACTGTGCATATAATGTTAAAGGTATGTTAGTAAGCTTTCTTAAAACTAAATGGCAATATTTATTGTATTTTTTTGACGATTTATCACTTGTGAAAGTAGATAAAAGTTTGTCTTTATGTAACATATACACTTGTTAAAGGTATTTATAGGTTTCAAGCTTAATCTCCCATTATATTTGCACAAGAGCCTTGCTAACATGGCTAAGGCATACCAATCTGAATGTAAGAATCCCGATTTGTCTCTTTTTCACCACGATTTGATTTGTATTTTGGTCAAACACTATTTGGCCAAGAGTGGCGATTCTTGGGATGCTTTCCTTCTTTGTAATGGCTTTGATAAACCCCTGTTGTTGAACAACTGGAAGTTGCCCTTAGGGTTTCACCCAGTCTTCAACCAACCAGTCTGTCTCCATCTAACTCTCACAGTATTGATGATTTTGGCTTTGATGATCCATCTCATTCTAATGGGTCATAATTATCTAATGATGTTAGGTTTAAAGAACCTAATTTGGTGCATGTTTATATTACATGCAACATGTAACATACATATTAGTTTCACCATGCCGAATTAGAACCTAAATTTAGAGATAATGTTGAACTAGATTTCTTGGACTTTCATTCTGAACCTACATAAGAAAAGGAAACTAGTCAATCAAACCCTAATCCATAGTCTTGGGTGAAGAGTAAATAATTACAATGAAAAAATATGCAGGGAAAGGTGAAATGAGGGTAAAAATACCCCTGTTAAACCAGTCTTTATTGAGATTGAATCTCTTGATGAGCCCTTGATGAAGAAGAACAAACCTCATTTTGGTTGTAACTTTGGATTCGGGGGTAGAAATGATTACACTAAGGATGGTGGTAGTAACTCTAATAAACATCCCCAATGAAATATTGACTTTGATAAGTTTATACGTAATGTTTAATGGTAGCAACAATATTTGGTTATGGTACATTGTTTTGAACACAAGATTAACCAACTTGTACATGAAATCATTAGCTTATAATTCTTAATCAATTAAGGGATAATCAAAATGTTAAGAGGTCTTCAAGCTTTGAGAAGAAAGCACACGCAGTGGACAGTCACATAATCATTAAATCACATAATGTAAAAGTTTTCATACACCAAATTCACAAGATCCAAAATCTGCTAAATAAAGATTTTGTTAATTGCCTATTTTTAGGACTATGGAATTTGAAGGTATGTTTTATATTTGATTTATTTTGTTAATTATAAAGTCTGTTATGGAATCCAATATTTTGTAGTAGCCTTATTTCAATAATACATATCAATTGTTGATATCGTTCCTTTAATCTCTAAACAAGTTTTTTCTCTTTTATGAACATTGGCATTGGTAATCACGAGGAAAATTGTAATGATTATGTCTCAACAACTTCTAAATATTCTGGGATACCTTGTGTGTTATTCTCTTGTTCTTTTTCAGATAGTTTTAATACGACCTAATTAGTTGTATAAATTGGATATGACATGATATTACTTCTTAGGAACCATCTTGTTATGTTTTAGACTTTCTATTTTTTCATTTGGACACAGAGGGTCATGTATATAAGGCCTTAATTTTTTAGTAAAAGAGGAGGGAGACATGATGGGAAATTTATGGTGATTGTGGACCTTGTTAAACTTGTATATTATTTATTGTATATTAACATCTAATTACTAATTGTTGTATCATATTTTACTAATTATTCAACTTGTAGATTAGGTATATTAACGTATAATAGTAGCTTTGGTTTCATGTATATATAAAATTAGATAATCTTAGGATTCCCCGAGCTCTTTTCTTTGTAAGATGAAGATATCCAAAGGCCAACGAAGCCTTTAAACTGGTCAAGAGTGGCTAGTTAAATGACTTGGTCTATTTGAAGAGCCTCGGTTTGAGTCACATCCCCTTTGTTAAGAAAAAGTCTAAAAGTGGGTGTCAATAGGGCGAAAAGCACCTCTGGGATATTCAAACTATCCCATGAGATGTCTAGGCTCGACTTAGACTTGCACAATGTTGATAACAACATTCCACAAATTGGAAGATTGTGCTTCTGTCCAACATCTGAGTTGGCCTTGACCTTGGCTCAACCTACTTGGAAACAAAATAAAAGGAAAAATAAGTATCTGTTGTACAAGAGGAGATTGAGGCCCATGCTTTATTTTTAAGCTCTAGATCTAAGTGAACTTGCAGTGATTAGCTTGACATGAGAAAAAGGTAATTATGGTTGTTGATGTCCAAAATTTATTTTGTACAAAGGTACGACCCAGGTTAGCCCCTTGAGTGTGTGTCTCCATGGTTTCTAAGGCCTATGTCCCTATAACCAACAACCAATATGCTTGTGTAACCCAAATTTATCGTGCTTTAAATTTGAGTTACACATGCACATATAGTTCATGGATATGCCCTCCATTACAAGACTTAGATTGATGGCTTGTTATGCTCAAGTATTTAATATGAGGAATGAGAGGCACTTATGATGATGTTAAGGTTAAATTTCATGTGTATGAGGATGGTTATGTTGATTAATGTCCACTAAGACTAATTTGGTTTATTAAACCTTAAGAAGGTAAGATATTACTCGAAATTCTTTAGCATTTTATTTATATGCTTGAAAATCATTAAGACAAGCATTCCAAGATCGCCATAGTTTCGCTGACTTAAAAGGTAAAGAAATTTGATATTGTGAAAAATATTTTGAAAAATATAGTGAATGTGAATGTATGATGGAAAATATAAGAGAAATTTCTTCTTATTTTCGACCATCTTAGAGTCATAAAGGTGACAAAATTTTTCATCCCATGGTGATTTGGGAAATTAACCAACGCCCAGTTTCATTATGAGCTCATGAAAATTTATTCTTATTGTAGCAATGTTCATTTTCTTCTTAACATTAGTCAAGATAGAGATATTTTTTGTTTTTAAGATTTTGGTTGATCACTTCCTTATAATATCTTAGTTTCCTTTTTCTACATAACACCTTATCACCTCATAAATTTTTTATTGAGATTGTTTTTCTTATAAAAGGTAGATTTGATAGGTGCAAAATAATAAATTGTGATATAATTCCTCTTAGTGTTAATGTCAGGGATCTCGATCCATATGTATTGATTGAGATGGTAAATCTTATGAATACAAGTGTGAGGAGAAACATTATTCTTTATTATAATAGGCTATTCCTCCAATCCCTTTGCTAGAGGGTTTCTTGTTCCATGTTGATCACAAAATGAATCTATTGATGTGAGGGGCCTTAGACTCATCGCGCTTTGAAATGTTTACTAAATAATAATATAAATTTCACTTGGAATCCAAATTAGCATAGGAAATTTACACCATGGAAAGCAAATACAAATCTAAATAAGAATCCGAAGTGTTCCAAATTCCTAATTACTACTCTCATTTTTGTTCTCTATACTTAATAATAACTTTCCTATTTCTAATGATTTCCAATTTTCCTTCCTTTCTGGATTCCTTTACCTTTGTAACCTCCTTTATTAATTCATCTTAGTTTTCTAGGATGAGGTCCTCATTTTTAAAGATTCCCATCCCTTTTAAACTTGGAAATTTATTGAGTATTCCAAATTTATGGTCACTACAACTTATCGTAACACTGACCAATCTATATTTATGCTCGAGTATCTTTACCAACCTTCATACTTCCATGAGATAAGTTGTTTCAATTTGTGACTTATTTAGTTTACTATTTCTTGTGTGCCCTCATCTTTATACTCTTTTATACCAACAATTATAAGATTCAAGGCTCTTTTATTGCATTCATAATCCAACTTAATTAGCTTGTTCATTGCCTTTGTATACCATTAATTAGTTGGCGCATTAATTATATGAGAATGGAGAGAAAATAGAGGGCAAAGAAATGAAGATGAAACAAATGGAAAGGACTTTCAGCCAAGCTATGAAAGAAGTTCAAGATGTTTCCAATGTGATTGTACAACTAAATGAAGAGAACTTGGAATTCAGGACGGAGGCCATGGAGGATGATTTGACATTCAATTTCCAAAATTTACACAATTAGGAATATACAATTGTAGTATTCAAGAAGGAAGTTGAAGAAGGCATGTCTAACTCTTGTATGCAGATCAAGATTAAAGAATAGGAATATTTCAATGCCACTTAAAGTGTTAAGGTAATTGGGAATTTATGTTGAGATCTGAATTAGTATTTGGATCATACAAGAAGTTCAAATGAGTTCAAGGTTATTATTGCCACTATGTTTTTTATAGGAGTGTTTGACCTGTGATGGAGAAACTGAGTAAATAACTTGGTAGGTGGGTGCATTGTGGAAAGAAGTGGCACCTAGGTAGAGATGAAGGATGCCTTTCATACATAGTTTGGACTAGGGAACCAAACATAGATTGTGAGGCACTAATTATTGGGCTTGAGGCACACAAGGAAGATGAAAATTCATATTAAGGAGTTTACAGATCATGCTTGAGATAAAAGAGATGTTGGAAGAGGACAATTTATTCCACTTCATGAGTGGTTTCCAGTCTTGGGAACATACTGAGTTTTAATGCTAGAACTTATAAACCCTTAAAGTAGCTTCCACCACAATGTATAAGTTGTTGATTATATAGGTGAGAGAAATGCTAGTCCTAAGAATAACAAAGATGATCATGTTGATAATGTAACAACCCCAAAATAACAACACGTAATTAATTAGACTAATCGAGTGATTTATAATCAACAAGCACTTTATCAACTAGTTAACATTAAATTACTAAAATATGAGTGAAAAGAGAGAACTTACCTATGGAACACTAGTTGAATTTTTCTACCTGCAACAAAGTCTTGGGGACGACTCTCCACCTAACCGTAGGTTCAGTTGCACAAAATCTTGGTACAACTGGCCACCCTCGAGCCCTCAATCAACGTAATACTGCCAGGGAATCCTTTGTCTCACAACACTATTCTCCCAAGAGAATGGATGGTGGAATCATGGAATGATGGAATGCCTCTCATCTTCCTCACCATCTATTAAATAGAGCAAACATTGGAAGGGGAACCACATGCAGACACTCCATGTGTCTACAAGCATCTTTATTGCTTTCTTGTTTTATTTCTTTTTATATTTATTTAGAGCTTTAGTATTGTTATTTATTATTTTTTTATTATTTATTTACTATTGTTATTTTTATTTATTTATTGTTTATTATTAATTTGCTTGTATTTTAATATTATATTATATTATTTATTATTTATTGTTATTATTATTATTATTACTTATTATTTATTATTAAGGGACATTACAGATAAGGGAAAGAAGAATAAAGCCAAAGGAAAAGTGAAGTTGAGAAAAGTTGAAGAAGCCAAAGACAAATGTTGCAAAAGATAAGAAATTAGTGTCATGCTAGATTTGCATGAAAGAATGATATGTGAAGAAGTATCCTTTCAAGAAAAATTTGAGTGCTTGGGAGTAGATAGAGAAGCTAGTAGTTGGGGTATTGTAGGTTTTTGGTGTGGTCATGGAGGCACTTCCCACATCAAGCCAAGACTATGAGGAAACATAGCTAAACTATGTCCATTTAAAGATAATGTGAGAAAGGTTGTAGATATAGTTGATAGTGGAGTGACACATAACTTTGTATGAAAGGATGCATCCAAGTATCTTACATTAACACTTGAGTTATTGCATACATCCTTTAAAGCTTCCAACTATAGAGTAGAGGATAGTTGGTATAGTGTGAGATGTTTCAATCAGAATTGGAGATTGGCAAGGAAGGATGAGTAATATCATTCCATTAGATGATTATGATGTGGTATTGGGGAAACATTTCTTGTGAAAGTACAAGACTATTCTGATTCCACATGTAGACAATTTGGCCACATTTTATAGTCTAATCTTAGTATTGGTGTGTATTGAAAGAGGGAGTGTAGATTTGGGACCATGGGTTACTTCCTTGTGCTTCTACATGGAGGTGTCCATAGATAGAAGAGAAAGATAACCAAACATCCCATTCCAATGCATGAGGAAATTATTAGCGTATTGGTTTCCCAAGCTAGGTTTTTATCCTCCTAGTCAAATAGGAACAACCTTTCCAACTTTCTAGCTCCATAAAACCTTTGGGGTTTCCTATCCCTCTATGCCTAAAGCTTGATAAAAACACCCAACCAACCACTAATATCTCTACCTTACACAATATACTTCTCAACTCAATAACCAATCCCCCATCTCATAGTTCCAAGTCTTATATTTCATTGTTCTTAGAATTATGCTTTCATTCCCAAAATAATTTCCCCAAATTACATAATATTTTATTCTTTTCCAAAATCCCAATTTAACCTCCTCCACCACTACCTTCTTAGACTCATAAGGAAATGTCTTAGGAAGGCCAAACTAATATAAAATAATATTCTCCCCACCTACCCACATTTTTCACCTAACGTGTATCTGACCCATGAATTCAAATAAATTTGGTAGGACACAAAATCCAATCTTATTAAATGAAAATCAATTCTAAAAGAAATTAAATTTCCCATTTATCAAGATATAATAATCCCTAAAATAAAATTCAATAATTTAATGAAGTATAATGATATATCATTATACTAATTTATATCATAATGATACTTGTTTAAGCACACAAGGTATGCATGCATAGATCATGTGTGTAATAATGATAAAAACCATCGTATCTAATGCATAGTCCCTATGTTATTTCACCCAATCACGCAAGACAATAATCATTAAGCATGACATCTAATAGTCTTAATAACTAAGTCACAAAATCCAATATCATTTGAACATTACATCAAATCATCATAATTGAATCAAGCAAGCATTTAATACAAAGAAGGGACTAAGTCAAGCAATAAGTTTGGATTTCTAATTCTAAGCAACATTCTCAACTACATTGGACCATCCTTACTCCCTAACCTACTTACATATTCCACACCCTATACTTGCCTTTGTTGCACTATGTCGGAGATTCAATGATTTACGTAACTCTAGATACAACCCATAAGTGAAAATGTCAACTATATTGACCAAGCCTCCCCAACAAGCAACTAGAAATCACCATCACATGTTTGTGGGAGTGTAGCTTAACATGGCCATCCCAAAACTCTAAGTTTCATAGGATAAATTATGGGAATAACCTCCACCCCTCATAATATAATTAGTGTCAACCCTTTATCACTAACCATATTGTGGCATTTTTTTTTGTTCTTATAGTTTTGTCATTAAATATGAGTTTGTGCAATCATATTAGTTGTAAGATTTACACTTTCCCAACTATCATAACCATGAATTGAAACAATGATCAAATAAAAAAATAATGCTTCCTATCATACCATTTCTCTTTCAACATTCACATCATTTAGTATCACATTGATCTAGTTATCACTTAGCCCATTCAACTTATAGGTTAATTTACCAAAACACTAAATCATGCATAACCATATAATGACCTAGATGTGATTTCCATGTTACTCATCAATAAACAATGTAAACTAGCTACATATTTATCATGTACATGGTACCTATTGATTCCTTTTAACATAATCTAAGTTGGCATCCACATACCAAAATTTTCATTTAAAACATACATGCTAAAGTAAATCATATAATATATGTCACTAATCACATAAAACAAAAAGTATTCATGATATTCACATATAGCTAGGTCCACATGTCCATATAATAATGTTCCATGATTCTAACAAAGTTCCGTAGATAATAAGGTAAGAAATACAAATAGGTCATTCCGTAGTTTAGTTGCTTGAGTCAAAGTGGGGTGTTACAGATTGAAAGTATGTCTTAGTTGTGGATGTTTAACCTATCATCATTTTCAATAGGTTGTATGTTTTACAGCCATGACTATAAATGAATATGGTAGATGCAACATTTAATTCCTATGGATATTTATATTAGCATACGAGGGTGGTCCATACATTCAAGGGGCAAGTATTCACCACATTCTCTATCTTGTTGAGCAAGGTTAAGTGGTTCCTCATAGTCTTGAAGAAGATTAGATGAAGATATTTTTCTCGTTCTTAGGATACATGGATCATAAATAATTGGGTGATAATACTAGATATTCATATGTTCTATATCTCATAGTGATGCAAGCCATAGAGACTTGCATATTAAAATCCACAAATAAAAAAACACCACTGGAAATACACTAAAAAAATCACATATATTTCATTCCAATCATAATATTTACAATAATGTTGGCCTAATTATCATTCAGTTGGCCACTCACACCCACACCCATCCAATACCTACACTCCTCATTATTCCCTGTAGGCTTACAATAATTAAATAGAGAGATACAAATTGGTTGAGATGCAAAATATTTGTTATCCTAAAATCTCTCCTTAAGATCCACAAATATCTCATGAGATATAACTATCCCTAAGATCTCTCTAACCCCTCAAACTCTCAATATTTCTCAATAATTATTTAACAAATACAATATTATAGAATTATTTAGAAACATAGGAAAATACACTAGATTAAACAATTCCACACATTTAGGGAACCAACTCCCTTGGTAAATATTTTTGACCTCTCGGTCAAATGTTGTAGTAAAATTTGAGAGCCTATGCTCCTGTATCAGAGTCCCCATGTAGAAAAAATTTCACGGTCTCCTGACCATGAGTTGCTATTCCTCACGTCCTCCTGGATCCATACATAATTTTGTTTTCGATCCTTAGATTTGTCATGCTTCTGTCCTACTGATGTTTCTTCTTGAACTTCACCATAATTCCACTCTTTCTCTTCTTGCTGCAATACATTTGTCTTCACCATGATTCTGCTCACCATTTCAATAGGAATTTTCCCAACCATAAAACCATCAAAATAAGAGTATACAACTAGACTAATATACCTTCACCCTCATCCTATGATTATAGAGTTGCTACTTGAACTCTTTTCTTTGCTTCAATCTACTGATTGAATTTTGTCTTGATGCTACCAATGAATTCTTCAACCTTTAGATTTACTGCATCTTTCTTCAAAACAAATTTTAGAAGTTTTCCATCCTCACATTCTGCCTTTGGTTCATCATCCCCGATGGGAATTCCATTCAAGTATTTCTCTTCATCTCTACCAAGAACAAAATTTGGACTATGTTCTCCTTCTTCATCTCTCTCAAACTTCATGAAAATTTCGAAATATTGTCCATCACTTGCACTAAAACCTGCAACCATACACAAATATTAAGAAAAAACAAAAGGCTTTGTAGCCACATTTGATGTCTCAAACATCAAAGCTTCATCAACACCATCATCATCTTATCCTTGGATTCTTCCTTGCTTAGGTTAACATCTTGAACTACTTCCTCACACTTAGCAACTCTGAGTTCTTCCTTTAGTATGCATCTCAACTTCTGTATCTTCTTCCTTGCAACTAATTTCTCAACTAGCCACTTGACTGTTTTCCTTAGGTTCCACCCATACCTCTGATTCTCCTCATTCTGGTGGAGAAACTCCTTAAGAAAATTCAATTGTGCCTTCATCTCAGTCATATCTTTCTCAAATTCCTCATCATACATTTTCCTACGGCTTACCTTGAACCTTTACTATGACTATCACCTTCCATTTTCGTTTTCCCCTTTGTGAACTTTCACCTTGTTCACCATGCACTGTAACAAAGCCAACACCTTATCAGGCTACCGCCAAACCTAGCCAATGGTTCACTCCTCTTGAACCTTCCTGAGCACTCCTTTCTCCTTTGGATTTTTGACACACTTACCCATTGACTGAGAACTTCTGCTATCCTCCTTTCTACTTGTAAGGTTCTCTTTCCACATTGTTTCAACACCTGAAACTGCTGTGATCATTTGAAAATCCAATACTTGTAATTTCAAATGTATTCTCTTGATAAAATAAATTGGTGGTTGTAATGTACGGATTTCATTAAGTATCATGTTCCATAAGGAAAAAAATGTACAACTTCTATCTTGACAAATGGTAGCCTGTGACTCCAATACAACAATAGAAAAAAAAAATTCCCTTATGCATACATCACACAACTCCGCGTTAATCCTTCCTGTGCAATGCTTAAATCTTGCAAGGTATCCAATCTGTAACTCCAACTAGCAAGGCTCTCCAACACAATGGAATATCTGAGCATCGTCTCTCTCCCATGCAACCACGGTCTCCAAATGCAGTGTCCCAACACGATTTGTGAAAAAACACCATTCACTTGCACAATTCACTTAGCTACATAATGGATCTACTCCATTGTAAGAAGTCCACTTCAAGCATATGAATTAGAATCCATCAACTGACAACTATGCTAAAACCACAATATGTAACCTTTTTCAGATTTTGGCGATGGTTTATTGTATTTGAAATCCCGTGTTGATCTATTTGTAGTGACAAATTCATAATTCCATGGCCAAAAATTTATGTAGGTTGTTTAGTGCCCAATAATTACTTGATCTTTGAACAAATTTGAGGATTATGACTTATGCTATTGGCCACAACTCCACACATCAATCCTTTATTTTCATATACATGATTATTCTAACTCAATCCATGAGCACTAGGAACTCTGTGGGCACTATTGGATCATGGCTAAATGGCGATGAAAACTTTCCAGTGCTCACATAGGCAACAACTCCGTAAATTTGTGGCTTCATCAATACACCCACACAACCAATACACTCATGCCACATTGTTAACAATAAGGAAATTCACATCTTAGAGTGCCAACAATCCAGTAATAACTCCACATAGCATCCAAGAAATTGACAAGTCTCCTTTTATCAACTGAAGCACTTGCAGACTTCTCCACACTACTACACACAACTTCACTCTTTATTGCTCTCAGACCCTCTCATATGAGCTCAAATCTCCTCTTCTCCACATCGAAATATCACGCGACACAAATTGAGACACCACTCAAACAAAAATCTAGTCTTTCAAATCTCTTTCATATTTTTGAAACTTTTGATTCACAGTGGATCTGATACCCCTTGATGCAGACCATAACAACTTGCATATTAAAATCCACAAATATAAAACCACCACGAAAAATAAACTAAAAAACTCACATATTTCATTCCAGTCATAATATTTACAATACTTTTGTCTAAATTATCATCCAAGTGGCCACTCACACCCACACCCACACCCATCGCATACCCACACTCCTGATTATTGCTCACAGACTTACAATAATTAAATAGAGAGATACAAATTGGTTGAGATCCAAAATATTTGCTAACTAATCCTAAAATCTCTCCTTGAGATCCACAAATCTCTCATGAGATCTAACTGTCCCTAATATCTCTCTAACCCCTCAAACTCTCGAGATTTCTCAAGAATTGTTTAACAAATAAAATATTCTAGAATTATTTAGAAACATAGGAAAATACATTAAATTAAACAATTACACAAATTTAGGGAACCGCCTCTCTTGGTAAATATTTTTGACTTCTCGATCAAATGCTGCAGTAAAATTTGAGAGCCTAAGCTTCTACATCACATAATTTATAATTTCTAACATATTTACTAAAGAAATATAATGTGGCATTGACTTCAGTTAGGTTCTCCTAATTGATTGTGTCCACATTAAGAGAATTTTTCAACCATATAAAACCATGAATATGGAACAACACTCTATTGTGTCATTCACACCTAGAGAAATAAGGCTAAGAAGATTTATATGAAGGAAAGTATTTTTTCAGTGAAAAAGAGAGTTGGAATTAGGGTTAGATAGTTTTCTAACCAATATTATTTTTCTTGGACGTGTTTCCATTGGAGTTCTTTATGAAAGAATATGAATTAGTGTACATGTATAAAAATGCCAAATGTGGGTTTGTTATAATATTTGAAATTCTCTAATAATCATGCTCACTTGCATTATATGGAGGTTCCTCAAGAATAAATTGTGTTGGTTTCAAGAATTAGTTTATCCTTATCACCTTTTTCCTCATATTTTTTTCCTGTTTCATCCTTAATAGCCATGTCTCATATATCCAATATCCTATCTTTTGATTTAGGTATGCCAAATCTCCAATCCACTAAGTTTTTCTTTCATTTGAAAGGAGAATAACTATTTTGGGTGTTATTATTGATAGTATTTTGAGGAAAATATTTACAAGATTATCTAGCTAGCCCACGATGTTGTTACTCCACTATCTTCAAGATGGTAGTACTCTAGGCTGTCATGATTATGTTACTCCAAGCCTTGCCATAACTACAAAAGCTCTGAGGTTGCTTTGGGTAGTTGTTATGTACAGTTTTACCCAATGTGGTCAATGCATATTTCTATGTTAGTAGGGATCCAATTATTCTAAATGATATGTCCAATTTGGCCATGTTGGTTATGATCCCCTAGATTTTCAGTCATTTGATGATCAAGCGACTGTTCTGTCAATAAATTTATTTGTAATTAATTTGTTGTAATTTGTCATTAAAGAAATCCTTGCTACCTTTATTTGGACATATTGAGAATAAAAAATATTCTCAAGGCTATTCCTATTTTGATTTATTTCTAGGATTTGATGTAAGGGAAAACCTATAAAAAGGGATCTCCCTTCCTTGACAAGGGGGATGGCATTGTTTTCTCTTAGACTATGCATCTGTAATTTTTCAACACTAATGTAAGGTTCAACTATTTCATGGCTCATTTTATGAATTAGTGCATCATTTGTAGGTTGTGATGTTTCCTCTAGTGACTTGCTAAGGGGGAAGGGACCTTCTCTTTAACAAGGATTGTTGTGATTGTAAAAAGTAGAATCATTGTTTGTTTCATTAACTTTTGGGTTGTGAGTTATATTTTTGTGATGGAAATAATTATTGTTATTGTTTCTCTATGTGATTAGCATAATGCTATTACTCATGATTTTTGCAGGATTTATTGAATATGTGTCCCTATTACATAAGTGTATCCATCATAGGTATTTGTCAAATCGTATTGTTACAGCTGATACATCCTGTAATTATAGATTCTTGTGGTTAATTACTTTTATATATTGTTGACTAAGCTATTGCCATATACTATTGATTATTGCACGATGTTACTTAATTCTTGTTACTGATTACTGTTAGATGTCTCTATTATTTAGTGTTGTTATAGGTATATGATAAAATGTAGTAATGTTGCCCTTTATTGTCTCCATCCCAATATTATTGATGCAATTACAGTAGTAACATCTCATCCTCCCAATTCACTATGTTATATAGGATTAGTGGATGATTTATAATTGATTGGGGTGTTGAAAGATTTCATTTATGCAAGTGAGGATTTGGTTGTGTTGGGTGTGTGAGTGTTATTTGTTTTATGTAAAGAGTGATTGAATGCAATTTATTTACTGCAAAGAGTGATTGAATGTTATTTGTTTATGAAAAGAATGACTGAATGTTGTTTCCTTCCTACAAAGAGTTATTTAAATTTCCAAAATAGAGTGAAGAGTGATTTCTGTTTATGCAAGTGAAGTTTCCAACAATGAGGTTTTAATTCTAGAATTGAGTGAAGTTTGCTTTTAATACTTGCAAGAGTGGAGAATTTTACAATAAAAATTGGCTTTGATTGAGGGCTATGTTATTGTTGAGGAAAGAATAATATGAGATAATATATTAGGAAGTAGTTAATGTCACTTAATGATTATTTACTGCACATACTTTGTGTGATATCCTTGAAAAAAAAATGAACTACTTCGTTGATAGTTTATGTTAAGTGGATGTATTATTTTTAATGAGATAATAAAACTCCCCAACACTTTGGCATTGTTGTTGGGGAGGTTAATAAAGGTGCACAAGCATAGTTGACATTGTTTTCTTATGAAAATTAAGATATGTAGGATGCATCAATAAATACAAAGAAAAATGTGGTGGCCCTAAAACTACTAATCATGTAGGAAGAAGGGGATGAGGAGGAAGGAGAAATCAAGACTTAGGACGAGTGCCATTTATCCAAGAAATAATTTCAAAAGTATAAGAAGAATAATCTATCCCAAGAGTAAATTCATGAAAAATAGGATCTCATAAAACATCCACTTTTGGAACAATCTATTAGAGGAAAAAATCACACGGGTCATCTATTTTGGGAGAAAACATTTTGGAGAA
Organism: Pinus tabuliformis; assembly: GCA_031772625.1. Classification (NCBI taxonomy): domain Eukaryota; kingdom Viridiplantae; phylum Streptophyta; class Pinopsida; order Pinales; family Pinaceae; genus Pinus; species Pinus tabuliformis. Next base: position 543,605,641 of record CM062807.1, read on the forward strand.
GGAATTACATGAAACTTCTATCTCAGGAGCCAGTTCAAGGATCTCTGAATCATCTACATCAGTAGAAGGTGAACACTAGGACTTGTCAGAAAGGTAGGGGGATACATACGAACAAAATTTGGAACACCATGACCCAAGTTCATAAAATGAGTATCCCATTGATGATTTTAGTATAGAATCATGGAGTGTGATAAGGAAGCCTAGAAACCAAATAAGAGACTCTTCGTAGCTAGGAAAACTTGTTAGTGGACAAGGAGTGCCTAAATCAGTTTTGAAAAACCCCTAAATCTTGTGAAAAAAACAAATGGCAGATGATACAATTACCACTTTTGAATTCTCTATTGGGAACCTTTTGGGACAAGCTCTAATGAAGAACATTCCTATGTCAGCCATCCAAAATTTTCATGGCATGACCATTGAATATTTGGATAATTTTCTCTTTGATTTTTGTTCCTGAGTTATGACTACACCTCATATGCCCAAAAACTTAAATTGTTCCCAGCTACTTTGAAGGGAGTTACATTGAGATGGTTTATGGGATTTGGTGGTTATTCTATCACTTCTTGGGATGGCATGAAGAAAAAATTTCTATAAAAATATCAAGACTACTAGAGATCATAGGGAGGAGCTTTTTGTAGGTTTTAACCCCATATAGAGATTACCTGCATACGAATTCTAAAACATAGAAAATAAAAAATACGAGAGAATAACACATATACACAGAGATATTCCCCTAAATCCCAAAACTGGGACTACCAGCTTGATTTTTCATTATGTTCCTTTCAATGTTACAATACATATTTATATACGCCGAAGCATCCAATACCATGGACCGAAAACCATCGCGTCCAAAAAACAGGTCTGAAAATCATGCACAAAACCATAAGTGGGTCCGCCTAACCTAACATAGGGTCCAAAACCAAAATTTCCTAGGCCGCTGCCCCAAACCCCATAAAGTGGGGTTATGGGTACCCCTCAAACCCCCTGTGACCTCCCCCCCTCTAACCCTCGATTAAGTACATGGGCTAGTCGTGGAAAGAATATAACACAACCCAACATTCTCCCACTTGTTGTTTTCTTTCCACAAGGGGCCACAAGAGAGCTTAGTCATTTATCCAGCCCTGCAACGCCCATTGTTTCTCTACACCAAGAGAAATTCTTAGAGCTCATAGATTTTGGCAATGCATCTGCAGTATTCTTCAAAGTGTCCACCTTTACTAGCAACACCTTTTTGTCTTCTATAATATCCCTCACAAAGTGATACTGAACATCAATGTGCTTTGTCTTTGAATGATATGCAGGGTTCTTTGCCAAGAAAATTGCACTTTGGCTGTCACAATCTATCCTTATAGCTTCCTGTACTAACCCCATACTTGAACACAATCTCTGCAACCAAACTGCTTCCTTGCTTGCATGAGTGGCTGCCATGTATTCTGCCTCTGTAGTTGATAGTGCCACTACAGATTGTTTCTTAATCATCCAACTGACTGCACCTCCAAATAAGTTAAACACATACCCACTTGTAGATCTTCTCTGATCCAAATCTCCAGCCCAGTCTACATCAACAAAGCCATGAATATCCAACACTCTGTCCAATCTTGGTCTTCCTTGGTAGCACAAAACATAATCACTAGTGCCACGCAAATACCTGAAAATCCGCTTCACTGTTGTCCAATGCTCCTTCCCTGGTTTTGACATAAACCTGCTCAATACTCCCACTGCATGTGCAATGTCTGGTCTAGTACAGACCATTGCATACATCAGGCTATCGAATGCACTTGCATATGGAACATGGGACATGTCCTCTTACTCTTCTTATGTCTTGGGACACTGTTCATAAGATAACCTCACACCTATAGGAATAGGAACCTTCACCGGTTTACTATCCTGCATATTAAACCTTTGCAATATTGTCTTGACATACTTCCTCTGGTTTAACCAGAGCTTCCTCTTTGTCTGATCTCTTTTAATTTCCATGCCCAAAATATAATTTGTAGCACCAAGATATTTCATGTCAAATTTGGAGGACAAATGGGTCTTCAAATCATGGATAATTTATTTGTCATTTCCAACCAGCAACATATCATCCACATACAAGACCAGATAAATAACATGGTCACCAATTAATTTAAAATACACAAAGTGATCTACTTTTCTTCTGGTGAAGCCAAGTCCCCGTATAAATGTATTAAATTTCTGATACCACATCCTTGGTGACTGTTTTAACCCATACAGAGACTTCTTTAACTTGCATACCGGTTCTTTCTTACCCTTCACCACAGAACCTTCAAGTTGCTTCATGTAGATCTCCTCTTCTAGATCCCCATGAAGAAATGTTGTCTTCACATCCATCTGTTCTACCTCAAAATCAAAAGCAGCAGCAACAGAGAAAAGTAATCTAATAGAAGTTACCTTGGCTATAGGAAAAAATATCACCAAAATCAATTCCTGGCACCTGGGAATAACCTTTTGCTACCAACCGAGCTTTGTATTTCTCCACTTTTCCTTATGCATTTATCTTCTTTTTGAACACCCATTTGCTACCAATGGTTTTCCTTCTAGCTGGCAGCTCCACCAGATCCCAAGCCTCATTTTTGTGCAAAGATGCCATTTCATCAACCATGGCCTCTTTCCAGAGTTTTCCATCCTCTGAATCCACTGCTTCCTTCACAATTCTGGGATCATCATCAGTAACAGACAAAGCAAAATTTGAACAGAAAGCAGATGGACTATACCTTTATGGCTGCCTTCTTTCTCGAATTGATCTTTTCACACCTGCAGTTTGTGGCTCTTCGTCTTCTGATTCCTCCTCTGCTGTAGAGTCTGATTCTTCCTCCTTTAGCTCAAACTCTATCTTCTCAGGTTCCTTTGTTTGGACTTAATGTTTAATAACATCTTTCACCTCTCTAAACACCACATCTCAGTTGTACACAACCTTCCTTGTTACTGGGTTCTAAAGCTTATAACCCTTTAAACCATCCTTATACCCAATAAAGATGCACTTTTCAGATCACTATCCAACTTGGTTCTTTTCTCCTTTGGAACATGTACATATGCATCATGTTAGAGTCGGTATTTCCATCCATCCGTTAGAGATCAAATCCTCTTGTTGCTTTTCATATTAGGTGTCCCGCCCAGTCATCTGTATTCCATTAGGCGCATAGATCATCTGATGGTAGTAGCATTCCTGCAGTTTCCCTCATGCTATCTACCTGCTAGCTCATGTTTTTTCATTAAAAAAAAACATATACAGTCTTCTTTGATCTTAGAATTGCAAAGGTTGTCTTTAGGGTTTCATTGTCAATTAGGTCGAGGGTTTCATTAGGGTTTCGTAAAAAAATGTTTCAAAGTGTCCAATAATTACCAGCAGGACATGAGGAGGTTTAAACATCAATTAATTTCATCGCCAAGCGTTCGAAAATGTGTTTTTCCTCAAAACTCTGTTTTGAGGAAAAAACAGAGTATTTAGCATTTATTGTACAAAATCATGAAATTTTGTTTCCTTCATTGCATAGCACTCCATCTGTAATCCTGGTTTCATTCCTGAGCCCCAGTAGTTCCAACACCTACAAAACAAGCAAAGCTCAGGTCATTTAGTTCATCACAAAACCCAAAAGAAGTGAAAAAGTCCAAAAAACAGAGTTTGAAATAAAGTCATTTGCAAAACATTATGAAAGTGGGTTTGGCAAAAATAAAATTTAAAAGCTCCATGTATAAATCATTTCTCCAAATGTTTGAAGCTCATTTGCACTCCAAGAGCAAAGAGAAGCAAGGCAAAGCGATTTTGGTGAGTAAGTGACAAGTTTGGGTGAAAATCGACCGGCGCGGCGCACTGGGCAGGAGGCGCGGCGCACTGGGCCTCAGACTCCTGTGTTATTTTGCAAGGGCGCGGTGCAATGGGTTGTATGCGCGGCGCACACAGCCAGGGAGCCCGAAAACTGCCCAAACTCACTCCAATCACCCCAAATCGCATGGATTGGTCTTGATACAAGTAGGTAGAGCCTCCAATACTGTTTTCCATCCAAGTTTGATGCTTGTTTCATGGTGAGTGTTTAAAAAAATCAAACCCTACCATTTGAAATTCCTCAAAGAAACTTGCTGCCTAGGGTTTTGATTAACTATTTTGCTACTAAGTCTATCATTCCTCCATCACTCCCTTATCCCATTTGTCCATTGATTTCATTATTCCCTAAGTTCCCCTACCCCCTAAATTCACTAATCCCCTATCCCAAGTTCCCTTTCCCAAAATCCCAATTGTAAATTACCAAACCCTAATTCTATACAAAAACTCCCAAACTATAGTCTAATTCCGTGTTCCCTTAAATAACCCTGCCCCAATAGTCCCTAATTCCCTATTTCCCTAAATTACCCCTCCACTGTCCCTCATTTCACTGTTTTCCCTTGGTGGCAGAGGTCAAACACATTACCAAAAACAGTTCAAGACAGTTTGACATATCAGCACCTATTTCTCCAAGACAGTTTACCTACTAGCAGACATGGCATCTGATCGTTCATATGATTATGAAGAGGAGACCCAAAGTGACTCAGCCACAAAGGAACATGCACCCAGGAGGCCTCATAGAGGTGGCAAACATATCAGAGAAGAACCAACCACTCTTGCTGAGTTACAGGCCTGCCCTCTTGCCATCTTTTGTTTCTAGCATCAGTCATGTTATGAATTTTGTGAGAAGGTTGCTAATATTCAGTTTCATCATGAGTTGGCCCGCTTATTTGTGTTGCATTTACATGGTGATCAAGCCACTCTAGCTGGTGTCACTTTCACATTAACACCAGAATCCATTTCATTAGCAACCGGCATACCTAACATTGGAGAGCCATGGAACAAGAGGTAGAAAATTGACCGGCAGCATTATGAACCATATATCAAGCCCGACTTTTTGAGACAGCTCAAGAGAGTATTTCCTTTTCGGTACCTCAAAGTTGAATATGCTCCTCTAATGAAACTAACCATGAAGTATTTCAGTTGTGAGGGTCAGTTCTCCTGCTTATATGCTTATCATATCATGCTGCTAATGCATTTTACTCGGGTACGAATGATGAACATTCCTTACTTCATGTGCCGAAACATAGAGAAGATGACCACCCTTGTGCAGCATAAGACCCCTCAGCAGCAGTTCAACGATATTTATCATTTTTCTCTCATCAAAATTGTGGTCGTTCATCAGCTTGGTTTACAGGGCATCACTTGGGATGACTTCATCTCTCATGAGTTTTTTAGAGTTTCACAGGGACCTTCAGAGGCTGGGCATGAGACAGGTGGACCTTCCTATCAGCATGAGGGCCATGAGGCATAGACCGCTTGTGTGCCAGTATTCATCACCTATCAGAAGGGAACTAGACACTTGTTTGCAGCAGCAAAGCGAGTGTTATCTCCCCCAGGGGTGGAAGGGACCTCACTTCCATCCTCAACACAGCAGGTTCAGGACCGAGGCAAGAGGCCACTATAGGAGGAAGGACCATCAGGTGAGCAGGAGACTGATTTCATCCTCATTGAGGGTGATGATACCGATATGGGCCCACAAAGCACAAATCTTAGAGAAATCATTAAGGAGCAGCAGGCGGACATTGATGCCTTGTCAACCAACTTAGATCGAGCTCAATGGACTATACAGTGCTTGGAGCAGAGGAATAAGCAGCTTGAGGACCAGCAGGTGATTATGGAGTTGCAAATATTCGGGAGAATCACCAAGCCGCTCAAAGGTGGCGGGTGGAGTTCACTTCATTGGAGCAAGAGATCAATGTCGATAGGGATTCATGGCTGGAAAGAGTCAATATCCACTTGGAGAGGAAGCTGGAGAAGGTCATCAATGAAAATAATATGCTTAGAAACTTGTCATATCATTACTTGTCCCGAAACTTGGTGTGCCAAGCAAGAATCAGGAGTTTGAAAGCAAAGTTGAAGAGAGCATCAAGGAGGCAAAAAGAGGATGAAGGACTTCAGATATTGGCTGAGGCTTCCTTGGCCCAACATCATGCTTGATAGAGAAGACTCAGCCTAAATTTCAAGAAATTTGGAGCAATTTTTGCATTTTGAAAATTTTTGGCACAAAAAACAGGTTTTTCTGCCCTATGCGCTGTGCCACGTGGCACTCGCTTTTGCTAGGACCCTCCAAATCACAAAAACTCAGCATTTTTGGATTTTTCATGCAAAATTACACTTGCCTACCTATGGACAAGAAATTTGGGTAGGTTTTGAGCCCTCAAAAAGGTCAAAAACACTCAAAAAATGACCTCACTGCCCCTATTTTGACACACAGGAAGCAATGTTGGGAGAATGGACTTTTGGAGGGGCAAATGGAGGCCAAATTGAAAAATTCCACTTGGTTGGAAAGTAGACAGGCAGAAATTTCCAAAAAGTACACCTGGAGCTCATTTGAACACCGGGAAGGCCTCCAAAAGTGGGTCCAAACAGGTGCGATGCATTGAGAATCAGGCGCGGCGCATAGAGGAAAAATTGCCAGTTTGACCAAGTTTTGCTCTGTTTTTCACCTAGCTTTGCCTAGTTTGACTTTTTCACTTTCCCAATGGCAAATTTGTAATGTAATTTGATGAATATTTATGGATCATGATGTAAATATATTAGATTTTCACTTGTAGAGGTAGATTCATCAGTTTAAAAGTTGTTTGAAACTGAATGAAGTAGTTCCCTTGTTTCTAGAGGCATGTTGTTCTGTTGCCTAATTTCTAGTTCTTAGTTTATAATTAGTTGAAAAAGCTCCTAAACATGTGTGCTCGACCCCTAGAGGCAAGGATGAGCTATGGTTGTCTATATTATGTTGTTTTTCAGTCATTAGCATGGTTGGACTCTTGAGAAAGCATTGAGCTTCATTGTACACTCATATTTTCATTTTGGCTAAGGAATTGAGACCAGGATTTGCAGCACTCTTTGGGATTCATGTGGCAATTTTTCTTGGTACAGTGCTTCTCTTTGTAATTGTGAATTTTTTTATGTGATTGCATGCCATTATCTATCTTATTTCTTCTGAACTAAACAAACAAGAGTGTAAGTAGAATTCATTGAAAGTGCAGTGCTCTACTTGAAGTTTGCTTTAGTTATTTGATGTTTTCAGCTGTTTGGGGAGGATTCATGATTTCTCTTGCCCTCTTCAACACCTCACCTATCTATTCCTTCCATCTCACTAAAATTTCAGTGCCAAAACGATTGCCTACCTTGCCCCATTGAGATCTCTGCAGAACTGAGCCTCAATCCCCGCAACCCCAAAATGTGCCTTTCCCTTTGAGCCAACAAAACACTATTTTATCAAATCAACTCTCTTGCACATATACCTAGCCTAAAATTAGAAGATATTTCAGTCATCTCAAGCCCCATAGATCATTATTTGCTGAGATTGACCCGGAGAGAGCCCTCTCCTGACCTGGTAGGGCTAGCTACCAGGTTGAGCGTGGTTTGATGTTGGCCCTGGATCCTACCTTTTCAGCCTGAGGTAAATCTAGGCACTAACACATCACATCCAAATACCCTCAGATGTGAAAGAGAGGGTTTCTTACCAGTCCATACCTCTTGTGGAGTCTTATCCTCCAACGTTGATGAAGGTGATCTATTGACCAGGTAACATGCTGTCTCCACCGCCTCTGCCCAAAATTCTTGTCCTAACCCGGCACCACTGGGCATGCTTCTTGCCCTTTCCATCAATGTCTTGTTCATTCTTTATGCAACTCCATTTTGCTAAGGTGTATATGGAGTATTCTTCTGCCATGCTATACCACACTTCTTACAGAATTCTTCAAATTCCTTACTGCAAAACTCTCCACCATTATCTGTCCTCAACACCTTTATCTTCTTCTCTGTCTGGTTTTCCACCAGAGCCTTAAATTCTTTAAAACTGTCAAAGACTTCAGATTTCTTCTTAAGGAAATATATCCATGTATTCCTTAAGAAGTCATTTATAAATGATACATAGTACACAGAATTGCTCAGTGATGGAACCTTCACAGGTCCAAACACATCACTAAGCACAAGCTCTAACATATGTTTAGCCGTCTTACCAATAGAGGGGAAACTCACCTGATTTTGCTTCCCGTATACACAATTTTCGCAGAAATCAAAATCCAGAGAGCTATTACTCATACCTCTACCATACCTTTACCATGAAGTATCTGAAAGCCCTTCTCTCCAATATTTCCAAGCCTTTGATGCCATAGCATGGTCTTCTCTCTAGAGACCACTAGATTTTCTGCTCCGCTTTCAGGAACCACAGAACTGTTGCACCCATCAATAATAGTGTTACCTTTTATCTTGTACAAATTTCCAATCCGAACTCCCCGTATCAATATCAGTGCTCCCGAAACCATCTTACAGGTATCCTTCTCGAACACTGTTTTTACACCTGCATCATCCAGCTTGCTAACAGAAATCAGATTTCTAGCTAATGCAAGAATATGCAGAACACCCGGAAGTGTTCTAACCCTTCCACCTTGCAGCTTCAACTTTACTTTTCCACGACCAATGATTCTAGCCTTCCTGTCATCCCCCAAGAAAACATCACCACCATCATATTTCTCATACTTGTAGAACCACTCTTTATGGGGAGTGAAGTGAAAGGATGCACCTGAGTCAATCAACCATGCCTCATGATCTACATGTGTACTTGAAGAAGCCAAGTACACATCCCCACCTTCAACTGAGGTGGTTTTTGCCTTTGTAGAAGGAGCATCATCAAATCCCTTTCCTTTGTTAGGAGCTTTAGATTTATAGTCCCTTTTGTAGTGCCCTTCCTTTCCGCATTTCCAGCACACCACCTTTACAGGTTTTCCTGGAGATTTAGATCTCCCTCTAGATTTAGATCTCCCACTCGATGACTTATTTTTGTTTCTGTTCTGGGTCCACCCTCGTATAGACAATGCATCACCATTTTGGCTCTCCATGTTTTTCCGTCTCATCTCCTCCGTTAGCAAGGATGAGACTATTTGATCAAAATGCAAGGCAGTTGCATTGCTACCTATTGCAATAACCAAACTATCCCACGAATCTGATAGAGAACACAACAAACTGATGCACTTATCTTCATTTGAAATTTTAATATCAACAGATGCTAACTGACTTACCATAGTATTAAATGCATTTAGATGCTTTGTCACCAAGTCTCCATCTTTCATCCTCAGGTTATACAACTTTTTCCGCAGGAACAGTTTATTCACCAGAGACTTAGATTGGTACAAAGTCCCTAACTTGTCCCACAAAGCCTTCGCCGTAGCTTCCCCTGATACATTCAGAAACACTGGATTTGAGACACACAATCGTATTGTGCTCTTTGCCTTCCGATCCAACTTCTTCCATTCTTCATCGGACACTCCCGTTGGTTTAGTACCCGGATCTACCGCGATCCACTGATCTTTATCCACCAACAGATCCTCCATCTTGAGTTTCCATAACTCAAAACTCTAATCATTAAATTTCTTGATCTTTATATTTCCACTTCTCGCCATCTTCTTTCACCACCAGAATCGATCTCGCAGATCTCCCACTGAACAGGGTCTACCATAGGCCCGAGCGAAACCCCTCAGCAACAAAGGCATCCCCTTGAAGCCAAAACAACTATGATACCAAATGTAGGTTTTAACCCCATACAGAAATTACCTGCATACAAATTCTAAAACACAGAAAATAAACAATGCAAGAGAATAACACATATACACAGAGATTTTCCCCAGGATCCCAAAACCGGGACTACCAGATTGATTTTTTCATTATGTTCCTTTCAATATTACAATACATATTTATACATGCTGAAGAATCCAATACCATGGACCGAAAGCCATCGCATACAAAACCATGGACCGAAAACCATCGCGTCTAAAAAACATGTGTGAAAATCATGCACAAAACCATAGGTGGGTCCGCCCAACCTAACATAGGGTGCAAAACCAAAATTTTTTGGGGCGCTGCCCTGGACCCCATAAAGTGGGGTTACAGGTACCCCTCAAACCCCCTGTGACCTCCCCCCTCTAACCCCCAGTTAAGTATGTGGGCTAGTCGTGGAAAGAATATAACACAACCCAACACTTTTAAGCATGTCCTAGAAGGAAGATGAGAGCATGGAAAAATATATAGAATGCCTCCATTATAATTTATAAAGGTCTAGACATAGTGAATTGGGTAAAAACGTTTTAAAGAGAATTATGATCCAAAGAATGATGGATGATTGCATGGATATGCTAAACCTCATGGTAAAGGGAGACATATCAAATGAGCCCTATGATTATATAGTCACACTTTTCTTGAGGAACTTGAGAGGATTGTTAAAGAGAAAAACTTTAGCACTTGACGCTTCTACTATGTTGGGTAGCGGAGGTCCCACGTAATAGTTTTGGGGCTTAGAGCCTATAAATTAGGATAAAAATATTGTAAAACCTCTGAAATGTACAGAGCGCGAAATGTAATAGATCGAGTCAAAGGGTGGTCCAACCAAGAAATAATATAGAATAATAGGAAGTAAGTCGGCTTGCTCATGGTCTAAATAAAGCGAGGCTATATGGGTAGAAGGTAGTTTTTTTAGTATGTACCTTTTAATCTGGAATGTAATGGGGTTTTGAGGAGCGAAGTCTTGAAGCATATGTAAGTCCAAGTGACAGGTGTTGGTAGGTAGATAGAGGCTCTGCAACTATGTGCGCAGAGGCCTAGTAGAGTCTGAAGCTATGTGCACGGACCCCTGCAGCTGAGTGCGCAGGACAAATCTGGATGTATTGGTGAAAGAATTGAATAAAGATAAGTTGATTCTGAAATTCTGTGTTAAATCTGAATTATTGTGGATCTGGCTAATTTAGGGTTAATATAACTGTTTGCTATGCTTGTGGTATGAGTTATTGCAAATTTGTATCTTTTCTAAGTGCGTGAACTAATTATTTATGTTAAATGTTTTCTTAAAGACAATAAGAAGTAGATCTAATCTATAATAATTCATTACGTAATTAGTATTGAGGAATAGCCTTGTTTCGAATATGTGCAGAAGCAGAGCAGCGCGAGGCTACCGAATGGTGTGTGAAACCTCCATACCACATCAAGACATCCCAAGGGTGCGGAAACCTGGTTCCAGCACCCTCCCCTACTACCTCGGGTGAGACTTCAGTTCATGCTCCACGGGCTATTCCGAAAGGGCCAGTAGCTGCAGGGTTTGTTTGGCTAAATAACTCTTTCGAACCTGGGTCAAGCCCATATTAGCCAACAAATGGTTCCGTTGCTGGAACCGAGATCTGCCTAAGGGGTGTCTGATGTAGGAACGCTGGAACTCTATAGAGAAAGAATTTAAGGATCAAAGGGATCGGGAATAGAAGTAGTTCAGAGTACACCGACACGTAAACCAGAGGTTAAAAATGACGAGCGTGATCCAGCTACCGATATTCAGAGGAGCATGAAGCAAAGATCTAGAACAATTTTGGTTCATGGTGACATCAGTATGGGGCGCACACAAAATTACGGACGATAATTTCAGAAAGGATACCTTAGCGTGCTGCAGGACTGAGCACTGACATGGTATTTAAAGTACTCAAGCGATCACTCGAATGTGGGGATAGCAGAGATTTGGATCAAATTGAAGAAAAAATTTAGTCGGCCAAAGTCAGAAACACAGTCGATCATAGGGTTCAAGGAGATCGCGATGATGCCTAGTGAAACCCCATGGGATCTAGATCAAAGACTGAAAAGTACCATCCGTGAGGCAAATATGATACTGTCGGATGCGCAGCACTGCACTTGGTTTGTGGCGTCATTGACACCAAATCTAAGGACGACTTTGTCACAACAAAAGATCTCAACCCAGGCTGAAGCATTGGAGACAACGATGAGGTTGCATAAAACTCCGTTACAGGACCTGGGGTTGGGAGTTCAACAAATCCAAGCGTAGATACAAAACCTGTGTTTAGAAATGAAGAAGTTAAAACAGGAATAGGCACCTCACCCAGAAGCTCGGGAGGAAGTATGGTGTATAAAGTGTAGAAGCCAGGGTCACGATAAAGATCACTGTCTAGTCTTTACGAACTATGTGGCAGCGGGGGGACCAATGCCATTGTGACCAGAGGTACAGGCAGGGCCAAGCACAACGCCCACACTCTGGTGCACGATATGTCAGGAGGGAGGAAATCATACCATGGACAATTGCCATCTATTACAGAACATGAGACAACCCCCTCCCCAGCGACTATTTTGCAACTTTTGTAGATCGGTGGGCCACGAGGAACGAGACTGCTGTAGTTATCAATTATTAATGGACCAGTCACCTACCTACAGAATGCAAACTGAAGTGCGAGGTTAGGATCTAGTCGTGGCAATAGCGTGCGGTGGGTTCCAGGGACGTGGACGAGGACAGGGAGGAATGGGGCCAGGAAGGGGTCGCGGGCAGCTCATCTATTACAACTGCAGAGGACCAGGTCACTACGCGTGAGACTGTACCAATCCAACTAGAATATCGTGCCCTTACTACGAACAATTCGACCATGAACTGATAGATTGCCCCACACTGATAGCGCAGATTCGTGAGAAAAAGGCAGCACATCCTACAACGACACAAAACATCCAGATGATGAGGTCCGAACTGTGCGAAGAAGATCCCAACGTAAATATGGTGCTCAAAAGTGGCACGGTCACAAGAAAAGATAAGGGGAAACCAACCAAGGAGGATACAGGAGTTTGCAAGGAGACAGGTCTGGAAGCTAGGGAGAGCTTCACAGAGGTCTCTACCCCAGGTAGTAGGGATCAATCTGAGCTAGAAAGGGATCCCTTGATGTTGACTACTTTTTTAGAGACATGCATGAAATTGCTTTGCGACAATAGAGAGGTTAAGGGCTTGCAAAAATTGATAAATAGGTGTGCAGGGTCAAGTGAACCTCGCGTGATCCAAAAATTGGGAAAACATGTGTCACAGACTAGGCAGGAAATGCGGTTAACAGTGCAGATTGGTGACTATGAGATGGATCAGATCATTCTGGACTTGGGCTCAGACGCAAATGTACTACCTAAAAAAATGTGGGAGTGCATGGGCAAGCCCACACTGCAATGGTCTCCTATTCAATTGAGGATGGCGAATCAACAGAAGATCCTGCCCATGGGAAGACTATAAGGGATTACGGTAGATATAAAAGGCGCAAGCACCCGAACAGACTTCGAGGTAATCGAAATTGTGGATGAAAGTAGCCCTTACCCTGCATTATTAGGAACAGACTGGGCCACTGACAGGAATGGAATTATTAATTTAAAGAAGCAAAAAATGATCTTCGAGAAGAATTCGCTCTGCGTAGTCATTCCGCTAGACCCGGCTGAAGGACCGCATTACACTGAACCTCTGTGCGATGGAGGCAGTGATGATGAATTAGATTGTATTTATAAAATCACTACACGACATCAAGTATGGGACAATCCAACGACAAAAGGAAAAATATCGAGGGAGCATGCAGAATCCTGCACTGAAGATTCAGATGAAGAAGACGAGCAATGGCGTAACTGGCTGAATGGGGTAACCATGTTAAACTACAATATGGTGACTAAATCACTGTGTTGCGTTAAAGCGCAGAATCGTGAACTACCAATGTATGATGGGCTAACAGCAGTAGATGAATTCTTGATCAAATTTGAAATCATGGTACTAGAGCACCAATGGTTTGATGTGTTGAAATGGGCATTGTACGTGATGCCTGTGCGTTTGTGGGGCACACATAAAGGAACCTTTGAAAATTGGCACGACTGTAGGCGAATGATGCAGATAAGATTTGGGAGGCTGGAACTACGCACAACAGAGAAATACGATGGACGTGACGATCCGCGCATGCACTTGACTAGATGGGTCCAAGCCTATGGAGAAGAGCCTCAATAGGAGTGGGTACACTTATTTTATCATACCCTGGACGTCGTCCCAAGGAATTGGTATACTGAAATAGAGCTCCAACATGGCATAGGTGAATGGGATATCCTGCACGAAGAGTTTCTGTCAATGTTCCTCTTTGAGGATCAATGGATGGATACTGTGGATGACACGTTGCAGGTGGTAAAGGCCACTATTTTCAAAATACCATTGGAACCAAAAGAAATCGTGCAGCCAGATTGGTCGCGACAGTTGAGCCAGGCCCTGGAATGTTACAATGTGCAGGTAGAAGATGATGAGGATGACCCTAGAAACATCCATATTCTAGAAACATAGGGGAGTCGTGAGGTGCGTAGCCTAGAAATCAAGGATCCAGACATTATCGCGCCAATGAAAATGAAACAAGTAAACATCAGAACAGAGGAAGAGTCGAAGTATGCAATGTAGGAGACTATTGGGATGATGCCACGGTGGAAAAGGTGGTCGAGTTGCTTCGCAAATATCAAGACTTATTCTCCACAAAAATCACAGAGTTAAAGGGGATCCTTGGTGATCTTGGAATGATGAAGATAACCCTGAAGCCAGATTCAAAAACCATTAAGCAGTGGCCTTACCAGTTGAATCCAAAATACAAAGAGAAAGTCTGTGAAGAGTTGGATAAGATGCTTGTAGCAGGAATAATTGAACCGGTAGAAGCGTCCGACTGGGTAAGTCCTATGGTTGTGCAGGAGAAGAAACAAAAGGGTGAAATTTGCATCTGTGTCGATCTCAGAAAGCTCAATGATGCATGTGTCAACGACCCCTTTCCGACGCCATTTACTGATGAGGTACTGGAAAATGTGGGAGGACAAGAAACCTACTCATTCATGGACGGTTTCTCGGGTTACCATGAGATTAAGATCGCACTAGAAGATAGGAGTAAGACAACTTTTTCCACCGAGTGGGGTTGTTTTCAGTATACGGTGATGCCCTTTGGACTAAAGAATGCACCGGAAATATTCTCCTGTGTTGTGGTAGCTGCATTCGAGGATTTTATACACAAGTTCTTAGAGGTATGTTTTGATGATTGGACCATATTTTGGCTAGTTAAGAAACACACCGCGAGCTTACGGTTAATGCTGGATACTTGCCGATGGCACCAAATTATGCTTAATCTAAAGAAGTGTACTTTCCTCATCCCCTTCGGTAAACTGCTCGGCCATGTGGTTTGTAAGCAATGTCTGATGGTGGATCCGGTGAAGATCACTGTCATACTCAATCTACAAGCACCGCAAAGTGTCAAACAACTGCGCGCCACACTGGGACACACTAGTTACTATTGGAAGTTCATAAAAAGCTATGCGCGGACCACGGCACCAATGGAATAGTTGCTAAAGAAGGATGCTACTTATTGTTGGAATGAGGAATGCAATAGAAGTCTGCAAACGCTTAAGGAAAAGATGGCATTAGCTCCTATATTGGTCTTTCGAAATGGGCCATCGAATTTCATGTGCATGTTGATGCGGCGTGTATCACATTAGGTGCAGTACTCACTCAAGAAGGATCGGAGGGAATCAATCATCTGATCGCGTTTGCAAGTCGACGACTGTCAAAAGCTGAGAAGAAATACTCCACTACTGAGCGAGAAGGATTGGCGATGGTATAAGTGCTCCAGAAATACCGCCACTATCTGCTTGGAGGGCACTTTAAGATGTATACTGACCACTCAGTGCTAGAATACCTAGTGAATAGGCCTGTGTTAGGGGGCGCATTTGTAGGTGGCTGTTATTATTTCAAGAATATGACTTCAAAGTCATCGTAAAGCTAAGATGCCTGAACTCAGGCCCAAACCACCTATCTCGAATTGAGAACGGTGAAGAGCCCACAAACTTGGAGGAAGGACTACTAGATGCACAGTTGTATGCAGTGCGCGTTGCGGATGGCCATTTTGAGGACATAATCCACTTCTTAACCACAGGAACCGCGCTACAAGGATATTCCATTCAACAGAAGAAAGAATTGGTAATATGCACAACAGACTTTACTGTTATTGCAGGACACCTCTATAAGATGGGCAATGATGAAATATTACGCAGATATGTACCTAAATTCGAGCGAGGAAAGATCCTGGACAAAGCACATGGAGGGGTCTTTGGAGGACATTATGCGGGTCACGCCACAGTACAAAAGATTCTTCGTGCAGGAATCTAGTGGCCAACTCTACATCAAGACTCGAAAGCATACTATCGGGCTTGCGACGTATGTCAACGGATTGGGAAACCATCGCGAAGGGACGAAATGCCACTCAATCCACAGATGACGCTACAACCATTCAAGAAGTGGGCAATCAACTTCATGGGACCTATTGCACCTCAAGGGAAGATGAGTGCATGCTATATCATCACCGCAACAGAATATTTGACCCGATGGGTAGAAGCACAGCCAGTTAAGGACTACACGGCTACTACAACGGTGAAATTTTTGTTCGAGAACGTGTTGACATGGTTTGGATGTCCCAAAATTCTAATGAGTGACTGGGGAACGCACTTTCTGAATGAAACAATCAGTGCACTCATTGAGGAGTTTTAGATCTATCATCAACAAAGTACGCCATACCATCCGCAAGCAAATGGGACTGTCGAAGCATTCAACAAAATTTTGGAGATTGCGTTGACTAAGGTCAGTAACGCACAGCGAAATGACTGGGACTTGCGCATCCTCGTTATGCTATGGGCTTATCGAACAACGTGCAAGAAGTTGATGGGCCAGACACCTTTCCAGTTAGTCTATGGTAAGGAAGCCATTATACCCATGGAATATATTGTACCCAGTTTGCGAATTGCGGCAATAACAGGAACGACCGATCGCGGGGCTTTGGAGGAACGGCTCGCGCAACTTGAGGAACTTGAGGAGGAATGGTTTTTGGCCGGATTCCATTAGCAAGTACAAAAATAGTGAGAGAAAGCATGGCATGATCGCCATATCAAGGTGCACACTTTCAAGGAGAATGATCTAGTATTACTATATGACAGCAAGTTCGAAAAATTCCCTGGCAAGCTCCAAATGCATTGGTTGGGTCCCTATGTAGTCAAAGAAGTTATAGATGGAGGTGCGGTCTAGCTTGCTAAGCTCAATGGAGACCCCTTCCCAGGCCGGGTAAGTGGTAGTTGCCTGAAGCTATACACGGGTGGGTCAACCGCCTGACTAACCAATCGAAGGACAGTCTCATCACTCCAGCCAGTTGAAAGAGAGCGCGGGATGATAAAGCAGTCTGGAGAGAAGCTGCGTGACCATCGGGGTGCACGTGGATATGGTCTGTCCCAAGGGTCGCGGTTGCGCGGACAGGGATGCACTGCGGCATTGACAAGCAGAGAGGTGACCATTGCTGTCACTATTCATGACAAGATGTTTGAGTTATGGAAAAAGGGAGCGGGCGACGGGAAATTAAGAGACACGATACAAACTAGATCTGGAACGATCTACTGCAGGCTTAACATGAGGACACCGGAAAAAGCGGGTGCCAACAAATTTGAATTGCATAACACTTATAAATCACAGAGGGGCCTTCACCGAACAAGTTGTGCTTCTAAGGATCTTAAGCTATTGTGCTTCCCCGCCGCTATGGAACTCTTCATTATCTATGTTCAAGGAGTAAGGCCGAGAGTGGTGATATAGCCAAATATGCCGAGCATTTTAAGAAATACGATGTGGACAGCTGCGGGCACCACGCAGAAATCAGCATCGACAGGAGGGGGTGTGCCGGAATTTTATAGACATGAAGCAGAACTGGTCCAGACACCGTCGCCTTACCCATGGGTTGGTCGGCAAACCATAAAGGCTAAAGGAAAAGCTATGAATACAGAGCCAATTAGTGGAATTGCCATTAGAAAGTTGTCTTTGGTATATCTTGAAGCCTGGGATCTCGTGGACAACAACAATGGTCTTGTAAACTTGCAACACAAGCCGCAACAAACAGTGCGAAGAGAAGCTATGAACTTAGAAGTTGGCTGTGTTGGTACAAGGAGGTCCTGTATGCAGCACCCCAGCTAGAGCTAAAATCCTATGCGGGGGTGTTTTGTGTTAACCGAGCAGAGCATAATGAGTAGTATCGGTTGCGAGAATTGGTAGAAATGATGAAGCAAGAGCTGGAAGAAGCATTGCAGGAGACGAAGAAGGAGCAGCAGAATGAAGGATGTCACTCACGGGGAGGTGAACCGTGGAGCCTAGGTAGCACGTCTCGCCGCACCAACGAGTGACTCAGGATGAGTCACGATGATTGTGTTGGGGAACTGTTCGGTAGCAGAGGTCTTGCATAATATTTTTGGGGCTTGGAACCTATAAATTAGGATAAAAATATTGTAAAACCTCTTAAATATGTGCAGCGCGAAATGTAATAGATCGAGTCAAAGGGTGGTCTGCCCAAGAAGGCAGTTTTTTTAGTATGTACTTTTTAATTTGGAATGTAATGGGGTTTTGAGGAGCGAAGTCTTGAAGCATATGTAAGTCCAAGTCAAGGGTGTTGGTAGGTAGATAGAGGCTTTGTAGCTATGTGCGCAGAGGCCTAGAAGAGTCTGCAGCTGTGTGTGTGGACCCCTTTAGCCGAGTGCGCAGGACGGATCTGGATATATTGGTGAAAGAATTGAATAAAGATAAGTTGATTCTGAAATTCTGTGTTAAATCTGAATTATTACGGATCTGGCTAATTTGGGGTTAATATAACTGTTTGATCTATGTGCGTATGCTTATGGTATGAGTTTATGAAAATCTGTATCTTTTCTAAGTGCGCGAACTGACTATTTCTATTAAATGTTTGCTTAAATACCATAAGAAGTAGATCTAATCTATAATAACTCATTAAGTAATTAGTATTGAGGAATAGCCCTATTTCGGATCTGCGTGGAAGCAGAGCAGCGCGAGGCTACCGAACAGTACACGAAAACTCTAGACCACATCAAGACATCCCAAGGGTGCGGAAACCTGGTTCCAGCACCCTCCCCTGCTACCTCGGGTGAGAGTTCAGTCTGATCTTCATGGGCCGTTGCCAAAAGGGCCGGTAGTTGCGGGATTTGTTTGGCTAAATAACTCTTTCGAACCTAGGTCAGGCCCATATAAGCCAACATACTAGAATACATAAATCAATCGATGGAAAAGTGACAAGGGTTGAAAATTATAGTTTAATTGAAAATTATAAAACCGATACTATCAATTCTCTTTCCTCTCAATTAGATGTTTTGTAGACTAAACAAAACCAAGTTGAAGCTGAAAAGGAATTAGAAATATTATGCTCCAACTATAGGAAGAAACATCCTCTATGAGAATTCATGTTTATTAACATGGATATTTGTGGTGCTTGTGAGCAAGGCCATTAAAAAAACGTATTTCCCATCATTTGCAAGGCTAAAATTTGTATTCAAAGAATCAGGTGAGGAGACAGAGTCAACCTATTTTATTGGATCTAAGATGCCATGGAAGACAAAACCAACAAGTATGAATTCTGTTGGACACCTAATCCTAAATGGGTTAGTGTGGAAGTCGAATGGACAAAAGCAATCCAAGAGACCTTGGGATCTGAAACCCAAGAGTCACATATTGTACTATAAATGTATATCTGATGTTAATAAAAAAATGAACTCACATGATTTATCTTTCCTATTCTATGTTTCCCATGTGTGTTTAACATGGTATCAGAGCGGGCGATCTCCTGCCCTGCTCCATTGTGAGCCACCTGTTTCCGTGAGCCACCTGTTTCAGCGCTGCCATTCCTCTGTTGTGAGCAGTCCTGGCCCTCTACCATATTCTTTTCAAGCGCTGCCTTATAACGCCTCTGTCATCAACGCCTCTGCCCTAAGCACTGCGCTGATCTATCCTGCGCTGCTCTGCCTCTGCCTGGGATATGCCAGTAATTGAATACCGCTGCTCTGTCCTGCACTGCACTGCTCTGCCTCTAACATTCTCTGCGCATCCATTTTGAACCCTCAACCAACCGTAACCAATGCCTTTGGTATAATTTGCCAACCGTTACACCTCGGACGTGGCTCCATAATTCCCATTGAACTGTGGACAGTGTAGAGACCACATCTGCACGCGAATTTGTCTCAAGATGAGGAGCTAGGAGAAGATAAAGCGGACAGAGAAGCCTTAATATCGCCTCCAACAGCCGAAAGATTTGTGTGTGTTTATTGTCTTGTGCAAGGATTTTGGAACTGAGTGTTGTCATTGCAATATTCATCAGGTCGGACCGGAAGGATTCTGAATTTGCCTTATTGTCCCAAACCCGCTGTTCTAAAGCATTGCGAGCACACTCAACAGCCATTCTATAACCAGAGATAATTGTCATAGGGTGAATCTTCATTGCTACTAGTTTTTCTGCCTCTCGCAAGAGCTTTCCAGCCAAAACAACTACTGAAGTGGTTCCATCTCCTACCTCATCATCTGGGACTTTCGAGATGTCGACCATTACTTTGGCAGCGGGATTATCTATGTGAAGCGATTTCAATATAGTAGCACCATCATTTGTAACGGTGACACTATGTCCCCTGCCTGTGGATTGCAAAATTTTGTCCATCCCTTTAGGTCCTAGAGTCGTCTTTACAAGGTCGGCTATTGCCATGCCACCAACAAACGAAGCCATCCTGGCCCGTTCACCCTTCTCGTCCCTGGCATCATCTTTAAATAACCTTTCAGTTGCCATGTCTGAGAGTAGGAAACGTTAACTGTAGAATCGATCGCCTCCTTTCTTCCGAAGGCTTCTGTCCGCCGGGAAGGAAAATATTTGATTGCAGAGGGAAGTAGAGTCTTGAGCGTAAAGCGAGGGTTGGGTTAAAACACCAAAGGAAAAACAGACAGAGAAAGATAGCCTGATTGCCGGAGACATACAGAAGACAGCGGCCTTATTCTCTTACGGGAGAGAGACAGGAGCGGCAGAGCATATGGAAGCTTTCGGGCAAATAAGTCTTCCAAAGCCTCTCTCAACGTTCATAGATAGGAACGATTGCGGAGTCCTACAATCAGATATATAAGGCTGTTACGCTTTATAGCTTGGCTGAATAAACATTAGATTTGTGTGAAAGATTGATATCGGCGGAGTTTCTGTTATATCTTATAAGAAATTTCTGCATTTGCTCTAGGTTTTCAGGCATCTGAAAGTCTTGAATATTTGTCTGGTTCCCTGTTATATTCTATTTTGGTTTGTTGCAATTTCAATTTCGAGTCGAAGTCCTCATGTGGATGATTGTAGCAGAACTCCTGTATCACCTGGAGGGAATGTGTTTGAAAATGGCGGTGTAAATGGTGCTGATAATGGGCTTGTATCAAATGGTGTTGGAAATGGCATTGTGAATGGTCCTGTTAATGGTGTTACGAAAAGGAATCCACCTCCTAACTGCTCAAATGCGAATGGAAATGGTAACCATGCCTAAATAAGACTGAACCGATTGAGTTTGGATTGTAAATTTTTGGTGCTTTAAGTTTGAGTGATTGTTAGCATCAATTTTTCTTTGATATTGAAATTAAGTGTTGCTTGCTCTCAAGCATTACAAAAGAGGTCCAAATCTACAATTTGCGGAACGTTCTGTACAGAAGATAGAGTGGGGCTGTGTGTTACATCAAAGATAAACTCTGGGCAGATTGCTAGTGTAAAGAAGCCGAGTTTGAAGAGATATAGGGGCTGCAAATTAAGCTAAGCAACCAGGTTCCAATATTTTATTCACCTTGTTTATTTGGCCACTATTAGGAAGCAAACGACCTTTGTTGACTGTGTATTCAGATTAAAAAAAAAAGAAAAAGGTTTATTTATGGGTGCCACTGCTATATATATCAGTATTCTTATATAACCTCTGCACCGAATTGATTATCTGGCTTCTTCCTCTACATAATTTACACACAAGAAACCAAATGACAATGCAATGGTAACTGAATCTCCATCTCTAAAGGCTTCTCTGAACTCCCGTTTCCGATTCAAAACTACAGCTCGCCTCGCTGAGTTCATCTTCTTGATCTGAGCCGAATTATAAAGTGTTTGTACTTGGAGGAGCTCAAAACACAGTTATCTAGTTACTTAATATATTGCTGCTGGCTGTTGGTATTCTGGGTCAATTTCTACCATACCAGAATGAGTTTGTCACAATTTGGATGCCATTTAGAGACTATTTGTGTGGCTGTATATTCTTCTCATTAGCTGATACTGAAGTGTTGATATACATTGAAGAGTGAAGGAGTATTTGAAGGATCCAAACAAGTTTGCAGTTGCTGCTGCCCCAATTGTGGCATTGTATTTAAAACTCATTATAGTGCATTGATTCCTTGATTCCACTGCTGCATAAAGATTTTGGTGAACTGATTGTAATCTTTTATATTGCACACTGATCATTTGCTAACATTTATAAAGGATATTGCTATGTACTGTGAGTAGATATTACTTTTCTGCATTGAGTAGTAGTTGTGATCAGTTTTTAAGGTGTAAACCTGACATTGAAGAGAAATGGCCAGAATCAGTGAAGTATTAGAGTTCATGAAAACTCTTATACAATCTACTGTTGATGACACATTACAAATCAGCATAGGATCTCTTTCAGAAATTCAGACATGTCTACAAAATGCACAGGAAAAGATCGATTTTTTGCAGCTTGAATCACAGCTACAGCAAGAAGAGCTACATCAAAATAGACACCATTCTGAACCTGTTTTTGTTCAGAACATTGAGACAACCACCCATCAACAGCATGTTAATAATGTTACAGTTCATTCAAATAAAGCAGCAGTTGTAAATGCAGATGCAGAAACTCAGTCTGCACTTCCCAAGCCCATCATCAGACCTTGGGAACAGCTTGTCCACAACAAGCACAAAATTGGTCTTGGATATGACAAGGACTTGACCTTTCATATTCCAGACTATGCCAAGCCCATTCAGTTTCAGAGTGCTGGATTCATTCATGACAGTTCACTTGCTCCTCATGACAGTTCACCTGCTCCTTATGACAGTTCAGTTTCAGCTGTTCCAGATTCTACTCCTCTTCCACCGCAACAACAAAAACAATAGATCGTGAAATGCCAACACTGTGACCGAGTTGGCCATATGAAAGATCATTGTTTTGATCTTCATCCATGTAAGCACTGTCATAAAACCAGCCATTCTTCACATAGATGCTTCAGAAACAAACGTCCTGCAAGAACAAAGATTCATCTTGGATGGATCGCTTCTTGGCAATGGGCATCAACAGCCAAGAAGTTATTCCAAACACATGTCAGAACTTGTTCCAGAGTATTGAAGAGTCTTGCAGTTGACTTTTCTCCATCTTCTCACCTTGTATCTGACAGGGGGGGAAATGATGGTCATCTACAAGCTTCAAAGCCACATCAAGCGAGCCTGAGCCACAACCTGCCACACCAGTTTCAGAGTTGTAGCCAGAGACAAAGATGCCCCTGAACATGCCTTCAGTTGGCAATCTGGGACACTTCCTCTAGCAGAAGACTTCAGCTTCTTGCCAGTTTCGGAAGCATTCCAGGAACACAATTGAGAACACTTCCTCTAGCAGAAGACTCCAGCTTCTTGCCAGTTTTGGAAGAGTTCCAGGAATTGCATTAAGCATTCCAGAGTTTTTGGTTATCCTTAAACCATCACAGGTTGAGACTTCCCTTTTCAGGTTGAAATTTTACCTTTTATGCGGGGTGAGACCTCCCTTTTATGGTTGAAGGTTTCCCTCTTTAAAACAATAGGATCACTTCCTCTAGCAGAAAAATTCAGTTTCTTGCCAGTTTTGGAAGAGTTCCGGGAACTGCACTAAGCGTTCCAGTGTTGGTGGTCATCCTTAAACCACCGCCCTTTTTACCAACATTTCATAGAGCACATTCAGCCTAGTGCTGCCATGCATTTTTTGCACATTTTGTATTACAGCTCTCTTCTTGGACTCATACATAACCCTTCGGATTAAGGGGGGGAATGTTGGACACCTAATCCTAAATGGGTTAGTGTGGAAGTTGAATGGACAAAATCAGTCCAAGAGACCTTGGGATCTGAAACCCAAGAGTCACATATTGTACTATAAATGTATATCTGGTGTTAATAAAAAAATGAACTCACATGATTTATCTTTCCTATTCTATGTTTCCCATGTGTGTTTAACAAATTCAAACCCATCATCATATTTTAATACTTGGACTAACATGTATAACTCTTAATAGGCTCCATAGAAAATACATTATCCCACAATCCCATGGAAGTTTCCTAGTCCTCCTCCAATTCAATGCCCTATACCATGGCCACAATGGCCTTTTTCTTAGAGTCAAAGATTCCCATGGCCCCAAGGACGGTGTGCAACCTCTTTTTTATGATATTTATATGTGCCAACATAGATTCCTATACAACAAAAAATGTTACAATTCCCATCCAATACACCACCAAGTAGTCCTCCCCCGCGATCACAAGTACCCATTCAACCTAATCCAAATCCAAACAATAAGGTGGTGCAACAAGTTGAAGCTCCTATCTTCCCCATTTAGTACAATTCCCTAATTGAACGTAAAAATATACATTGGAGATCGGGCTAATTAGTAGATTCAAGAAATTCCCTTATTATTATAGAACATGACGAAATAAACTCACCTCGAGAAGAGGTTGTAATTAAAAAATAATTAGAGGAACAACATGCGGAAACTATTATAATAGTCAACACTATTGTTCGTGATGAAACTATTGTAACAACCAATGTTATTGTTACTCTTGAAACTACTTTGAATCCACTGTATGCAAAGCCAAGACTACCCCACAACCTGAATATAATTCTCCGGTGACTAAGTCGAAAATAATAAACCACAGAGGTCTTAATCCAGAACCTGAATATAATTTCTTGAAGCATCTGAAAAATTTGTACGTTAGAATCCCATTATTGCAACTAATTAGGAATGTTATGATTTGTGTAAAACAAATGAGGGAACTTTTGTTAAAAGGAATGGTAGAAAAAGTTGAGGCCCTCCCAGCATTCATGAGGTAGGAAAGTTATCATAATTAATACATGATAAAATCTCACCTACAAAACATGGTGATCCTAGGAACCTAATAATGACTATCTAGATCAGAAGGAAAACTATCCTGAATACGATGGATGATCAAGGCACTATAATAAATATAATGAATAGAGAAACCATCAAATTACTTAGAATTACCTATATAAGGCCAACACCCACTATGCTTGAACTAGCTGATTGATCTAAAAAACAACTAGAAGGAATCCTAGAGGATGTTGTTATTTCCAAAGCCTCCTGGGAGTATTTGATTGACTTCTTGGTGTTGCAACCAAAAAATCACTTAGGAGTGAATCCCGTAATTTTTGGATGACTATGGTTAGCTATGGATGATGCATTCATTAGGTGTAGGTAAGGATTTATGACAATTTTTTATGGAAACACCACAAATAACCTTATCCTCCATCCTCCTACCATACTAAGCATGTAGTATGAAAACCCTTTATGGGATGAATTTGAACCAGAAGAAGATAGTGCTAAGCCACTCCTCCCCATTGGTAAGGATTTTTAATTTAAGAATGAGATAGAGGATGATATTATTATTAGTTTCATCAGTCATCCCTCAGTTGTGATACCCCCAAAATTTCAGCTCCTAAGCTCTATAATGAATGAATCTAGTTAGGATAACCTTGTTGACGAATTAATTTCCACTATCTTAAAACACAAGAGAATCCCAATTGAAATTAAGCCCATAGAAACCTTAAATGTCAGTTCAAATATATCCCCTTTAGAAAAAGAACAATTGATTCAACTGTTGCAAGAGAATAAAGAATCTTTTGCATGGGACTACATGAATATGAAGGGTATCCCCCCGTATCTATGTACCCACCTTATTTACATAAAAGATGATTGTAGCCTTTTTTACCAAACACAATACCAAATGAATCCATCCTTGAAAGATGTCATTAAAGAAGAACTCCAAAAACTAAGTTCATCTATATGATCTTTCACAGTCAGTGGATTTCCCCACTAGTCATTGTTCCTAAAAATAATTGTAAATAGGGAGTGTGTGTCGATTACAAAGAACTAAATAAAGCCACCCAAAAATACCACATTCAATCACCTTTTATCGATCAGGTCCTCAAAAATTTATCAAGCAATAATTTTTTATCATTCCTTGATGGATTTAATGGGTACAATCAAATCCAAATCCAAGACAAATTTTAAGGGCTAATATTTGTAGGTGGGCTAATTTTCCATGCTTTTTCCAAGAAAAAAGATTTTCCAATTTCCATTTGTTTCTAAAAATGCTTCACCATGTTCTATTGCATATTTCTTTCCCTTAAAAATCACCAAAAATATACAGAGACTATATAAATATCATTAGAAATTGGAATATTTTTACAAAATTGTATCCAAACATTTTATAATTTGCATGTTAGGGACTAGTAAGATTCACCAAGGTTTCTAAACTTTAAGATAATTTTCCATCCTTAAAATTTCCATTGTTCAAATCACTCATGGGGACCAGGAAAATATAACTTTTACTTGCCCCTAGGGTATGTTTGCATACCAAGTCCTTTCTTTTGCACTTTGTAATGCACCCACCAATTTCCAACGAGTAATACTGGGAATATTTTCATATTTTCTCAATGACTATATTGAGGTTTAAACAAATGATGTTGTGTGATATGGTTATATTTTTAATAAAAAAATGGTTAATCTTAAGAAACAATTGGAACATTGTAGACAATCTCATTTATTATTAAGCATGGAAAAATGACATATGATGATGAATGAAGGAGTTTTGCATGGTTATTATCTTTGTTCCACATGAATAGAAGTTGACCTAGTGAAAATTTAGGCAATATTAATCATTCCTCCTCCAAAATCATAGAAAGAAGCACATATCTTCCTAGGGAATGAAGGTTATTACTGTAGTTTTATTGAAAGTTTTTCTAAACTTGCATCTCCCCTGTTTCTACTACTTTCAAAAGATAAGGAGTTTATATGGTCTAATAAGTGTCAAAGTGCCTTTTATGGTCTAGAAAACTATGTGTTTGAAGTTCATACCTTGCATTGACCCAATTGGACCTTACCATTTCATATTTATATAGATTCCTCCAAGGATACTCTTTGGGTTGTGTTGGGACAAGAATATGAATGGAAACCATGTTCCATCTATTACATCAACAAGAATTTTACCTAGGTTGTGCTAAACTATACGGTAACTTAAAAACAATTTCTTGTTGTTGTACATGCTATTAATAAATTTTGGCACTATATTATCAGATATCAAGTTTTTGTACATACTAACCACTCTGCCATCAAATTCCTTTTAATAAACTTCTTACTATTGGTAGAGTTACTAGGCAGTTTCTTTGTTACAAGAATTTGATATCAGTATTGTGGATAAACTTGGGAAGGATAATGTCAATGTAGAGTTCCTTTCTAGGCTCACCAACAATAATGATAATTTACCTATTGATAAATCCTTTCTGAAGGAAGGCTTATACACCACCTCTCTCCTAGGGAAAAGTGAAAGATTATGCGACAGAGTCCCTGATACTGTTGGGTAGAAAATTATCTTTTTTTCACTGAGCCAAACTATGTAATCTGATGTTGTGTAAGGGAAGATGAAGTCTATAATTTTTTAAGCACTTGTCACGATGAGCCTTGCAGTGGACACTTTGACGATAAAATAACAATATATAAAGTTCTTTGAATTAGCTATTTTTTGGCCTACATTGTCATAGGATTCAAAGAAATATGTAGAGAGGTGTGATAGTTTCCAATGGATGGGCCAGGTGATCCAATAAGATGAAATTCTGTTGCAAACTCAGTTGGCTATCAAACCATTTAAGAAGTGGGATGTTGACATTTTGGGATCTATTAATCCCCCACCTTGTTAGAAGTCCTACATTTTGGTTTGCACAAATTATGTCGTCGAGTGGGTCAAGGCCAGAGAACTCACCAAAGCTATCAAGCAAGTTGTTCCATATTTTTCTTTTTAAGACATATTTGTTTGTTATGGAGTGTCAAGAGAGATAGTTGCATATGGAGGGCCACAATTCACTTCTAGACTAATTCAAAATTTTGTTAAGAAGTTCAAAATTTGCCACATAATTAACTCACCCTGCCATCCACAAGCTAATGGGAAAGTGGAGAGAACAAACAAAGTCATTGAAGCTATCTTTACTAAGACATGGCTAGTCACCATCAATATTGGGCTAAGTGAATCCCATAGGTTCTTTTGGCCAATAGAACTACGTGGAGGAAAACCACTGATTTCTCTCCATATGAGCTTGTTTATGGTAAGAATCATATTTTTCATGTCAAATTTGAAGTTAAGAGACTCATGACCACTCTAAAAGTGAATATGGATTTTACTAAAGCACATAAAATCCACTTGGACTAGCTCAATGAGTTGAATGAGATGCACTTTTCCACCATCCAATGCACTGAAATTATTCATCAACAAAGTTCCAAGTGGCATGATAGATTTATCAAAAGGAAGGTGTTTCAAAAAGGATATTGGGCACTACTGTATGACTAGATTCAAGGATTTCAAGGGGAAATTCACACCAGGTGGCTAGGTCCTTATGAGGTGGACACAATTTTCGATAATGGAGTTGTAAATCTAAAAACCATAAATGGATCATACACTTTTTTCCAATGGAAACTATCTTAGGTTATATCATAAACCACTCTCTAAGGATACATTTTTTTCCAATTGTCTCAAGTTTAGTTCTCGAGATTGTTGGGAAAGGGGAAAATCTTCTTACACCACCAACTGCATGATTTATTTATGATTTTTAACATAATACATATGCATATACATATACACACACATACATATCTATGCACGTATTTATGTGTGTGTGTGTGTGTGTGTGTATTATGGACATTGTTTGGCAGAAAATCTTGGATCATTTCTCTCGAACTATTGACCTAAAAAAACAAGATTCTTTGGAGGGAAGTAGGCTCAAATGGGATACCTCTTGAAAATGGGTTGAAGAAAATAGTTCCATATTATTATCCTAATTTTATCCAATCCCTCTCAAAAGTGCCTAGGTATATTAATTATATAAGGAGATGTGAGCCCAACTGGCTTGGCCTTAAAACATGGTTTCCTTTGATGCGGGTCCTTGTGGAAAAATATTAGCATTACTTCAAGATCAACCTAGGGATTGCATAAATCTAGTGGCTAGAATTAATTATTTTTGATGGTTATAAATCTATTGTGCATCATACTACAAATGCCTATGATTTCATAGAACCTTATCTACAACACTCCCAATCCAAGGAAGAGTCAAATTGATCAGTGGTATGCATCGTGACATGCATTTTCTTCAGTTGGGGGGATATATTGGGTTCAGGAATTGGCTTATCCTTATCACCTTTTTTCCTATTTCATCCTTAATAGCCACATATTTTATATCTAATATCTTATCTTTTGATTCAAGTATGCCAAATATTTATTTCACTCCAATCCACTAAGTTTTTCTTTCACTTGAAAGGATAACAACTATTTTGGGTGTTATCACTAAATGAGGTAATTTTTACATGATGATCTAGCTATCCCATGATGTTGTTTTGTTGGCTTGTTAGGGCCTGACCTAGGTTCGAAGTTAATTAGCCAAACAAATCCCTGTACTACTAGCCCTTTCAGTAACAGTCTGTGGAGTGCAGATTGAGGTCTCACCCGAAGTAGTATGGGGGGTGTTGGAACCAGGTTTCCGCACCCTTGAGATGTCTGAAGGGTTGATTTGGTCCAACTATGAGTCCCTTCGCATAGGTTACTTCACGCACTTCCTTGGCCTTCATGCCCTGATATGTTCACCTTCGCGCAACCCTAACCAGGGGCTGTGAAGTTTTCACGTTGTTGGAGCATCAACCTACACTATTTCCCTAAGTCACACCTGAGATCTTTACTTATCTTCTTATCCCAGTTAGTTATCTTCGCATAAACAGATGCCTTATGTTATATTTACTTATTCAGCATATTCATATGAGTGTGTGCAGTAAATAAACATCAAACTTGCAATTCATACCCAATAATACATAAAACAGGGAAAGATACAAAGAATATGGTAAAACTTCTCTTTTATTACTTCCTCCAACAGTTATAGACTTGAGCTGCCCTGCAAAATCAGCTGCAGGGGTCCGCGCACTCAGCGATGGACTACTAGGCCTCTGCGCACTTAGTTGCAGAGCCTTCTCCTACTCTATGACCCAAAGACACGACTTACACTTCGACTCAATGCTTCATCAATTCCTTAGATCCATTCTTAGCTTAGCTATTTTATACACTTAGAGCCTCACTCTATTTATACAATAACCAATATTACATTACAAAAACAAGGGAGGACAACCCCATGACTCTATTACGACTTCGTGCTCTGCGCCCATAAATCGCAGAGTCTTTACAATGGACTTAGTCAAAACTTGGGCTTTAAGCCCCAAAACATGCCTTGGGGGTATTCCATGCCCAACGGGCCCCCAACACAAACATCGTGACTCACGCTTGAGTCAATTTTTCGGGGTCAAGACCTTTGTACGGAGACCGTCCAACTCTACTAGAATAGCTACAAGGTTGGCAACGCACTCAGTGGTTGCCTGCGGAATCTCTTATACACGTTGTTTCGAGACTACAGTGTCGAAACTGCTTCCCTGGATTTGTTCCTATGTCCCCTGCATTTGCGCGAGCTTGCCTTCAATTGTTGATGTAACGACGAAGGCCTCGTCAATCCAAGTGTTGTTGGGAAAAGTATCCAATACGGAATGACCCTATCCCACTCTAAGGGTGATAGTACCTCAGCAACAATCAAAGCAAAGCTATTCAAGATTACTTCTTTATGAGATGTAAGAGAGGGGAGAAAGAGATCCACTAACCGATGTCTTCCGCTAATGATTGATCCAATCTTCTCTCCTTGCTGCTTGCTCCCAGCTCCTTGCTCTTTCACTGGCCCAGCTACACCAAGATCCTGCAAAATGGCAAGAGAGGGAAACTACAAGAAGCATACATTCATAATTGATTCAAGGATTAGAATAAATCAAATACACAAGTATAACAATACACCATTGAGACACATGTATATAGAAGAACCTCAAATGCTTTATTAATGGAAGAAGTAAAGTTCAGGAAATGATACAACCATAAAAGGCCCAATCCAGCATCACCTCCCAGCAGAAAGAAATCTCCTCTTCACCTCCTTCAAGCAAATCACCCAATAGTTCTATACTCAAACCAACAGCACTTCCTTACATTCACAAGATTCCAGCCCCCCTAGACCTCATGAGAGAGCTCTATATATAGGAGTTTTGGAGAAAGGATGAGTCAGCTTGAGGCTGGCATGAAGCTGACTAGTGTCCTCTCCCACTTCAGTTATTCTTCAGTTCTTGAGTCCACTTGGAGGTTCTTGCTTCCACTTGGAGATCTAGACCCTCTTACTCATCACTAGTCGAATTCTCTGATCCAAGTGTCATTTTGGAAGCTTCCTGGGCATTGACACCTTGAGGAATGACTGTGCCACTTGGCCAAACTCGCCCAGCGCAGGTAGCCTTCTTTGCAGTTGACATTCAGTGCAGGTACACAGTGGAGCAGTTGACATTCAGCGCAGATGCTCAGTGGAGCAGTTGACATGATCCAGAATTAGCTTGTTTTTGAGTGTTTTCAGGTGGAGAACTGATATTCAGTGCTGCGGTTTGCTGACCTTGTTCCTCTAGGGGTTGGAACAACATGTTTAGGGACTTTGGATCCCTTAGATTATCGACATTTCATGCTTCATGCTGTAAGGCACAAAAATGTCTATAACAGTTGCCCCCTAAAGTATGAGGTCATTTATCGGGTGAAATGCTTTATCAGGAGGATCCGAAGTTCATTCAATCGCTGAGAGGTGACCTGTAATAAAATACAATACAATACATTATTTTTCATTCTGCTTTCATGATCTAGCTGAGGCGGGCATTCCCATGCTCAACGTTATAAATTCATTTTGGTACATAGAACAGACGATCGTCTGATGGTAGACTGATAATTCTCCGCTGAAATTATCATCCTTTGAATAGGATGATCATCTGCTGCAATGATGTACATGTCAAATGTCTTTATATTTCCCGAATATATATCGCAGCCCGGATGGATGAAACTAGATCCGGGGTCTTCAAACTCGTTCGATCTTCACTCTAAGTACAAGTCTATCCATGTGAGAATTGCACTGAAGTCGAACATGGAAAGACATCGCTTGATTACCGGTCAATGATGTAAACCATTAACAAGCGCGAGAGGAATCACCGATAATGATAATGACCCTCAAGGTACTGCAGTACAATTCACGTGGTGTGAATAAAGGACTTGGCGTTGAACACCATGCAAAATCTTCTGGTCGAAGGTCATTGATGTATACCTGTCGCCGGAAGTGAGAAACTTGCCATTGAGGCATGCAAGCTTCAAAGTACTGAGGGGGGTGTTCCTAGATCAACTTCTCGGATAATGAGCTGAAGTCGACAAGAAGCGATCCGTCAAAGGAGGGCCTTAATGAATCCCACATCAGTGACACGGAACGGAGCTAATGATTTTAGTGGAGGTGAAAACAATCTGTGACATATGATTCAGGGTGGCGATCATGGGTGGATGAAGGATAATGTATGGCAGTGGATGGGACACGGTTGACTCTTTCTGAACAACATCTCTTGAACATATAACGACACTGATGCGATGGATTGGTAGCATTACCCCAAATGTGGATGGTTTGGCGAGGACCATGGTGATGAGACCGGTGAATGAAACAACCCAACCCGATGTGATACGGAGGAAAAGTGTCATGTTCAAGAGCGACTTGCTACCATTAAAGCTTTGAGGTTCTCCCAATTTTTCCCCAGTCATTTCTGACCAGTACCTTTTTATTTTTGTCAAGCTTGAGGAGGATAACATATGCTTGTTTTATAACCTGCCCTTCGGGCAAGCCCATCGCTATATTTTAACGAGCCTAGCGATAGGGAAACTCGTTCTCGTCTAAAGACAAGTTTGTCGCTATTTAATCATTTTAACGAGTCTAACGACAAGGAAAACTTGGTCCTTTTCATTTTTAGAGAGTCTGAAAAGGTACAGAAAGTTAACTCCAAAATTCCTTTTTCGTCATCTAATCCCTTAAGTCCGAAAAAGTATAAAACAATACAGAAGGGATGAGTTTTCGATAATTTTAACGAGCCGAATAAAACAAGCGCTCGACCTTTTTGTGCAATAATCCCTCAGGTCCAAAAAGATTAAAATCTAGAGGAGGGATAGCTCTTCTGGTCATTTTAATGAGCTGGAAGGCCAAAACTCGGCAAAATTTTCATATTTTACGAGTCAGATGAAAAGAGCTCAAAGAAGACTCGTCTTTTGAGGAACGAGTGATAAACAGGGATAGCAGCAGATTCCAGGTACAGGTTGGAATTTTCCAATCATGGCAGTGTCACAAGGATGGCTAGGTGAAATCACTCTTCACAGCTGTTCCTCAAAATGGGTAAACAATCATATGGAGGTGAACGATCGGCCAAATGGAATGGAGGTGGCAGGTGCAAAACACGACCAAGGCTTTTTATGGCTAATAATTTTACGATCACAAATGGTTATTTACCGGTACTGGGTTCATTTTTTAAAGAGCTCGAATGCGCCAAAACACTGCTCAATCTTATGTTTATTTTTTAACGAGCATGAACTATGTGCTAAAACTGCTCGGATCTCGCTTTTCTATTTTTTAACGAGCATAAATTCCGCGGTAAAACTGCTCGATATACCAGTCATAAGATAAGAAATGTCTCCTGTAAGATCCCATTTTTTATAGAGCTCGCGCCTCACATAAGCTATGCTCCCTCTCATCCTTTCTTTATGCAAGTTCAGAAACGGCTAATCCCAATGACAGATAAATAACCGCTCTTAGCTTACACTCCAAAAGGTTTGCATGCCCCCAGGTATAAGGTACAATTTCAAGGCTGCCCCTCCTCTCCCCCACCTCTGCTTTTCTTTGGGTGTTCACAGCTACTTGTCGTCTTGCTAGTCTAATGTTAACGATACTTGTCTTCTCGTTATTTTTAACAGGTCTTATGCGGTACTTGTCTTCCCGTCAGCCTAACTTTTGACAGCTCTTTTGCAAGATCGCAAGAGAACAGCTACTTGCGACAAGAGAAGAACACTACTCAAAGACAAAACATATGTGTTATTGAGGGAGGCTTGCCTCTTTCTGGTTACCCAAAGATTGTTTTGTTAACTTCTTCAAACGAAAACATTTCTTCGGCACTGTCTACCGAAGTAGACAATGGTGAATGACCTTTGTCAAACAAGTGACCTTGACAACAGAATCTTATTCCAGAACAACCCCTCTTCCAACCACGGACGGGGTACGGACTAGTCATATTCTCTCGCGGAAATTCTACCTTCTACCCAAGGTTTCCTCTGCCCGAAGCAGACCAGGATGCATGCCCCCTGGGTTCCAGTCCCATCTTTCCGAATCACTCGCACTCATCGGGAAGGAGGACTGGGGGTGGAGACATTTCTTGATTGAATAGACCATTCAGGGTTGGTATGTGACTATTTGCGATGCGTGATCCCGGAAATGAAAGTTGGTCTACGAGCTTGACCATCCTTCCTTCGTGTGGAAAACACATTACTCTAAAGAGTGAGGAGACTATAGCTCCCATGCAATATATATAGTCTCATCCAAGGAGTAGGTTATAATCCAAGGGTCCTTGAACGACCATCATGTTCATTTGAACGGTCTTCCCTTTCAATGTAACAGGCACATTGGGGAGGATCCCTAATGGTCGACTGGTTCCTTTATCAAAACCCGAGAGATTTCTTATCTCAGGCAAAAGCGCCGGGGAACCCAGTGCTTTCCAAGCAATAGAGGAAAGGATACTCACAGATGCCCCTTCATCAATGATAGTTCCAGCCATTACCATTCTGTAAATTTGGACTATAATTCTGAATGGTATACTGGCTGGTAACTGGGGTCTGCCTAGTTGGTTCCAATCAAAGGACACAACCAGGTTGCTTGGTGGTGGGACCGAATACACGGCCGGATATGACCCTGACGATGTTCCTTCCTGCGATAAAGGAATGGGCGCATTGCCCTGATGCTCATCAGAGTCGGTGTTGATGAAAAGAATCTGGATGGTGTCATCTTTATTCTCTTCAGTGAGGGTGTCATTTGAAGATGAATCTTCATTGACGGTGTCATTTGAAGATGAAACCTCTGGAGGCAGAACCGGGTCAACTGCCGTTTCGACCTTTAGACTTTCGTCTGGTTTGGATTCAGTAGGTTCATTTTCAATGACTGACGCTTCAGCTGACCACTTGAGCGGGCCAGCTGTATTTTCAACCAACGAAGGACTTGGCACGAGTTTTTTGTATCCAGGAGGAAGTCTCAACGGTGAAACTGGGCGATCTTCCAAAACTCTCTTCGCTTCGTCTAAGAAGGGACAACGGTGGATGGTGTGATCGCCTTCACACAGTCTGCAGGGGGATCTGGCTCCTCCTCTTTGTCTTGAACCTTCACTTTCGCTGGTCGACGGTAAGCATTCAACATGGCTATCAGAGGTTGATGCTCTCGAATTGTGCTAACGAGGAGACCAGTCCCTTAGTATCCGGGGAATACAGGGACAATCTCTATGGAAGTGGTCTCCTTTACATATGAAACATGGCGATTTAGGCCCGGTCTGTGCTGTGTGTGGATTTTTGTCAGATTTCTTTTGCTTGCCCCTAGTCGCCTTAGGCTCCTTCTTCTTCTTCTCTCTCTTCTTCTTCTCCTTCTTCTCCATGGGAGCTTGGATTTTGCCGGCTCTACCTTGCGAAGATGAAGGATTGGAGGAAGAGTTATAGGAAGTAGAGGGCTGGTGGGCAGCTCTAGACTGATCTAACTATTGACTCGACTGTTCAGGAACCATGGTGTTCTGAACTACATTGGTTGAGAATAGCCAAATTGGTAGGCCAATTGTCAGTCCTGGAAGCGACAATGTGGCCATGTGGGGCGCACCAACTTCTCCCCAAGAGGAGAAAGGACTAGGATTCCCATCATGTGGAATTCCTTGGTTGGGGCGTTCCATGTTCTCAACCTACAGATCAACGCAGGAATAGGAGGTGATTATGTTCCGTTTAAAATAAATTTTATAACGACGCTTTAGACACAACTTGCATTTTCACTTTTTAAGAGTCGAGAAAAAGCTAAAGATGACTCTAGTCTCCTTCGATGTTTTAAC
The DNA here is from genome assembly GCA_031772625.1 of Pinus tabuliformis. Taxonomy (NCBI): domain Eukaryota; kingdom Viridiplantae; phylum Streptophyta; class Pinopsida; order Pinales; family Pinaceae; genus Pinus; species Pinus tabuliformis. The sequence goes on from CM062807.1 coordinate 543,641,652, forward strand.
GAGCCCGAAGTGACAAATGCTCGGATGGACTTTTTCAGTTATAGAGTTTGAAAAAGGCCAAAAGAAACTACTCTAGAGTTCTAGGCAGAGGGTGTGCCAAACTTTTCGCAAAACCACAGAATACGTTTTACGGTACGAGTGGTCGATCTTCGTGAATGCTGTGTTCACTGCATTGCGATCAGTAGGGCGGCCGACACGGTTTCCTATGGATAAAGGCTTTGTTCCTATAGGGGTCTCCCAATATATACGCGACGGTACGTGGGAGCACAAGTCCGTATTGATACTTATCGCTTCACCGTGGAGGAATCACCCAACCACTCAACGCTAAGATATCACGTTTAACGATGTCGGAACACGTCTCTAGCTGTTGTGCCCTACAACAACCCCCCATTTCATAACATTTTTATCACAAACAATTTACATATGAGATGGGTCCCTTTTAAAATTTTTAATTGGCATTAATAAACTTGTTCCAATAAGGTATGATAATCAAATGAATTTGTGCATAAAACCCTTGTTGAACAAATAATGAGCAATTTTTGAGGTTAATCGCAAAGTTGGTTACCATCTTGGTTCTTCCCGATGCGATATCGCTATCGGCCATCGGCGATAGCCAATGCACACAAAGAAAAAGCACATACCTTTTCCCCGATGCGACACGATATCGACAATCAACTATCGGCGCTATTTCTTGTGAAAAATGTTTTAAAGCTCCGACCCGATGCGATATTGCTATCGGCAGTCGGCAGAATCCTATGCAGTTTCATAAGGCGTTCATATCTTTTCCCGATGCGACATCGCTATCGGCATTCGGTAAAGCAATTGATATACATTTCGGGATTATGTACGCGTGCTAATACAATGTCGCAATCGGCGTTCGCTAAAGATCTTTTCCAAATGATAATGTCATTCACACTTCCGATGCGATGCGATGACGCTTAATGATGACCTCAGTTTCCAAAAGGTGATTATTTCAAAGCATTAAAGTTATATTTAAATCCGATGTGACAAAAGCTCAGATTTCAAAATGCCGTTAAGTAAAGGGATAAGGTAATGCATGCGTATTTAAAGCTTTGCCCCTTCGAATTAACGAGCAATTACGATTAGACCTTTGAAAAAATCTATTGCACGCTTTAAGGGGTCATTCGGTTTAATAACTTAAGTAATGGTCATTTATGGAACTGCAGGCCGTAAAATCACCATCATTACGTCTACGATGCCTTCTCAAATCATTAGATCCGCAGCCTCTTTTAGAAATAATCTCACCACGCTTCAAATAATATATCTATCCCGTTATGGATTGTCATTGTTATTTCTTTGTTACGATTTCTCTTGCATTTGTGTAGAATTCAACTGTCGAGAGAAGTCTGAATATGATGGGAAAGAAGTTCAAGAAGGTGGCAGGTTCTACTGCGACACCTGCCTCAGGCCAAGCTGCTACAGTTTCAAAGAAAGGCTTAATCTCAGATACTACATGCACTGGTCTTACTGGTACTACATGGCAAGGGACATACAATTTGCTAGAAGCAGAACAACCAGAAACGACAGTAACGGAGGCAAGTGTAGATGAACTAAGAAAGTCTGAGGCAACTCTTAAAGATTTGGCTGACTCCTTTCTGCACAGAATAGCAGCCAGAGAACAAGTCTTGCCTTATACTGATGTGGTACGTTGGGCAATTGAAGAAATTACTCTCACTAATAGAACCTTCCATACTACGGATGGAAGGATTTTCGGTTCCTTCAAGCCTGACGATTTGAGACGGATGTATCATTTGCCCAATCCCGAGCAAGTCTATAACAGAGCCTTTGTGGAGAAATTCGCCAGAGAAAATGAATCACCAGCCGAACCTCTCCGAGATTGGAGGCAAAATCCAGCAAAACACAAGCAGGATATGTCGGGTAAGTACTCCAATGCTTCTTTGGCTTCACCTTACTGTTATGCTGGAATTATGATGTGTAGATTGTGGGGATTTCATGATTCTGCAAATATCCATGTTGATATGGTTCCCTTAATGGAAGCGGCCGTCAATAGTATAATCATGGATTGGGCCACTATTCTGTCTGATAAGTTGGTCTTAGCTATTCGTGAGTTTAGGGCCAAAACCAGAGTCACCGAGAGAAAAATCCCACCCTTCTATTACTCTGCCTACATTATGGATACCCTTTGTTTTAATTCTGAGTTTCCTGTCCTTGCTTGGAGATGGACAACCCATGACCCAACACCTATTCATTTGTATCATCGTAAATTGTGGAAACCCTCTCACAAAAACCATTTGTATCAAATTTGCAATGGTTTTATGGTTCCCGTTCACTATTCTATTTTTGACAGACCTATCCCTAGAATTTCCTATGAAGCCTCTTTTGACCTACCAGCCGTAGCCCATTGGTTCGGCGAAGAATATTTTTCCTATGTCAGAGTTTTTGGAAGCAAGGCTAGGCCACATGTTCTTCCCTTGTACATCCCAGACAAATTGTTAGCCCGAGAAATCTCCTATCAGATCATGTCTGAGGGTGTCACACAAACTCTCAAAGAAGAGAAGAAGAGAGGATGGCCAGCTTTTCCTTTGAGAATTGGAGTTTACACGCTGCTAAATTATAAGCATGCAGAAAAGGAAGCAGCGAAACTCCAAATGGTATCTCTAGCTTCTATTCCCAACAGACTCTATGACCCGAAAAAGACTGCTTTCATTGCCTTGGAACAGGCTAAACTGACAAAGGTTGTTCATCAAGAAGACCAGTTTGACGACCTGTTCATGGGCGCCGATTCAATAAGCCAAGTCAAACAACTTGCTGCAATGAGATATGAAGATGTGGAATTAACTGAATTTAATAAACTTAGAAAGCAAAGGTTGCAAACTTTGCCTCTAAATTTATTATCCACAACCCCAGCTTCATCCTCAAGCGAGCCTGATCAGCTGGAAATAAATTCACCTCCTGTTACAACTGGAGAATAGGAGGAAAAGCAAAACAAGCTGCAGGCAGAAAAGCATAGAAGAGAACAAATAGAAAGGCAGGAAAAGGCACAAATTGAACAAGAGCAAAGAAGGCAAAAGGAGCTAGAAGAACAGAGGAAAAGAGAGGAAGAAGAAAAATCAAAGAAAGAACTGGAAGATAGGCAGAAAAAGGAATTGGAGGAACAGCAACAGCGGAAGGCATTCGAGGAGTGGCAGAGGATTGAAAAAGAGAAAGAACAGAGTAAGCAAATCTCTGCTGATACTGAATTGATTAAAGAATGGAACCAATTTGATTCCATTATAAGTGGTAAGGAAGCCTCCAAAGACTCAAATGCCTCAAAGACTCCCGATACTATGTTTTCTCCGGTTCTTGAAGGAACCAGCGGCCCACCCATGGTACAGAATGTTGAGGAAATTACTCAAGAATCATCTGATCAAATTGATCTTCAGGTAGAGGAAATTCCTCCCCTAGACATTTTCTACAGCCCTAAGCATAGAGCCGTTGTAAGGCGCTCAAGAAAGAGACGAAGGATTGATCAACTTTCTGTTTCAACTGAGCAAACAGTCACGGGCAATGTCGTCTGGAAGGGAGAATTAGATCCCTCTGAAGATTTGACAAAGCTATCGCAATTTGCGGGAGCTTATTCAGCGGCAACCATTGACAAAGCATCCGAGGTGAGTCTTCTTTTGAAGACTAAAGAGCATGAGGCATATGCATTGCAAGCAGAAGTGATAGAAGCAAGGAATAAGGCAGCACAGGCAGAAGAACAATTGCTGGCCCAACAACAAGAGAATCATTTGTTAACCCAGCAAATTGAAAAACTGAGGATAGACCAAAGTGACATTCAAAAAGCACAAGAATTGTCAGAAGCATTATCCCAGTTGGAGGCATCGAATGAGCTGTTGATGAAATCTAAAGAGGAGCAAATAATTCAGCTATCAGCACAGCTTGAAAGTGTCAAAGGTGCCAAGAGTATTGATGATTTCAGAACATAGGCAACTCTCATAAACGGCGCATTGATATCTCAGACCAAACTCTTGTGCCAACAACTAGTTGAAGCTGAGATACTTTGTGACACATCTACAGCAGTATGTGAGCAAATCGAGAAAGCCAGGGGTAACTTGGATCAAGCCGAAGAAGATATAACAGAGTATATTGAATGGCAAGACACTCCAGAAGGGAAAGCGGCAAATTTTTCCCGAATCTGTGTAACATACAAAGACATACTTTTCATGGAATGGAACACACAGGTAATGAAGGCAGAAAGGGCAGCATCCAGATGCAAAACGATTGCCAGAAACATGATCGATCTAGTCAATGATACATTGTACCTGGCAAACATGATTTCACAATGTACACCTGGAAACATAACAACCGCCAACATGCTGGAGCACAGGAATTATCCTGAGCTGGAGACACAAGGGCGGTTAATTGCTGGAGTGAATACCTTGACTGCCGACGCATACTGGCTTTTCCTGATTAAACCACATTCTCAAAGGTCGGCTCTTAACTGCCTAACAGATGCTCTCCGATACCTGATTGCCAATTTCCGAGATGCCACATACGATGCACAGCTGACTTCACGCCTCAATACTCCACCAGAAGTAGAGCCAATGCTGGCGATATGTCAGCGAAGGAGTAAAGGCAAAGAGACCTCTGACTGAAACATCGCCGCCGACTGCCGAATCACCCAAATGCACAATGATATTTGTTAATGCCGATTTAGTTGTTTTTCAGTTTTAGATATTTAGATATTTTTAGATTAGCATAGTATTTATAGACCCTTTCATTGTTTTGGAAAGGGTCGTAAAATTTTGTAAAAGACTTAAAGGCTGAAGTTTGCACTATTGTGCTTCAGTCTATATTCTTTTTGAAACTCGACCACTGGTCCTTAATTTTACTTGGAATGCTGTTTTAAGTAAATTGTGCACTATTGTCGTTTGCTTGGGATGCTTTCTGGTTAGAAGGAAGGACTGCGACATAGCGATTAATATATTGGATTGATCAAACAGCTTGCATGGTACTATTATCTGTATCTGTTCTTTTTCTATTATATAAATTGCTGTGTTATTACTTTGCTATTATTGATTACATGTATGCGATATAACAGCAAATCTGCATTTCATATCACTATTGAATGTTTTGTGATTTGTTATCTCTTTTAATCATGCGTGTAACAATGATATAAATGAATGAGTGCAGTAATTCGCTATTATCGCTCTGCATAACTATTTATGCAGAGCAATCTTAAATGGTTTAAACATTTATGCTTACTGTTAGTGACATCTATATGCCTGCCATTAAGCATAGGTTATCAAACGCTGCATTATCTGAATTGATAAGTCCCGGGATTAGCTTATAGTTATTATATTTCTTTTATAGTTTAGTTATTTGTTTCTTATCACTTCATATCGTAAATCATTCATTCATCCCGTTTACTTATAATCTTTGGGAAACTGGTCCCATTATCCCCAGTCGGAGCCACTATTCCAAACGGAAAAGGAGCTGCACTAAGTTCCGGACCGGGTGGTTTCCCCGATGTTGTTGCAACGAATTTCGGGGCATCAACATTTTTGGCGCTAGAAGGAGGGCCATCAACTGTGAATGGCAAGTAGGTCCAGGTCCACAAACCATTCTAAGAGTAATTCCCCCTCCAAACCCTCTTCTCCTTCTCAATCACATGCTGGTTCTCCAGCACATGATCAAGAAAAAGAAGAATCAACCACCACTGCTCACACCCATCATATTTCAGAACATTTAAGTCTTGAATCCCCTGAAGTTCAGTCTCTTATCCATAAACTTCAGAGATTCTCGATCTCGCCTCAGAAATCTGAAGTATCACAAAGCAGTGTGACTTCGCAGTTAAGCTTATCTCATCCACTTACCAGACTTCAAAGTGAAAAACTCGGTATTGAACCTACTGAGTTTCCTTTACCAAAAAGGAAAAAGGCTAAAAAGATTACTGAAGTATCTGATAGTGAAGATCTTTCTTCCATATCTTCCATTTCCACTCCTCCTCTGCGAAGCCAACCATCCACTCCTTCATTACACACTGTTGTTTGTCAGGGAATAAGTACTACAGCATCTCAAGCTACTCTCGCTCCAACAACTTCTTCTCCTCAGTCAGCTGGAATCCCAATAGTAGTAACAACTATTATCGCCAGCATAATGGCAGATCCATGGACTACGCCAGGTGCAGTCAATATGCCCGGACCATTACATGATCTACCTGATGCTCCCGAAAAATGGTTGCCTAAATTTAATCCAGATAACGGAACACAAGCTGAAGAACATATTAACAATTTCATGTTAGCAGTTAACTTAAAAGGAGTGACAGAACAAGATGTTGTTGTCAGACTTTTCCCTTATACCCTGCAAGGATCGGCAGGATCCTGGTACTTCTCTTTACCTTCTGGTTCTATTACCAGCTGGACTACATGCCAAGAGCAGTTCCTTACCAAATATGGAGATGACAGGTCTCTGGCGACTTTAATAAATGACCTCTCCAATTTGAGAATAGAACATAGGGAACCAATAAAGGAGTTTAATGCTCGATTCAACAAACTCCTAAATAAAATCCCCACCGCTTTGAAGCCAAGTGAACAAATCAGGAGCGAATGGTATATTACTGCCCTCCCTTCCAACATAGCCATTTTTGTTGACAGGGCTGGCAAACCTACCTTAGCCGAGAATATGAAGGAAGCACTTGCCGTTGAAAAGCGTATTAATGCTCTAGAGAAGAAAGCTGCCTTGGAGGACAGAAAATCCAAAAAAGTTTCATTTAAAGAAGATTCTAAGAAAAAGACCCCAAAGGACCCGTACGACATGGAAGGTTTACAAAAGGTCCTTAAAACATTGTCTAATGAAATGGTTGAAATTAAAAAACAGGTGGCTGAAACTTCGAACAAAAGACCATTTAGAACTTTCAAGAAAACTGAAACAAAGCCACCCAATGTTATATCTAATGCAGACTCTGAACAGGAAGAAGAAGAAGAGGAATCAACCTCTCAAACGGATGATGAAGAAGAAGTAGTTGAGTGTCACGGCATGTGGGATTTCATACTCCCAAATTCTGACACCGAGAATCAAGAAGAAGCTTTTCCTGTTACTACAAGAAGTAAAATCGCTTCTGAACCTACTCAAACAACTACAAAAAAGAGGAGTGCAGGTGCTGCCACACCAAAAGAAAAAGTTCTTCCAAAGAAATCTCCGGTAGCAGCCCCTCAAAACCAACCTCCGATTTCTAACTCTCCTTCAACATCCAAGACACTAGTGCTATCTGACTCCATGGAGTATAATATTGTTGATGATATGAAAAAGACTAAGGCAAACATAACCATGTTTGAACTAAGTAAGTTAAAACATCAGCAGAAATTGCTCCTAAGAGAATATAACGCTGTCCCCTCTTCCCCTCTTCCCAGTTCAAAAGCTGCTAATGATTCAGGACAACCCCCTCCAGATATGGTCGAAGCTACCGATTCGGTTCTGATCGGAGACAGATCCAATTCTCATACCCCACCTTTCTTACTCACCTATGAAATCTATAATCGAAATCTGCATAACTGTTTAATTGATTCAGGGGCTTCATCTAATATTATGCCAGCTTCAGTTTGTTCTAAACTGAACATAGAACCCCAGAAGTCCGCAATTCATATTGTACAGTTAGACAGAACCAAAGTACAGGTTATTGGAGAAATTAATTCCGTGACTATCAGGTTGTCTGCTGATCCCAGAATAGTACAGAGAATAGATATTTTGATTGCTGACATACCTGAATTCTATGGTTTAATTCTGAGCAGAGATTGGTCTGAGAAACTGCATGGATACATTTCCACGGATTGGTCACATATGTGGCTCCCCTACAAGGGTAAGCCAAATCAAATAAGGATCGACCGCGAGAAACACATGACTCACACAGTAACCGATTTCGAACAAGAAAACCAGCCTGTGGCCTTCAACAACAACATTTTGGGAAATTATTCCTCAGAATCATTCTTTGGCAACTTTGTTGCCCAATCTTCCCCTTTTTTAGTTAACCATTGTACATCTCAAGTAGAAAATTTTTCACAAACCAATTTATCCAAATGCTTCAACGAAAATCAAAAAGATGTAAATATTTTTGTTGATTCTCCTTTATTTTGGTCTTTGTATTTTGATGGCTCTAAGTCCAGTGAGGGGTCAGGAGCAGGTTGCATTTTGGTTAGTCCGCAAGGCGAAAAAACAATGCTATCCTGTCGATTAGAATTTGAATGCACCAATAACACGGCCGAATAAGAAGCTCTAGTGCAGGGACTATATAAGGCAATTGACCTTAAAGTCCAATATATAAAAGTATTCGGTGATAGTGAGATCATTGTTAAACAGGTAAGAAATACAATTCATTGCCTTTCAAGCCACCTTAAGCATTATCAATCGCTAGTGCAAGATCTTACTTTGCATTTCTCAGCATTCAACATTTCTTCAGTTCCAAGATCACAAAACTCGGCAGCTGATTTACTAGCCAACGTAGCTTCCAAACTCCTCCCTTCCGAAGACTATAGCCTTGATAGATTTTCTATAGAATTAATTTTCAGGCCTTCAGTTCCCGATAACATCACTAACTGGAGGGTTTTCAACCATGACGAGGACATCTTGCAATTCTTAACCTCTGAAAAGTCTTATGACAATCAAATCATTGAAGAGCATGACCATGATTCTCAAATGAAAGAAACATCTCAAGATAACGCGATTCCTAAGCCTGTGGTAAAGCTCGAAGACCTTTATGACATTAAAGATAGGTTCAAACCTGTAATTAATGCAAAACTCCAAAGCTCTACTCTTAGGTTTGAATCAATCAATTTGGGAACAGATCAAGCTCCTCAAAATATCAACTTAGGACTAGGACTTTCTATAGAAGAAAAGGAAGCATTCATCAAACTCTTAAGGAAAAACAAGCAAGTTTTTGCTTGGAAGTATGACGACCTCAAGACATATGATACATCTATCATACAACATACTATTCCTATGCTTCCCGATCAAAAACCTATCCAGCAGAAGTTAAGAAAAATACACCCGAATTTGGAGAGCCAAATAAAGTCGGAACTTAATAAACTCTTAAAAGCTAAGATTATCTTCCCTGTCCGACACTCAAACTGGGTCTCCAATATGGTTCCAGTTAGGAAGAAAAACGGCGACATTCGAATCTGTATTGATTTCAGAAACTTGAATAGGGCAAGCTTGAAAGATAATTTCCCACTGCCTACCATGGAACAAATCCTCCAATCGGTAGCAGGATCTGAATTGATGTCCTTTCTCGACGGTTTCTCAGGATATAATCAAGTGTTGGTCCATCCTGATGACCAACTAAAGACTACATTCAGGACAAAATGGGGAACTTATGCATATCAAAAGATGCCTTTTGGACTCATAAATGCAGGAGCAACATTCCAAAGAGCTATGGATACAGCCTTTAGAGGGTTAATTAATCGCACAGTAGTCGTCTACCTCGATGATATTACTGTGTATTCTAAAAAGAGATATAACCACTTGCATGATTTAAAACAGATTTTTCAACGATGCAAAACATATGGTATCTCTCTCAACCCGAAAAAGTCTTTCTTTGCTCTCAACCAGGGTAAGCTTCTAGGGTTTATTGTATCTAAAGATGGCATTTATGTAGATCCTGATCGAATTAAGGAAATTTCTGAAATTCCTTTTCCGCACAACAAAAAATCGATGCAGTCGTTTCTAGGGCAGATTAATTTCGTTAAACGATTCGTTCCAGATTTTTCACAGATTGTACTACCACTACAAACGATGATTAAAAAGAATTCAACCTTCAGATGGGGAATAGAGGAAAAGCAAGCTTTTAATGATATTAAGCAATCAATAATCAATGTCCCAGCTCTGAATACTCCAAATCTTTCTAATCATTTTATATTATATACCATTGCATCCGACTTATCTTACGCAGCAGTGCTCACCCAGTTGAATGATGACAATTTGGAAGCGCCTATCTCGTTCTTCAGTTCAAACTTTCAAGGCGCCGAATTAAACTATTCCGATATTGAAAAACAAGCTTTTGCTGTCTTTAAAGCAGTCAAACATTATCGACCCTTTCTTTTAAAAACCCATACTAAAGTAATAGTTCCTTTCTCAGCAGTTAGGCAACTATTAATCCAAAAGGAATTGGGAGAAAAGAGGGCAAATTGGGTCGCAGCCCTTCAAGAATATGATCTAGAAATAAAGCCAGCAAAGTTTATTAAAGGTCAAGGTTTTTGCAGGATATTAGCAGGAGCATCAAACATTCCTGAATCAAGTGATACAGAGCAAACCCAAGAAGTTAATCAGCTAAGTATACCGGATTCCGAATCTCAATATTCAGATCTGATCTTTTATTTAAAGAATGGTTATGCACCTACCAATTTGTCCTACAAGAACAAAAGAGCCATTAGATTGAAAGCTAAGAGTTTTTCCCTTATTAATGATGTGCTCTTCAGGAGAAACTATGATTCTGTCCTATTAAGATGCCTTGAGAAACCTGAAGCTCAAAAGGTTTTGCAGGAGCTACACGATGGACCGGCAGGAGGACATTTTGGAGCTGATACAACAGCTCATAAAGTCATTCATGCTGGATATTATTGGCCTACTTTGTTTAAGGACGCTCATGAATATGTAAGGAAATGCATCAAATGCCAAACTGCCAGTGGAAGACAACAAAAGCCAGCTTTCCCTTTGCAACCGATCAACATTGAACAACCTTTTGAACAATGGGGATTGGACATCATTGGAGAAATAAATCCTTCTTCTTCCAAGCAACACAAGTATATCCTTACAGCAACTGATTACTTTACAAAGTGGGTAGAAGCAGTTCCGTTAAAGACAACAAACTCTGAGGCGATCATTGAATTTATAGATCAGTTCATCATTACCAGGTTTGGTGTTCCAAACGCTCTCGTCTTTGATAATGCTTCTTACTTCTCAGGTAATGCAATGATTGATTTCGCTATCAAAAGGGGATTTAAATTAAAGTATTCTGCTAATTACTATCCTCAGGGTAATGGCCTAGCAGAATCAACAAATAAAAACCTAATCAAGATCATTAAGCGAACAATCGAAGAGAATCATAAGAATTGGCATAAATCCTTGGTATTTGCATTATGGGCCGATAGGATAACACAGAAAGCTTCCATAGGGACCTCTCCGTTTAATCTCGTCTATGGAAAAGAAGCAATCGTACCAACCAACCTTCTTCTTCCATCTCTAGCCTTAGTGCAATTTATCGACGAAACTCCTTCTTCTTCTATACAGTATAGATATGATCAAATTCTTAAACTTGAAGAAGAAAGCGAAAAAGCCAAGGTTACACATGCTAAACATCAGCAAGTCATTAAGGCAGCTTTTGACCTGGCCTCATCTAGTCCTAAACGATTCCAAGTCGGAGATCTAGTCCTGAAATGGGACAAAGCCCATGAAGACAAAGGTAAACATACCAAATTTCAAAAACTGTGGCTAGGACCATTTCAGATCTGTGAAAAAGTAGGCCATTCCACATTCATACTTCAAAATCTATCAGGGGTGAGGGATTCTCTCCCTGTCAATGGTCTAATCTTGAAGAAATTCTTTAATTGAGGAGGTAACCCCTTCTCTTTGTAGTTTGATAGTTTTTATATAGTTTGTAGGATTTGTAGAAATAAGAATGTGGGACATTTCCCATTGACCTTTCGCTGTAATTAAAAGCTGTCTCGCCATGACAATATTAGTATTTACTTTTGGATAATAGCGTCTTAAACCAAGAGAGATCATTTCTAGGAAATTAGATATCTTTTTATTCTGAACATCACAGTCTAATCTTTGTAAACTTCACTCTGAACGAAGTTCTATGAGTTATCTTGGGTGTTCGAAATTAGTCCCCAAAGGTTATCTATATGAAAATAGGAGCTAATTCATCTTCAGTATCTTTAACTCTTAAACCTGTCATCCATTTATTCTTAAGAAGATAGTTGTTCATCCCATTCACCAAAAAAGTTTATGATTACTCAGAGTGTAATTCTAAAATATAGAAGATTAAAGATAAGAGGTCTTATTACAAGCCTGCTTACCATGTTCATAGGAAAATAATTTAACTGACATTACCAAAACTGCATATCAAACAGGGTAATGGCTTGAAATTTCAAGACAAGGGGTCTCATCACGAGCCAGCTTGTTCAGTTTAATTACTACCCGTGAATGGCATTGTCATTTATCTGGCCACCAAACCAGGACAATGGCTTTTATCTTAAGCAAAGAAGAAAGTGAAATTCAAAAAATACGAAAATATCTTTTGAATTCATTCTGTTTAGTCACACTCTAAGGTGAATGGAACAATGGACAACAACATGGTTAAAAGGTAACCATGCCGAGACTATGAATGTTTGCTGCCAGCAGAGGCTCTACCTGTGACAGAGGAGTTTATTTTAAAAAGCTGATATGGAAAAGTTTTCTATTTTTACCTTTATAAACCAACAAGGACTTATTTTAATACTCAAAGTGCATTTATAAAAAGAGGAAGTCAAATGAAGAAACCTGTTTTATTCAGAATCAATAGACATCTAGTTATATTAGAAAGTTCCTTTCCTTTATAAAGACTCTATTTGAAAAGGTGTAAGTATATTTATTAGTCCAGAGATAACTGGTTCTGCCAGCGAATCGCCAATTGTTGTGCCCTACAACAACCCCCCATTTCATAACATTTTTATCACAAACAATTTACATATGAGATGGGTCCCTTTTAAAAATTTTAATTGGCATTAATAAACTTGTTCCAATAAGGTATGATAATCAAATGAATTTGTGCATAAAACCCTTGTTGAACAAATAATGAGCAATTTTTGAGGTTAATCGCAAAGTTGGTTACCATCTTGGTTCTTCCCGATGCGATATCGCTATCGGCCATCGGCGATAGCCAATGCACACAAAGAAAAAGCACATACCTTTTCCCCGATGCGACACGATATCGGCAATCAACTATCGGCGCTATTTCTTGTGAAAAATGTTTTAAAGCTCCGACCCGATGCGATATCGCTATCGGCAGTCGGCAGAATCCTATGCAGTTTCATAAGGCGTTCATATCTTTTCCCGATGCGACATCGCTATCGGCATTCGGTAAATCAATTGATATACATTTCGGGATTATGTACGCGCGCTAATACAATGTCGCAATCGGCGTTCGCTAAAGATCTTTCCCAAATGATAATGTCATTCACACTTCCGATGCGATGCGATGACGCTTAATGATGACCTCAGTTTCCAAAAGGTGATTATTTCAAAGCATTAAAGTTATATTTAAATCCGATGTGACAAAAGCTCAGATTTCAAAATGCCGTTAAGTAAAGGGATAAGGTAATGCATGCGTATTTAAAGCTTTGCCCCTTCGAATTAACGAGCAATTACGATTAGACCTTTGAAAAAATCTATTGCACGCTTTAAGGGGTCATTCGGTTTAATAACTTAAGTAATGGTCATTTATGGAACTGCAGGCCGTAAAATCACCATCATTACGTCTACGGTGCCTTCTCAAATCATTAGATCCGCAGCCTCTTTTAGAAATAATCTCACCACGCTTCAAATAATATATCTATCCCGTTATGGATTGTCATTGTTATTTCTTTGTTACGATTTCTCTTGCATTTGTGTAGAATTCAACTGTCGAGAGAAGTCTGAATATGATGGGAAAGAAGTTCAAGAAGGTGGCAGGTTCTACTGCGACACCTGCCTCAGGCCAAGCTGCTACAGTTTCAAAGAAAGGCTTAATCTCAGATACTACATGCACTGGTCTTACTGGTACTACATGGCAAGGGACATACAATTTGCTAGAAGCAGAACAACCAGAAACGACAGTAACGGAGGCAAGTGTAGATGAACTAAGAAAGTCTGAGGCAACTCTTAAAGATTTGGCTGACTCCTTTCTGCACAGAATAGCAGCCAGAGAACAAGTCTTGCCTTATACTGATGTGGTACGTTGGGCAATTGAAGAAATTACTCTCACTAATAGAACCTTCCATACTAAGGATGGAAGGATTTTCGGTTCCTTCAAGCCTGACGATTTGAGACGGATGTATCATTTGCCCAATCCCGAGCAAGTCTATAACAGAGCCTTTGTGGAGAAATTCGCCAGAGAAAATGAATCACCAGCCGAACCTCTCCGAGATTGGAGGCAAAATCCAGCAAAACACAAGCAGGATATGTCGGGTAAGTACTCCAATGCTTCTTTGGCTTCACCTTACTGTTATGCTGGAATTATGATGTGTAGATTGTGGGGATTTCATGATTCTGCAAATATCCATGTTGATATGGTTCCCTTAATGGAAGCGGCCGTCAATAGTATAATCATGGATTGGGCCACTATTCTGTCTGATAAGTTGGTCTTAGCTATTCGTGAGTTTAGGGCCAAAACCAGAGTCACCGAGAGAAAAATCCCACCCTTCTATTACTCTGCCTACATTATGGATACCCTTTGTTTTAATTCTGAGTTTCCTATCCTTGGTTGGAGATGGACAACCCATGACCCAACACCTATTCATTTGTATCATCGTAAATTGTGGAAACCCTCTCACAAAGACCATTTGTATCAAATTTGCAATGGTTTTATGGTTCCCGTTCACTATTCTATTTTTGACAGACCTATCCCTAGAATTTCCTATGAAGCCTCTTTTGACCTACCAGCTGTAGCCCATTGGTTCGGCGAAGAATATGTTTCCTATGTCAGAGTTTTTGGAAGCAAGGCTAGGCCACATGTTCTTCCCTTGTACATCCCAGAAAAATTGTTAGCCCGAGAAATCTCCTATCAGATCATGTCTGAGGGTGTCACACAAACTCTCAAAGAAGAGAAGAAGAGAGGATGGCCAGCTTTTCCTTTGAGAATTGGAGTTTACACGCTGCTAAATTATAAGCATGCAGAAAAGGAAGCAGCGAAACTCCAAATGGTATCTCTAGCTTCTATTCCCAACAGACTCTATGACCCAAAAAAGACTGCTTTCATTGCCTTGGAACAGGCTAAACTGACAAAGGTTGTTCATCAAGAAGACCAGTTTGACGACCTGTTCATGGGCACCGATTCAATAAGCCAAGTCAAACAACTTGCTACAATGAGATATGAAGATGTGGAATTAACTGAATTTAATAAACTTAGAAAGCAAAGGTTGCAAACTTTGCCTCTAAATTTATTATCCACAACCCCAGCTTCATCCTCAAGCGAGCCTGATCAGCTGGAAATAAATTCACCTTCTGTTACAACTGGAGAACAGGAGGAAAAGCAAAACAAGCTGCAGGCAGAAAAGCATAGAAGAGAACAAATAGAAAGGCAGGAAAAGGCACAAATTGAACAAGAGCAAAGAAGGCAAAAGGAGCTAGAAGAACAGAGGAAAAGAGAGGAAGAAGAAAAAGCAAAGAAAGAACTGGAAGATAGGCAGAAAAAGGAATTGGAGGAACAGCAACAGCGGAAGGCATTCGAGGAGCGGCAGAGGATTGAAAAAGAGAAAGAACAGAGTAAGCAAATCTCTGCTGATACTGAATTGATTAAAGAATGGAACCAATTCGATTCCATTATAAGTGGTAAGGAAGCCTCCAAAGACTCAAATGCCTCAAAGACTCCCGATACTATGTTTTCTCCGGTTCTTGAAGGAACCAGCGGCCCACCCATGGTACAGAATGTTGAGGAAATTACTCAAGAATCATCTGATCAAATTGATCTTCAGGTAGAGGAAATTCCTCCCCTAGACATTTTCTACGGCCCTAAGCATAGAGCCGTTGTAAGGCGCTCAAGAAAGAGACGAAGGATTGATCAACTTTCTGTTTCAACTGAGCAAACAGTCACGGGCAATGTCGTCTGGAAGGGAGAATTAGATCCCTCTGAAGGTTTGACAAAGCTATCGCAATTTGCGGGAGCTTATTCAGCGGCAACCATTGACAAAGCATCCGAGGTGAGTCTTCTTTTGAAGACTAAAGAGCATGAGGCATATGCATTGCAAGCAGAAGTGATAGAAGCAAGGAATAAGGCAGCACAGGCAGAAGAACAATTGCTGGCCCAACAACAAGAGAATCATTTGTTAACCCAGCAAATTGAAAAACTGAGGATAGACCAAAGTGACATTCAAAAAGCACAAGAATTGTCAGAAGCATTATCCCAGTTGGAGGCATCGAATGAGCTGTTGATGAAATCTAAAGAGGAGCAAATAATTCAGCTGTCAGCACAGCTTGAAAGTGTCAAAGGTGCCAAGAGTATTGATGATTTCAGAACAGAGGCAACTCTCATAAACGACGCATTGATATCTCAGACCAAACTCTTGTGCCAACAACTAGTTGAAGCTGAGATACTTTGTGACACATCTACAGCAGTATGTGAGCAAATCGAGAAAGCCAGGGGTAACTTGGATCAAGCCGAAGAAGATATAACAGAGTATATTGAATGGCAAGACACTCCAGAAGGGAAAGCGGCAAATTTTTCCCAAATCTGTGTAACATACAAAGACATACTTTTCATGGAATCGAACACACAGGTAATGAAGGCAGAAAGGGCAGCATCCAGATGCAAAACGATTGCCAGAAACATGATCGATCTAGTCAATGATACATTGTACCTGGCAAACATGATTTCACAATGTACACCTGGAAACATAACAACCGCCAACATGCTGGAGCACAGGAATTATCCTGAGCTGGAGACACAAGGGCGGTTAATTGCTGGAGTGAATACCTTGACTGCCGACGCATACTGGCTTTTCCTGATTAAACCACATTCTCAAAGGTCGGCTCTTAACTGCCTAACAGATGCTCTCCGATACCTGATTGCCGATTTCCGAGATGCCACATACGATGCACAGCTGACTTCACGCCTCAATACTCCACCAGAAGTAGAGCCAATGCTGGCGATATGTCAGCGAAGGAGTAAAGGCAAAGAGACCTCTGACTGAAACATCGCCGCCGACTGCCGAATCACCCAAATGCACAATGATATTTGTTAATGCCGATTTAGTTGTTTTTCAGTTTTAGATATTTAGATATTTTTAGATTAGCATAGTATTTATAGACCCTTTCATTGTTTTGGAAAGGGTCGTAAAATTTTGTAAAAGACTTAAAGGCTGAAGTTTGCACTATTGTGCTTTAGTCTATATTCTTTTTGAAACTCGACCACTGGTCCTTAATTTTACTTGGAATGCTGTTTTAAGTAAATTGTGCACTATTGTCGTTTGCTTGGGATGCTTTCTGGTTAGAAGGAAGGACTGCGACATAGCGATTAATATATTGAATTGATCAAACAGCTTGCATGGTACTATTATCTGTATCTGTTCTTTTTCTATTATATAAATTGCTGTGTTATTACTTTGCTATTATTGATTACATGTATGCGATATAACAGCAAATCTGCATTTCATATCACTATTGAATGTTTTGTGATTTGTTATCTCTTTTAATCATGCGTGTAACAATGATATAAATGACTGAGTGCAGTAATTCGCTATTATCGCTCTGCATAACTATTTATGCAGAGCAATCTTAAATGGTTTAAACATTTATGCTTACTGTTAGTGACATCTATATGCCTGCCATTAAGCATAGGTTATCAAACGCTGCATTATCTGAATTGATAAGTCCCGGGATTAGCTTATAGTTATTATATTTCTTTTATAGTTTAGTTATTTGTTTGTTATCACTTCATATCATAAATCATTCATTCATCCCGTTTACTTATAATCTTTGGGAAACTGGTCCCATTATCCCCAGTCGGAGCCACTATTCCAAACGGAAAAGGAGCTGCACTAAGTTCCGGACCGGGTGGTTTCCCCGATGTTGTTGCAACGAATTTCGGGGCATCAACACTAGCTTAGACCTCTATGTGTTTGCGTTATGTTTCAATGCGTTGTTATGTAAATTCAATTTATTTTAAGGTTGATCTTGTTTAGCAGTTTGCCTTTATGGATCACCACGAGATGTATGATAACACTCCTAAATGTAGTCTAAGATGATAAGCAAGCTTTTCAATCTTTCAACTTTGAAAATCTTAACTACTGAGGGAAAAGAAAGACATCATCTTTTCACACAGATCATAGAGCACACACTAATGCACTTTTTCCTAAATCAACATGCAAACTGTCAAAATGCACATGCACAATGCAGGTATTTCTTTTCTCTTTCTTAATGTTGATGTAATACAAAAAGAAAGATGTTGTATAACTTTGAATTCAATTTCAAGTGAAAGCAAACAAGCTTGTCCAAAATCAAAAGACACCTTAAGATTTACTTATTTCGACACTAGAAATATATAAATTCAAACCATATGACGAAAGCAAAAGCTCAATCAGCTATGAACAGCAAACAAACTAACTCTTAAGATCAAAACGACACTTATCACAGGTCTAGATCTAAGAGGCCACAGCAAGACTAGTTCACTTTCGTTATGGGAAACTATAAATGATATAAGAAATACACAAAGAACAAACACAGTCTCTTTATACAACCGAGGCGGAATAGTGGCAAGGAAAGTTGGTTTCAGATAGGTACATTGACTGGTAACAGGCTGCAAAAACAAGGATGAAAACAGGGCAATAAACAGCAGGGAACCCCAGTAGCACTAGGCAAAACTGGTTCAGCGCAGGTAGTACACTGGCAGTTTGACCTTCAGCGCAGGTAGCCCCTTCGGGAACTGTGCTGAAACGCAGACTGCCTTCACAGTGCCTGCACTGAAGAGATAAACTTTCATTTTTCTCAGTTTCCGGGTCACAGATTGCTCAAAAATTCACAATTTTTGGCCAAATCAGAAGCTATCAATCAAGTACACACTAAGGGATGAAAAGGAGGATGAAAAGCTATCACTAAGAGCTGTTCAGAGTCCTTGTGGATCAGCTCTTCAAATCATAAACATGCCCAGAAACTGAGCTAGAGTAGCTGCCCTCTACTTTGCATTTGAAAGATCCAAATGCAGTTCGATTCGGTACTCCCTATATTTATGAAATGAATAGCAAAAACACAAACAACCAACAAGATACGATCCCCAGTGGAGTCGCCAATTTGTTGTTGGGAAAAGTATCCAATACGGAATGACCCTATCCCACTCTAAGGGTGATAGTACCTCAGCAACAATCAAAGCAAAGCTATTCAAGATTACTTCTTTATGAGATGTAAGAGAGGGGAGAAAGAGATCCACTAACCGATGTCTTCCGCTAATGATTGATCCAATCTTCTCTCCTTGCTGCTTGCTCCCAGCTCCTTGCTCTTTCACTGGCCCAGCTACACCAAGATCTTGCAAAATGGCAAGAGAGGGAAACTACAAGAAGCATACATTCATAATTGATTCAAGGATTAGAATAAATCAAATACACAAGTATAACAATACTCCATTGAGACACATGTATATAGAAGAACCTCAAATGCTTTATTAATAGAAGAAGTAAAGTTCAGGAAATGATACAACCATAAAAGGCCCAATCCAGCATCACCTCCCAGCAGAAAGAAATCTCCTCTTCACCTCCTTCAAGCAAATCACCCAATAGTTCTATACTCAAACCAACAGCACTTCCTTACATTCACAACATTCCAACCCCCCTAGACCTCATGAGAGAGCTCTATATATAGGAGTTTTGGAGAAAGGATGAGTCAGCTTGAGGCTGGCATGAAGCTGACTAGTGTCCTCTCCCACTTCAGTTATTCTTCAGTTCTTGAGTCCACTTGGAGGTTCTTGCTTCCACTTGGAGATCTAGACCCTCTTACTCATCACCAGTCGAATTCTCTGATCCAAGTGTCATTTTGGAAGCTTCCTGGGCATTGACACCTTGAGGAATGACTGTGCCACTTGGCCAAACTCGCCCAGCGCAGGTAGCCTTCTTTGCAGTTGACATTCAGCGCAGGTACACAGTGGAGCAGTTGACATTCAGCGCAGATGCTCAGTGGAGCAGTTGACATGATCCAGAATTAGCTTGTTTTTGAGTGTTTTCAGGTGGAGAACTGATATTCAGTGCTGTGGTTTGCTGACCTTGTTCCTCTAGGGGTAGGAACAACATGTTTAGGGACTTTGGATCCCTTAGATTATTGACATTTCATGCTTCATGCTGTAAGGCACAAAAATGTCTATAACACCAAGGTTGAACACACACCTTCAAAATTGCTTCTCTATGTCACACTACGTCCACTTGCTCTTTCAACGCTTTGGCCTGTTGCATTCGCGCGAGCCTCTGAGTGAGGGCCACCATCTGCGCGGTCCCTTTGACACTGTCATACTGCTATTGGAGCTCATGCACCTCTGGTTCTAAGCGCTAGATGTTAGGGTCCTCTTGCAGATTGGTGAGGACCTCAAATGACTCTTCTAACATTTTGGTGCAATCCCTTACTACACTACTGATCTCTTCCATCCCCGATGTAATAGCGCTGGTGTGTTGTTCTCTTACTTCTAGAGGGGAGGACGACGCGCATTCAACTACAGCTCTGCTATCTGAAGTTTCAACTCCAGCTGAACCTTGGCCATTTCTTCTCGCGCCTCACACACCCCTGCTGCTATTCAGTGGATGCGTACCTCTGCTGGTGCGTCTGTTGGGATGGCCAGCTCAGGGACCATCTGGCAAGCTTCTTCCAGTACCTGTACCATCTACCTATTCTATGACACAACCTCGTCGCACTGCAAGCTCAACTACTCCATGTTGATCTTCTGCTCGCTCAGCACTTGCAACGCGCGGCTCTCCCTAGCCCACAGTTTTGCAGTAATACCATCCTATAGAACATAGAGCATCTCTCGCAGGAGCACAACCATGTTGATCTCGATGCCTTTCAAGGTACTAATCGTAGGCTTGTTAGCCTCATTTGTTGTAACCAGTCCCCCATCTAGAAGCACTATTGTGATGGTTGTCCAAGCGCGTAGCATTTCCTTGGCTGCAGCTATCCCTACTGTGAGGCTGGTCGAAAGAGTACCAACCAAAGGAGTGCATACCTGCAACTCCTGAATCTACACTCGGAGAGCCCCCAACACAATCTGATTCTCCTACATGAAGTTCTAAATGGCCTCGGTAGTGATGTCATGCACCGTCTCGCCTATGTCATGCAGATCCCCCTCAGTAATGGTGATCGGGTCGATAGACAGTTTAGATGCTTTGACCTTTTCTCGCGGCCCCATCCACTTGCTCGAGCGCTGGTGCTTCAGTTGTGTTGATGATGTTTGTGGGTTTGTGATGCCCTCTTTTTCCTCTATTTCCATCTCTTTCTTCTGCTCCATCGGAGGCGACTTCTGGCCCTCTCATGCCTTTTCTGTTGCCTTCTGTGTTGCTGCTGATGTGGCCTTTTTCTGTCCTGCTAATTGTGCCATGCGCAGTTTGGCCTCCTTCTTCTTCTGCGCAACGGACTTTTCCACCGCGACGATGTCTGGGGCACACCATTTATCCAAAATGGATTTTGGATAGACTTCTAAGTCTGAGTGTTCCTCACAGAGGAAAATGAAAGGCCAAGGAAGTTCCTGGAAATAGCCCCATTGCAGACATATTTTCATTCTGAATCCACTGCAACTTGAATGGGAAAAAATGGACTTAGGATGCAGAAGTTATCACCAAAAGAAGTTGCCCTTTGTTCTTTAGAAAAGAGGTAAAATCCCCTAAAATGGGCCAAAAAAAACCCTTATAAAGGGAAGTCACATTGGAGGAGGGCCAAAAAAGAACTTAAGCAGAGAGGGAAGCCACACCCAATTGCTGATCCTCGACATATCGGGTCGGAGGCAGGCTGGTGCATATAATATGAGGGAAGGACCCGGGTTGATGCAACATTGCAATCACCAATCGGCGGATCGGCATCGGCGATGGCATAAGACAAGGGATGGACCCCCGCGGCTATAAGATGAGTGATTGTGATATATCATATCACAACGTCGTATCGTGGTGATAAAAGGGGCGATAGTACATGCACATGTGATTGCTGGACCCGATGGGTTTTATAAACCTGGCATCATAATATTTGAGTTCCAGAAAAAGGGACTTTCCTGTGTATAAGCACGTTTTGGCATAAAAACCGAAATACAAAGGGAAAAGGCCCCAAAGTGATACAGCCAGACCCCAAGGGGAATTAACGGTGCGATATATAAAATTTGAGTTCCATAAGCGGGATTTCAGGTAGGCCTCAAGCGGTAAATGGTATTGGGCTGGCTCCGCCCAATCCCATACAGCGAATGACACGTGGCTAGCAGAGGAGAGAGGAAAATCACCTTTTCATGCAGGTAACCTTCGTACCCTTAAGCCGCTTGAGATCGCATATCGACTGTTAGATCGAAGATTCCATAGATCGACGGTGGGGCTTGCGATAGCGGCCAAAGGCGGACTGTTGGGTGTAGGAATTACACTTAAGCAAACTCCTCAACACTTAAATTGTCAAACTGGGGGATTTGTAAACTTAGAGTTGAAGCACAGGCAATGCCAGAGATGGTATGAATATTTCTAATATAAATCCCTACTTTCTTTAAAGGAAAGAATGCAGAATCAAACTTAAAATGAGAAAAGGCAACTTGAACCATCAAAATAATCTAAGACTGGAATAAGGAAAAATGCATTTGCAAAAGGGATTTAGAAATAAAGGGGCAATCACTCTAGCTAACTATTTTTTAACTACTGAGTGTGTGTTTTTCTTTAGCATAGACACTTAACAGTCTCATCAGATGGGCCCTTTAAACTTGCTCCTTTAGAGATTTCCTTCTTGCACTAATCTGTCCTGCACTATCGCAGTCTGCTTGCACTAGTGCAAGAACAAATATTTATGTAGAGGGTATAAATGGTGTCTTTACTAAAGGCGTTTTACTTCCTACAAGGGCTTGAACTTTTCTAGGTTCAAAGCACTCAGATCCCGTGGCAAGAAACCAGTTCTTGCACTAGATCAGAGATTTTTGCACTTAGCATTTAATTCTTAAAATAAGTGCTTAGTTACTGCAAGTGCTATTATACTGTGAAATCAAATTGCACACATAAAAATGAATGTTTCTGATTTTAACAGAATACAGAAATAAAGAAACAATCCATACATTTATCCTGTCATAAAGTGTTTAATGAAAGCAAGGAAAATTGCGGGAAGTAAACTAGAATGGCTTGCTGCGTCACACCAACGTGCACTGGTGCAGGTTCATTTATCCTGCTTGGACCAAGCGGGGAAAACCAACCAAACAGAACTGCAGAAAAGGAATAGCACACCAACGTGCACTGGTGTAGGTTTATTTCTCCTACTTGGACCAAGCGGGAAAACCAATCTGAAATCAAGTGCAGGAAAAGGAAATTTAGCTACTTCACATAGCGGATCCACTTTCACTCAGACAGGAATGCATGTGCTTGAAATTAAATCACACTTGACAACATAAACACAAATTACAAGAAACATGAAATAGGGTAAACGTGCTAGGTTGGCTGGGCCCTAGCCAACCAGCACGTTTCCCTTTCAAATGAAAATGCTGCTCAGTACTTTAATCAATTCATCAGCTTCAAACACAAAAATGAAATTTATAAAACATGAGGCAGAGCTCCCTTTTTATTAATTCACTGAGGCAAATACATGCGTGAATACATAGTCCAACCCAGATTCGGGCGATAACAAAATACAAGCCTGTTACCGCCTCTCTGGCTGTATCTCTGTTCTATACAAAACTTCTATCAAAAACTGTCTCGTCCTATTTACATTCTTCATTATATAGATCTTTGGCCGAAGGCCAAAAATATCATTTAACCAATTACATAACCATATGCAGAATTTAGCTTCTCGGCCTTCAAAATTAGATAGTTCAACAAAATTGGTCATAGCCAATCTCCAGCTGTTCGTTCTTCATAAACTCAATCTTGGCTGCCTTTGGATCAACCTTGCTGTCGTGGCTAGATTTTGGCTACCTTCAGATCTATCTTATTGTCGTGGCTGAAGCTACTCAAAACGAGGCGGTGATCAAGGAGGTTCAGATCTGCTGCAAGGATTTGTTGTGCTGGCACCGGTGCAAGATCCGATCCTGCACTAGGATCAGCGGTCACGGTAAGTACTTGACTACCAAATAAACATTAGAAATATCGATAAGTTACAAAGAGTGATTATAAACAAGAAATAATGTAATAAATAATTAATTAATGCTAAGTTGAACTAAAAATATGAAAAATAAAGTGCATATGAAATATGTCACCATTCTTGGACTAGTGCAAGATGAGGGTGTATAAGAGAGGTAAAACAATGGTAAATGGTTATGATTTAGGAAGGGGAAAATAGCAAAAAGAGAGCAAATTAGGGGGCTAACATCCTCCCATCCCTAAACTGTTGTGTGTCCTCACACAACTCTCTACCTTTGTAAAAAACCTTCAAAACTTTGAGCATTCCAACTTAATCCTGCTCTGGCATACTGTCATCAGCCTGCAATGTTTCAGACTTCTTCTTTCGGATGTTCTTTAGTTTCCTTGTCACCTTTTTAAGTTTCTTGAAACTTTGCGCAACTCGATAGTTCCAGACTTTAACTTCTCTTTTCTGTTTCTGGATCTCCACTGTCAATTCTCCTCTACTCTGTTCTTTATCCTCCTGCGCTTTAGATAAAAGCTGTTCTAAGTTATGCACTTGAAACTCTAGTTCAACTACCCGAGCAGTAGCAGTTACTAAATCTTTTTCTTTTTCTGTTTGGCAGGGGCTGTGTCTTCCTAAGGGACCTTAATATCCCTCATGGTTACATCAGGAAATTCTTCTTCCTCTGGTCCCTCTTCTTCTGGTTCTTCCTCCTCTGGTTCTTCTTCTTCTGGTTCTTATTCTCCTGCCTCTCCTTCTTCTGCTTCTTCTTCTGTGGGTTCTTCTTCTGCTTCTTATTCTTCGGGTTCTACCTCTTCTTCTTCAGATTCTTCTCCTCCTGCTTCTTCTTCTTCTGCTTCTTCGTCTTTTGGTTCTTCTCCTCCTGCTTCTTCTTCTTCTACCTCTTCTTCTTCAGATTATTCTCCTCGTACTGGTACTTCTTCTTTTACTGGTGCAGGAGGGGATCCAATGCCTTGTGGGGATTGTGGTTCTTTGCCTGCATTAGATACTTTATTCTTCTTCTTGGGCTTTTTAATGAAATCGGCCAACAAAGCATCATCTTTGACCTCTACAAATTTTGTTGCGTCCACAAGGACTGATAGGTTGTCATTTTCGGGGGTATGTGCCTGTACTGGTGGCATAGAAGGAGTCTCTTCAGCAAGTGCGCTAGCTGCCTTCTTATTTCAATATGGGGCCTTTTCTTCTGTTGATTTTTCTGATCGTTTCCTTTTTGTACTGGTGCAAGAAGGAATCCCTTTTTCATTTTTACTCGGGCCTTTGCTTGTGCTGGCAGGGTCCTCTGTCTCCTTTCTAGCAGCTGTCTCTTTATGCAACTGTTTTAACAGCGCCTCCCATGTCATGCCTTTAACTTCTAGCTGTTTTAGGACCATAATTTTTATCAGGTCGTGGTGATATAGCTTCGTGTTGGCCTAGTCTGCCCATCCGTCCTGCACACCTTTGGCCATTTTTCCAAGCTCTTAAGCAAAAAATATGGGAAATTCATCCTCCACTGTACGTGCCAGCCGACTTCGAAATGCTGCAACATCCTAAAATGATATGCCAAAGTGCGGGTGTATCTTCCCTCACAGGTCACAATCTTCTATAGGATGAAAAGGAGGTCTTTCCACTGTCCCAGCAAGGCACTGCATGGAACTCCTACCTTCCAGTCTACCTCTATCTTCTTGTCGAAGACAAGACGCTTCCATCGCTTCCTTTCTAGTTTTTGATTTTTAAACCAATGCTCACCAGTATTTTCCAAGCCTGTCGTTGCTGCTATAACTTCTTCTGTGACTTTAAATTTGAGAGGCCCAATTTTCACTCGGTCGTTTCTAAAACTTCTGGCAAATTGTAAAGCCACTTCTTTATCGTGCCCGTCAAACTTCTGCAAGAACTGGAGAAAACCCGAGTCTTGCAATAGTGCAAGACTATTGTAATAGTCGGCGGTCTGTTCTACCCTACTGAGAGATGAGGGTTCATTTTGAACAGGAGGCATTGCTACTTAATGACTATGAACAATCAAGAATTTTACATGCAACACTAGGAGAATTGGTTCTTATAAATAGGTATCAAACTGTCCACCATCATTTCCATCTTATCGCCAGTTCATTCACCATATATGCACGACATCTTTGAGGTCAGTCTAGATTGGTGATTGTGGCGACGTTTTAACAGATAGGTGAGGTAATAATTATGAGTGAAGGACATCTAGGATTATGGCAGAAAGGGGGAAATTATGTCCAAGCAATGGTTAAACACTTCCGCATTCCTTCATAATTCAAAAAAGAACTTAGCATTCATTAAAAAATGATCATGATTTCTAACTTAAAAACACCTTGTACTTTAAATAATTTTCTCCTAGTTAGTATGATAGCACAAGTACTCATCAGCTAAGTGAAAGGACTTCATATAAATTTTCATGATGACCACTTTCCTATGCTGTATGCCATGAAAAGAATAACTTGTACTATGTTTCTGACAAGGTGCATGCTTTCACTTATCTGTTTGCACCGCTTAAATTATGCTATTCTGTTGGTACCATTCTGCTTGCTTCATCATATAGGACAACATGATTGCACTAGTGCAAGCATAATATCTAAAAACAGAGAATTTAAATAAAACATAGGCTGGACTTCCACATGACTTCCTCAACTTATATTGGAAATTTGTTTTGCCCTTTCTTGATGCTTCAGAGCATATCCTTTTGCTCTTTGTGCACGATATCCTGCAATGAATTCATGAGGGAATAAAGAAGTGGTAAAAGGGAAATTTCAGAATGGGAAGGAATTTTGTTACAGGGGTTGCAGGAATAGTACCAAAAGAGGGAATAAACAGAAGTGGGATAAGGAAAAGAGTCAAGGGTAAAGGGGGATTTTTTTGAAGTGAATAGAGTAAATTTAGAAGAATGTGGGAAGGTTAATCATTCTAGGATTGAAGAAGAAAACTGAGGGAATATTACGAAAGTGGAATATGAAGAAAGGCAAAAAAAATTCTGGAGGGTCTTCCTGCACTAGTGCAAGAAAAAATAACTGCAGCGAAAATTAGGCATTACTTGAATAAAACTAGCAATTGTCCCAAAAGATACAAAGAGAGGGCGATAGGATTATTAAATTAGAATTGTTGAATTTCTCTAGAAGAGATACTAAAATATAGTCATATACTTTACTATATGTATTGACTCTTCTTCTCAAAAGATTAATAAAAAGGGAGAAATGGA
Source organism: Pinus tabuliformis (assembly GCA_031772625.1). Classification (NCBI taxonomy): domain Eukaryota; kingdom Viridiplantae; phylum Streptophyta; class Pinopsida; order Pinales; family Pinaceae; genus Pinus; species Pinus tabuliformis. The sequence goes on from CM062807.1 coordinate 543,668,815, forward strand.
TTTTGAGATGGGTGGATCTTTGAAAGATTAATTTTAGAATTTAAAATTAGGTAAGCTAATATTATAGCAATGTGATTTATTTTCCTCATTACAAATTTGACAATTTTTTTAGGGATGAATAAAGTTATACCATCATTTTACATCTTTGTATGGTGAAGGAATATCTTCAAGATTTTTTTCTCAATTTGAATCAACTCAAAACATCCAAAAAATTAGTTGGAGTTCCAAATTAATCAATATTTTGACTTCTTATATTATTGGATTCTAATAGATGGAAAGAAATTTACTACAGGATCAAATAATTTTAATTGAAAGTCTAACATAATTTATCACAAGTATCAAAGACTTACATCATATAAATCATATAGAAATTTGCAAAATCAAACAATGAATTTAGATATATGAATCTCAGCCTTTGCATGCAATGGACATGGTGACCTGACACATCATCCCATAAAAAAGTTTGCATAAACCTGTCACATCAACTAAAAATGGGATGAATCTATTCCAACTAAACACATCATCCCATAAAAAAAAGTTTGCATAAACCTTTCACATAAACTAAAAATGGGATGAATCTACATTTAGAGAGGATCCAACTAAACATTGAATTGATTAAACCTGTCACATCAACTAAAAATGGGATGAATCTACATTTAGAGAGGATCCCAACTAAACATTGAATTGATTTAAAGGGCGTTGTTTATAGAGAGGCAAATTTGTTTGGATATGGTTATTTTTTTCTCAATAAATCTGATAGTGTTTGAATTTTGTTTGTGATCGTGAAAATAGTTTTAACACCGTCAAAAACTCTTAAATACTAAAATTTTAAAACTTCTCACTATAACTAAAATTTCCCAAAATTAAGACATTCCGCTAAATTTTATCAAAACATTACCCGAATATTTTGCAAAAGCCTTATTAGACTAAGCGGATCTACAGCTGCACATCACAACGTACATGTTTCAACATTATTGGAATCTGGATTCTCGGAATTTTGGAAAGTGGACTCTAAGTGAGTCGGACCAATGTGTACTTCCATCCAATCTTCCTGGCGATGCCCTGCTACTTTATGCTCATGATAAAAACCAGTGGAGACGGGCTAAGGTTCAGTCTTCATTCCCTTTCAGACGCAGAGGCTTCATTCCATTTTACACGGGGAAAATATGTTGAGATTTTTGCTTGGCAGTAATAGCCTGAGGTCGAAGGTTCGATCCTCGGGGTCTCTCAGCAGCTGCCGTTTCCTCTCGCAGCAATCAGGGACCTCGGCTGTCAAAGATGTCAATGAACTGGAACTTCCACCGTTCAACTACGTGCCGCGGCTTTACAAAGGTCCCTCCGCCGATGAGGTTTTGCAAAAGAGGAAGAAGTTCCTCGGCCCCTCTGTCTCCAAACCAAAAAAAAGAGGAAAGCACCCAAACCTTTCAGAAAATTTCGAGGGCCTAAATGATCAAAACATATCTGAGAGCGGATTTCAGATCTAGAAATAATAAAAGTAGAAGTTTATCACAAGAACTGCCATTACCTGCAATTCTGTGGTGACAGGATACTCGTCCATGTCAACATAGTTCTTGTTGATGGCCTACATGATGAGCTTATCACATTCAGGTTCCATCCATGTAGTCACGAAAGAGGCAAGATTGAGCCTGGGGTTCCCATCCAGCATCAGCTCGTCACTGATGATTTGATACGTGGCATCTTTGGGAATGGACCTATCCGGCATTCGAAACTTGAGAACACACACATTCAAACCAGACTAGACAGATGGAAAAGATCCTGAATGCACCCATTATTTGCTAGTGGAATTAAAACGATCCTTGGAAAAAGCAAAGAAGTAGAATGGGGGTGAAGGAAGGAAGGAAGGAAGACGTACCGAGGCAAGGATTCCTAAACATATCTTGAAGCAAAAGTTGAATGAACCGATCCATTTGTGTTAGCCGCAGCACTGCTTAGATCCATTTTTGGCTGAAATCTGAATATCTAAGGGCAGATCTTCAAAAGGCTCTTATTACACAGCGGCTACAGCTAGTATGTCGTCGATTGCAAGAAAACTGCGGAGCGGAATCGAATGTGAGAGTATGGTGTTTAAAGGAGGCTTTGACATAGGGTGAGCTTGTTCACGGCACTACAGTTGCCTCTGTTCGTAACATGTTCCTATAGTTCCATAATAGGAAATGATAGTGCTTCATGGCAGAAAGGCATGGGATTGATGATTTTTCTACAGGAAAAAGGGCAGGCTTTCTTGATTTTCTGCATAGAATCCTTTTTCGTGAGATTTTGCATTTTTTTGACTTTCCGTGTTTTTTTGATTTTCCGTTGTTTCCTTTCTGGTTTAGATCAATGGTTGAAAGTGTCTCACTTAATCTGCCTAAATATCCATGCTAATTACCCCAATTGTATAAAGGTTGGTTCTACTGAACCTGCTTTTACTTGGTGGTTGCTAGCATATCTAAAGATCAAACAACATTTTCTTTTTATTAGAAATTTTTGATCTTCCTACCAGCAAGCTAGTTTTCAGGTTGATCCTTCTGCAATCATGTCACTGAACTGATTTTCATAATTACAGGAAAATATTTTTTCATTACTTTTTATTTTTTATTTTTTATTTTGAAGAAGAAGAAGAATTCATGTTTTCAAAATTTTGGTATTACCATTCACCACTATTGGCCCAAATTGTTGTTGGACTTGTTGTGTAAAATCTTTCCTGGTAGGTGGCTGAAAATATTTCTTTAACCTGTGTCCATTTACCAAGAATGTTGAATTTTGTCCATCAGTAGTTTTAACGTCTACTGCTCCATTCTCAAATACTTAGATCACTTCATAAGGTCCCATCCAACATGTGTGGAATTTCCCTTTAACGATTTTAAATCTAGAATCATAAAGGAGCACCCAATCACCTGGTTAGAATTGATTTTTCTGAATAGACTTGTCATGCCACCTTTTGCGTTGTTGCTAAATTAGTATGTTCTGCTAAACAACATCCCTACGAAATTTATCTAACTCATTTAATTGGAAAAGAAACTATTGTTATGCCTCAAAGAGATCTAGTCCTAACTGAACTACAGTTTTGAAAGTTTTGATCTGGAATTCAATTGGTAACAGAACCTGTTTGCCATATACCATCTCATATGGTGTATGTCCCATGCTATTTCTGCAACTGGTTCTGTATGCCCACAAAGCCTCTGGTAATCTTTCAGCCCAGTCTTTCCGATGCATATTTGCTGTCTTTGTAAGAATGGACTCGATCACTTTGTTTGTGGATTCCACCTGGCCATTTTCTTGCGGGTGATACGGCGTGGATTTCCTGTGCCGGATCTTATATTGCTCCATCACACCCTGTACCAAATTAGAAATAAATTGCGGACCATTGTCAGAAACAATTTCTCTAGGCACACCAAATCTAGTAAAGATTTCAGTAAAAAGAAAATCAACAACAACCTTTTTCGTAGCAAAAGAAACAACTTTAGCTTCTACCCATTTCGTAACAAAATATGTACAAACCAAGATGTGCTTTTCACTTAATGATGTTATATTTATTGGCCCTATAAAATCAATAGCCCATTTTTCAAATGGTTCAATCATAACTTGGGGGCATAAACGCATTTCATTGGTTTGATTAGGCTAGCCCATTCACTGACAGCTATCACAACCCCTAACATACTGTTTGGCATCCTTAAACAAGGAAGGCCAAAAGTAACCAACACATAATACTTTATATGCAGTCCGCTTATCAGCGAAGTGGCCTCCACAAGGTTCACCATGAGTAGATTTCAATGTGTCAAACACTTCCTCCTCTCTTACAAACCTATGGATAATCAGATTTGGACCAGTGTAAAAGAGATCTCCTTGAATCCAGGAATATGCAACCCTTTTCTAAACAATACTCCGCTTTTCACGAGCAGACAAGTGGGGTGGTGTTTTCCCAGTAACCAAGTAATTAGCAATGTCAATAAACCACGGGGAATCTGTTGACATTGCAAAAAGATGTTCATCTGGAAAATCATCATTAACAGGAGTTGCTTCACTAGGATTATCTAATCTAGAAAGAAAATCTGCTACAACATTAGATTTTCCTGGTCTATCAACAATAGTAATATTAAATTCTTGCAACAATAGTAACCACCTAGTCACTCTACTACTAGTTAATGGCTTGTTCATCAAATATTTGATCGCAGAATGATCAGTATGTACAAATACTCCATATCATGTAATATAGTGTCTGAACTTATTAATTGCAAAAATTACAGCGAAAAACTCTTTCTCTGTAACTATATAATTTAATTCAACGAAAGACAAATTCTTACTAATATAATAAATAACATAGGATTGTTTATTTTCCTCTTGTCCTAAAGTTGCGCCAATAGCCAAATCTGAAGCATTAGAGGAAATGTGAAAAGGCAGGGACCAGTTAGGACCTCTCAAAACTGGTGCATGTACTAACTTTTCCTTCAATGTTTCAAAAGACTGTTGGCAAGCTGTGGTCCAAGAAAATTCACTATCCTTAGCTAGAAGTTGGAAAAAAGGGAAAAATATCTTAGAAAAATTTTCAATTAATCTCCTATAGTAACCAGCATGTCCTAAAAAACCTCTTACTTCCCTTTGAGTTTTGGGTGCAGGAAGATGTAGAATGATTTCGATCTTTGTTGGATCAACCTGGATACCTTTACCAGAAATCAAATGGCCAAGTACCACTCCCGCTTTGCACATTAATCTAAATTTCTTGTCACTCAAGGCGAGATGGGCTTCCTAACAACAAAGAAATACTTTTTCTAGATTTCCGAGAGCTTCTTGAAAAGAATCACCAAACACAGAAAAGTCATCCATATAAATTTCTACAAATTCTAGATCAGCAAAAATGGCCAGGACTACCCTTTGAAAGGTAGCCGGGGCATTACATAAACCAAAGGGAAGAACTCTATAAGAAAATGTACCCCATGGACATGTAAAAGTAGTTTTATCCTGATCTTCGGGTGCAATTTGTATCTGGTTATAACCACTGAAGCCATCCAAAAAGGAAAAATATTTCTTTCCTGCAAGGGTATCAAGCACTTGGTCAATGAAAGGGAGAGGGAAGGACTATTTGAGAGTGGCTTTGTTTAATTCTCGATAATCAATACAAAGACGCCATCTCCATCTTTATTAGGTACTAGCACTAATGGAGAGACCCACTGACTGTCGGAAATAGGATAGATAAAACTGACATCCAAGAGTTTTTGTACTTCTTCCTTCACAATATCTCTTAGAGTTGGATTCATTCACCTTTGGGGTTGTCGGATAGGTCAGGCTCCTTCCTAAATATAGATATGATGTGTATAAGTTTCAGGAGGAATTCCCTTCACATCTTCATAGCCCCGTGGAAAGGCACTAAGATGGTTTTGCAACAAATTCACAAGCTACTCTCGCTGAGATGAGTCCAAATCTGAACTAATATACAAGGATTTACCGGGGTTAATCTCAACAAGAGTAGTATCAGGCTCAGGAGTACTCAAAGGGGTAGTCAAATGAAGCGGTACAGAAGAATGAGAATCATGATTATCTTGAAAATCTAAGCTGAAAATCTGGCTCAATAGCTCAAAATTAGGCATAATTTCTAGATTATTCAGGAAATCTTGAATCTCATCTTTTTGTGAAGACCCAGTATAGTGATGGATAAGGGAAATGGGCTGAGTCTCCTCATCACTGCTCTGATCCAACCATAAAGTATCTTGAAGGTCCTGAATGGATCTGGCAGGGGGGTATAAGGTAACTTTCTTCCCATAATCTCCATGCGAAATATACATATCATTGGAGCGACATCCAATATATGCATCAGCTGTAGCAAGCCATGGTCGATCCAAGATCAAGGGATGTCCTCCTACTGGATTCTTTGGCTGAAGCACAATGAAATCAGCAGGATATTTCCAAGAATCTAATGAGATGATCACATCATCTAATACTCCTTCTGGCTTAATTTTAGAACTATCTGCTATTTTAAGCACACTGGGAGTAGGGCGAAGATGAGATAACCGAAGTTGATCCATGGTTTTCTTAGTCATGGCATTAATGGCTACACCCAAGTCTATAAGAACATTAGAGACAAGAACATTACCAATCTGAACTAAGACAACAGGGTTTCTGGGGACACCATATTTTTCCATAAACACACATCCCGTCATCAACTCTGCTGCTCTACCAAAAAATTGAATGGTTTGGGGTTCCAATCTCTTCCTCCCGAGTTTCTTGAGACAGAGTTCCTTAATAATCTTGTTACAAATGGGGATCTCTTTGATGGCTTGAAGCAGAGGTATCTTAATGAAAAGATTCTGAAGCTCCGATTCCAAGCTAGTCTCCGAAATAGGCTCACTTCTTTCCATTACTAGCCTCTCTGGTAAGGGAGGCTGGTTGGAAGAAGATGGCAAGGATTCAAAGCGTAAGGGCTGCTTAGTGACAGCTTTCAGAGAATGATTAAGAGTTTCCTCTTCTTCTTTCTCTTCAACAATCACTCTAGGTTGCTTCTGATTTTTTGATGTTACAGTCCTTCCTGATCTTAATTGAATATCATGAACCCCAACTAGAATAGACTGGTACTCGAATGGTAAAGGTGGGTTTGTCACATAGATCATTTGCATTGCTTTATTATTCTTAGGATTGGGCATAGGTTGAGCAGGCAACTGAGGAGGTCGAAAAGGTGGAGGTAAGGGTAATGGTGGAGTAGACTGACTCGGAAGTTGAGGCATTGAATAATATGTATGTGTAGAGGGATATGACTGCATGGGTGGCTGGTAGGAATATGGAGAATGAGTTGGCCCTCTCCAACCTTGTTGCCATGGTTGAGAAGGTTTGCCATATTGATATCAATTCCCATACTGCCACTTCTGATTAGTGTTAGGATAAGAATATGCATGTGAATTATAACCAAAATAGTGTGGAGAAAATTCAGGAGCCTGCACCTACCTGAGGCCAATTCCTTTTTTCTCCCATAGCATACAAGTATTCAGCTTCAGGCTGTCCCCCTATAAATACAGCTTTAAGTCTTGGTATAGAGGGACATTTTTCTATGACATGGTCTTCTGCACAAATAGCACACTTATTAGTTTCTTTCAAATTAAGAGGACACTCTTTAGGAGGATGATTGTCTCTACATCTAGGACAGAAAATACTTAATGACTCTTGTTCCTTCATGAGTTTTTTTCTGATATTTTAAAGAGTCAAAATGTTTGGTAACAGTGTTCATTATATCAATTTTCATGTTTTCCATTTTATTTTCTAGTCCAATAATCATAGCATCAGTAGATTCGGTTTTTCTATTTCTATTTCGAGTTCCTCTACTAGATCTATACTGATTTCTTGAAAATTTCCTGCATAATTCACAAATTTGTTCAAAAGTTTACTGAGAAATATCACCTTTTCCTAACAGATTTAAATTATTTCTAGCATTATCAGTAAGTCCTCTTAGGAACAAGGTTCTAATAGTACTGGAATCAAGCTTAAGTTTTGACCTTTGTAAAATATACATAAATCTTTCTAGGTAATCTTCAAGAGTTTCATCATCATCCTGTATGATTGGTTGAAGGGAAAGTACCCCTAGAGTCCTTTGGGCTGAGACTCTACCAGACTGAAAATTGCTTATACAAAGAAACACACACACACAGCCATCTTTTTTACTTTTAAGCAAATTCTAATGTTTTAGGGTACATACCTAAGGTCCTACGTCTGAGAAGATCGTTAGGGTGCAAACCCTTCTTGGAGTTCCCTTCTTCTTTCTCTGACCTGCAAGACAAACAAATCAAAGAATTCAACAGTACATGTATAGAAGTTTATGTATAAATCATCTTTATGCTATAAAGTTAGTTATAAATAATCTTTAAGTAACTACTTTCATAAGAATTCAACACAAGAATCTCATAAGCATAAAGAAAGATTATTCGGGAACAAAGACGTGTTTCTTTATACATAAAGGCAAATAAAGTACATATATCGGAAAGATATCACCTGAACACCTTCAGCAGGCTCCAAGCAAGCTTCCTCCCGGATTCGTTCCAGCCTCCAGCCTCCAGCAAGAGCTCCTTCCAAGTCCTACTCAATGATGATGTCAAGGATGAATGATCACCAATACACATGGAAACAAGGGTTTCCTATGCAAAATGGGGGAAGTGCAGGATGCACCAAGGACTTCAGACCTGGTCTAAGGGAAAAATCTCAGCATAATAATCTTGCTCTCCTTTCTCTCTCCCCTTGGCCTCCCCTTTGATGTCTTTTTATACCCTCTCCAAAGTAGTTTTTTAGTTAGGAGTTGGTTGGGAACAGTTGGGCCACGGGCACTAACAGGTGATCCAGCAGGTAAACCCGCGATCACCGCCCGAAAAAGAGGAAATTATATTTTTTTAAGTGTTTTAATAGATACACGCGGGTTGGGTATGACAGACCCGCGTGTACACGCGTTTAACACAGGGCAAAGTCGCGTACAGGGAATAAAACACTGTTTTTTAAATTTTTGGACCAGGTCTGGAAGGAGGGGTTGCCCTAGGCCATAAGTGCAGCATCACAAACCATAAGAGTGAGATTTGGAGCTATAACAGATGCCCCCTAATGTATGAGGTCAGAAGGGGAACATGATGGCCGAAATACATTAAGTAAGTACAAGGAAAGGAACTCCGCCAAAAAACCGAGGAGGACTTCACCGGAATTCAGCCTGCCAAGCCACCGAAAGGAGATCAGAAAGAAACACTGTCTGAGGCGGGCATACCCATGCTCAGGAAAAGTAAAGCATGTCCGCATATCAAGTACAAGCGGATCCACTAAGTATACAAGTATAAATGACTGTAAAAATACATAATGGATCATCCGATCATAATGAGTAAGTACATGTCTGAATATCACATATAAAACTGTCAATGATGCTGAAAGATGCAACGGATCACTGAAATCAAAGACTGATCCCATAAGGTACCAACTGAACATGATGGAATAGGATGGTACTACACTGCAAACTCAGGTGCCAGCATATAGAATGTCGCCATGACTGACTGCAACATATAAGGTGGAATGGTATCAACTAGCAGCAACAGGAGCAACTGTCAAGTGAACCAATGAATGCTGATACAACCTGAGGTCTTCACCGACCACCGTGGTACATTTCTACACCATGGGAATAAATGATCTGAAGTCGACCATGTGAGAAATCGTTTGATTACCGGTCATTGATGTATACCGTTAACAAACGCGAGACTACTCACCGATAATGATAATGAGCGTCAAGGTACCCAGTACAATCTAACAAGTGTGAATAGATGAGCTGAAGTCGAACACCTGTAAGAATCTATCAATCAGGAGACAATGATGGTTTCCCACTGTCGATAGCGAGGAATCTGCCACTAATGACTGCAAACCCCAAGGTACTGCCAAATGGACTCTAGATCTTTGCCCCAGAGCAATGAGTCGGAGTCGATAGGGAAAGATCCGCTAGAAGGAAGGCATTAAGGCATCCTCCATCAATCTAGCGCGAGTGTAACCCATAGGCCAATAATGTGGAAGGAATCGGACGAAAAAGATGTAGTAACCCAACCGAAAGTACGTTTCCGGCGTACACAAGATGTGGCTAGCGCACGGCAGAAACCCTCTGAACCAACCAATAATGAAAGCTGACACAGAGGCGAGGTATCCACCAATAGGGTCAAATGGAAACCAAGGTACTGCACGAATCCCAATGTGTGATAATGTATGCTGATGTCGAACACAAGGGAAACCACTCAGTCAAAGACCCATGATACTGATCGATGCTGAGCACAAGGTGACCTATCAATAATGAAAATAGGGCCAGGGTGCGGTCTCTAGGTCTGCCCTCAGAGCAATGTGTCGTCGTCGATAAGGACAAGACCCGCCAGCAAGAAGTCAATGAGGACCTTCTCAAACCGGCACGAGTGAAGGACCAATATAACTGATGTGATGATAGACATGACACTGACAACCAGGGATGGCCGACTGAAAAATGAGTCAAGAGACACCGCAGAAAGGCCGACTCAGGCTAACTTCCCTTGAACAAAAGCACGACTCAATGTGACTATGTGGCAGCATATAATGAATCTGTATAAGTTCGTCATGCAGGAGGCACGAACGAACCCTCCATATGATTGGAAGAGATAACCAATCGGGGGAGAACTGACTCGATAACAAGGTTATGGCTTACCTAAGTCAAACTAAATCCCACCCGTGCGGAGGAGACTTTGTTTTGAGTGCTTTGTTCAAGGGCGACACGACTGACTCTAGCTGCCAACAATAAATGGAAATAATGTCCCTGTTCCCGCTCTTTTTGGAATATTTAATTTTTTTTGTCTTTTTCTGATAAGCCGGAAAAAGAATAAAAGAATGCTATGGTACAGTGGAAAGAACGAGTGTCGGTGAAACAGATGCTCTAGTTCCTGAGAAAGGAACGTTCCTATGCTCAATGCAGGGAGGTGAAAAACTGGTCAGTGACACTCAGAGGTATGTCCCTTCCACGGATCTGGGTATGTCAAGCTGCAGAGGTCAAGGGTATGCAAGGTTGATTTTTTGCAGACGTCATGGTCAAAAGTGGGCTTAAACACGAGTCCAAGTGAAGCCGGTTATAGGCCAAAAGGTGCAAATGGTCAACATGCAATGCAGAAGTACAACTCAACACACATAGGAGCCTCTAGGGTATAAGGCCAGAACGAAGCGAAGAAGCAAGGAAGAATGAGTCTTCAACGCACAAGTCATGGCGGGACTACAGAGGACTCCCGAGCCTAGTGACAAAAAATCAGCATGAGTGCCAAGTGACAATCAGGTACTAACTAGGGCACCCATGATAAGGTAGGCTCTACCACACAAGTCATGATACTTCTAAGCAATGAGAAGGTTCCGCATCATAACTTGGTGGGGTCGATCCTAAGGCCAAAATGGAAAAGGAAACTGATAAATGCACAATGCAGGCGGAAAAACCTAACCTATATGCCAAGTTCGAGAACCAATACCTGTCAAAACGGACCAACCATAAACTTCCAGAGGAGAAATCTTCCAAGTTCTGTAAACATAAATAGGAACACTAGACACGAAGTTAATACATCCCACATATAAACTTCATATAAAATCTTTGTGTTATAAGATACAAAACTTGAAGATGCGTACCTCATATATACAATATGGTACAGGGAACCACGCAGCCTTGCGGCTTACGCATAACAGTTCTGCTGAACAAACCCCTTGCAGGGCTCAGGCCAAGCGCTCCTTTGGTAGTCATAACTCATGGCTTCAAAGAGTTCCTCCTGTGAAGGCAAAACAAGATCTGAGAAATCATGAGAACTACAAGGATCAAAAGAGGGAATTAAAGGGTCCCATGTCCCTATAGGAAGAATCTCTCGGTCAACTGCCGGGACCAAGTCCCAAGAAGGAGAATAATAAGTCAAAGGATCCTTCTTAGAAGCAATTGAACATTGAGGCTTCAATGCCACATAATTGACCCGTGGCGGGGTAGAGTCTACTTGAACACTTGGAACAAACCAAGGGGCATTCTGCAGTAAAGTCGAATTAGGGTGGTGATTATCAGATGCAAGCTGATCAACAGTGACAATATTCCCATTATGAGGAAAGCACATTACTCGAAAGAGTGAAGACACCACAGCATTCATAGCATAGACATAATCACGCCCAAGTAGCATATTAAAGTCTAAAGGGCTATCAACCACCATCATATCGATTAAGACAGTCTTCCCACCTAAAGTGATAGGCACTTGAGGAAGAACACCCATAGATTCACCAGGTCTTCTATCATAGGCTAACAACTGACTCTGAGCTGTCAACAACTTTGGAGAACCCAAAGCTTTCCAAGTCAAAGAGGATATAATACTTGTAGAGGATCCTTCATCCACCATACATCGATAGACATTTGTGGAATTAACCCTGACCTTTATTTGGAAAGGTGCAGCGGAAGGAAGACGAGGCTCAACAAGACTATCCCAATCAAAGGAAACACTCTTAGAACTTGGAGGGGGAACATTCGAAGAAACCGGAATGCCCCCTATACTAGAAGACTCTGTACTAGAGATCAAACAGACTCTTTTGTTAGGCACTTCACCCCCCAAAAGAGGAGTGTAATCGGCCAGCGATTGCACTGGCTCTACCACATTTTCAACCAACGGTTGATGGGATTGATGAGAAACCATATCAGATGTAGGAGTAGAAGTACTTTCAGACTCGGACCATATCCTTTGAACCTCTGGAATACCAGGGCATAAATGAGTAAGATGGTCTTCCTTGCATATCTTACAAGGGAACTTAGGTTTAAAACTTCTACGTCCAGGTTTCTTATCAACCTCCATTCCGCCAACATGACTAGCAGTGGTTTGCGGAGAGTCCTGAACATGACTTGCAGAGGTCGGTGACTCTTTGCTAGTATGACTCGCATTGACTAGACTCGTGCCCCCAGCATGACTCGCAGCGACTGAAGACTCATCTCCAACATGACTTGCAGAGGTTGAAGATGAAGTGCTAGTATGACTTGCAGTGACTAGACTTGTGCCCCCAGCATGACTTGCAGCGGCTGAAGGCTCATCTCCAACATGACTTGCAGAGTTTGAAGATGAAGTGCTAAAATTATTCTTCTTCTTTGACTTCCTTTTTCTCCTCTTTTTAGATTTCTTGTTACAAGAAGGAGGGGAAGAAGGAATCCCAGATTTCTCTTTGAGAGAAGATGAACAATTAGCACCCATAAGATGCCCCTGAAATAAAGCATTCAACTGAGAAGCTTCAAGAGCATTCGGAATATTCGGAGTGGACCACAGCCAAACGGGTAGTCCAACATTCAACCCAGGAATATTCAAAGTGGCCATCAAGGGAGTACCAACGTTTCCAAAGAAAGGAAAAGCACAAGGATCCCCTTTTGGAAGGGTACCTTGGTTGGTTTCCACAGGAATATTAGCCATATCTAAGTAATCCAAAGACCCTTTCCCTTGCGGGAATATAGAAATAACTCTTCAAAGAATATGGATAAGCAATCAAAACCTTTGCCCTTGAGGAGGCAACTCCACAACTTCTGAAAGAACAACCAAAAGCCTTTCAAGATCGGTAGAGTGGCAAGCCAGTCACTCAGAACACAAAGTCCAAACGTGACTAGACAAAAATACCTAAAGCCAACCATATACAAGGAGCAAAGAGCACTCACTATAAAGTCCCTAAAGAAACAGCCAGTCAAACAACTTTCAAGTATTTCCGCTCCGGGTGTTGAGGACCGGACACCAAAATACAAGAAAGCGGAGTCAGGGGCCTACCGAAGATAGTCTGGGATAATGACGGCCCAGTCCTATCAGCGAAGGTATCAGAGGAAGTTACGCTGACCTCCTAACAACAGCCTGCGCCGGTGCAAGCCCCCAAGCTTCGCAAGGGTGCCCTCCAGAAGTACTGTCGAGAGTGATACAACGTCGACCTCAGGTGCCACGGGATTCCCCTCCGCAGCCACCTATGCAGATCCCTAGGAGAGGCAACTATGGGTACCAACTCGTCGCAGAAGCCAGGTGGAACAGTCGTGAGGTAAGTTCGGACAAGTAGGAGAGGGGGTATCTCTCTTCCCTGTCTTCACAGACCCTCGTGCTTAACTCCCAGATCCGGAGTCTTCCTGGTCTCCCTAACGCTATTGGATTTACTCTCTTTAATCAGACTCTTATGTTTGACGTTTTGTGTGGCCTTGGAGAGTTAACTCTCCACTCGCCTAATCCAAGGCCCTAAAAATCCTAAACTTGTTGGTGTAATAACTAAAACAAAAAGTTCTAGTGGATTTTAATTAAGCGCTTGATTTTATTAGGCTGTTCTTTAAGTCAAAGGTAACGAAAGTGAAACTTGTGGTGTTTTTAGGACGTAAAAAGAAACTATCCTAACTACATGCACATGCACTTTTTCGTTTCAATGAAGACCAATTTCTATGAGGTTCAGATGTACTTGAAATTAAACAAAGTTTTTTGCTTTCTTTTCAAACTCCACACTCACAAAAGCTAACAAAACTATGCATGCCTAAAAGAGGATGCAAAGCTATGCTAATGCAAGAACTATATGTGAATGCAAGATTTTAAGACTACTCTGCAAACAAAGAAGGAAAGTTGCTGCTTTACCAAATTTTGTCTTGCCACTAAAATGCTTAGATAGAAGATGATGTGTTACCAATCATTTCGTCCAAACAATAAAAACAAGTTTTAAGATAAAAACAAAGCACTTTCACTTCGCAAAAAAGGAAATCAGATGAGAAGCAAGTTTAAGAAAGCGAAACTCAAAAACTTTCAAAAGATTTTCTTTCAATCAAACCAAAAAGTCTTTTTCAAAGGAAAAACTCTCAAAACTACTGACACTAATGATTGATAAACAAGCCACCAAACACTTTTGTGAATTGACACCTTTCAAATGATGAAAACTCAACAAAAATAAAATGTGTTCGAAGTCGCTTTTGACAATCAAAAGCAGCAATGAAAGTCCAAGAAATCAAAAGACAAGTTTCAAGGAAATGGTAACAAACAACTTTCCCGAAACGAAGGAGCAAATGGTCATAAAAATGATTTCGTTAAGCAAACACAAATGTCATGAAAACAAAATGGACACAAAGATTTTAAGACAATCTTCCCACTCTGCCGAAACAGAGCAATCAAGATTCTTAAACAGAAACCTTGTGTGTCAAAAATCAATGACGCTTGCAATCAACGAAAAACAAGACTAGCACTCCTAGAGAGAGTTCGAAACAAGATGCCCCCTGTTAAACAGAGAACTGTCACTGGGAATTGACTGCTTTAAACTGACCCAAACCACCAGACAGACATTCAGCCAAAAGAAAAATTATAAATCTTGAAAATTATGGAATATACGCGCCTGCAATTACTTGCAGAATGCGTGTATACGCGACTGTAACTAAGGAAACCTGCGTATACGCGGGTTTACTTAGTGCAACTTGCGTATATACGCTTCTGTAATCCAGAAAAAGTGCGTATATGAAGTGTTTCAAGAAAAATAAAAAAACACAAACTGAAAAACTGGAACAGCTTGGAGTTAAAGAAAATATCAAACAGTCAGAACCAACAAATAGAGGGACTGAGCCTAGATTGGCTTGAGGACTACCCAAACTAGGAACAACAAGAATGTTGTCCCCAGCGGAGTCGCCAATTCTGGTTGAAGGGAAAGTACCCCTAGAGTCCTTTGGGCTGAGACTCTACCAGACTGAAAATTGCTTATACAAAGAAACACACACACACAGCCATCTTTTTTACTTTTAAGCAAATTCTAATGTTTTAGGGTACATACCTAAGGTCCTACGTCTGAGAAGATCGTTAGGGTGCAAACCCTTCTTGGAGTTCCCTTCTTCTTTCTCTGACCTGCAAGACAAACAAATCAAAGAATTCAACAGTACATGTATAGAAGTTTATGTATAAATCATCTTTATGCTATAAAGTTAGTTATAAATAATCTTTAAGTAACTACTTTCATAAGAATTCAACACAAGAATCTCATAAGCATAAAGAAAGATTATTCGGGAACAAAGACGTGTTTCTTTATACATAAAGGCAAATAAAGTACATATATCGGAAAGATATCACCTGAACACCTTCAGCAGGCTCCAAGCAAGCTTCCTCCCGGATTCGTTCCAGCCTCCAGCCTCCAGCAAGAGCTCCTTCCAAGTCCTACTCAATGATGATGTCAAGGATGAATGATCACCAATACACATGGAAACAAGGGTTTCCTATGCAAAATGGGGGAAGTGCAGGATGCACCAAGGACTTCAGACCTGGTCTAAGGGAAAAATCTCAGCATAATAATCTTGCTCTCCTTTCTCTCTCCCCTTGGCCTCCCCTTTGATGTCTTTTTATACCCTCTCCAAAGTAGTTTTTTAGTTAGGAGTTGGTTGGGAACAGTTGGGCCACGGGCACTAACAGGTGATCCAGCAGGTAAACCCGCGATCACCGCCCGAAAAAGAGGAAATTATATTTTTTTAAGTGTTTTAATAGATACACGCGGGTTGGGTATGACAGACCCGCGTGTACACGCGTTTAACACAGGGCAAAGTCGCGTATAGGGAATAAAACACTGTTTTTTAAATTTTTGGACCAGGTCTGGAAGGAGGGGTTGCCCTAGGCCATAAGTGCAGCATCACAAACCATAAGAGTGAGATTTGGAGCTATAACAATGATTGTAAAAATCTCATCTTGCATGTCCAGAGTTTTGCAATATTCTTGATATTTAGACAAAAACACTTTCTTCATCTGATCCCAAGAGGCTATTGTGTTTTCTCCTAACCCCATAAACCAGTGTAGAGCTGAGTCCTTGAGAGTAACAGGAAACAATCTTATCTTCTGAGCGTCAGTTGAATAATCATAACCTCTACACAAAATATCAAACTCGAATAAAAAAGAGTTAGGATCTTCATGAACTTTACCATGGAAATGAGGGAGATATGATGGTGGAATATTCTTCATTGCACCATAGTATCAGGGTCCACAATTGGAAACACAAAAGTGGATTGTTCCCTACTTACCTGGTTTTCACCAGTCCCTTCCACATGATCTTCATGGTCTGCCATTGTTTCCCTTTTGCTCCTAACTGACTGAACCACACCTGAGCTGTTGTCACCAGAATCCACGTGGACTGTTCTTGCATAATGGGTTTTAATTGGATTGGGTTTCCTGCTCATAGAAGGAGACCTAATATGAGAATTGTTTTCAAAATTATTTCGGCCCTTAGTGGGCTTTCAACCCTTACCTTTTCTAGGCATTCATTTCAAAAAAATAAAGAAAAATAACAAAACAATTTCTAATCAAAAATGTTGTCAGAAATCAATCAACACCAGTAAAAGTCCTTCAAAGAAGCTTTTCCAAACAATACTGAAAAAATAAAGGAAAAATTACCTCTATTGTATAATTAGAAAAATTCTTACCAAATCAAATCGCCTCCCTGGCAATGGCGCCAAAATGTTGGGTGCAAGAATTACACTTAAGCAAACTCCTCAACTCTTAAATTGTCAACTTGGGGGATTTGTAAACTTAGAGACGAAGCACAGGCAATGCCAAAGATGGTATGAATATTTCTAATATAAATACCTACTTTATTTAAAGGAAAGATTGCAGAATCAAACTTAAAAAGAGAAAAGACAACTTGAACCATCAAAATAATCTAAGACTGGAATAAGGAAAAATGCATTTGCAAAACGGATTTAGAAATAAAGGGGAAATCACTCTAGCTAACTATTGTTTAACTATTGAGTGTGTGTTTTTCTTTAGCAGAGACACTTAGCAGTCTCATTAGATGGGCCCTTTAAACCTGCTCCTTTAGAGATTTCCTTCTTGCACTAATCTATCCTGCACTATCGCAGTCTGCTTGCACTAGTGTAGGAACAGAGATTTATGCAGAGGGTATAAATGGTGTCTTTACTAAAGGCGTTTTACTTCTTGCAAGGGCTTGAACTTTTCCAGGTTCAAAGCACTCAGATTCCATGGCAGGAAACCATTTCTTGCACCAGATCAGAGCTTCTTGCACTTAGCATTTAATTCTTAAAATAAGTGCTTAGTTACTGCAAGTGCTATTATACTGTGATATCAAATTGCACACATAAAAATGAATGTTTCTAATTTTGACAGAGTGCAGAAATAAAGAAACAATCCATACATTTATCCTGTCATAAAGTGTTTAATGAAAGCAAGGAAAATTGCGGGAATTAAACTAGAAAGGTTTGCTGCATCACACCAACGTGCACTGGTGCAGGTTCATTTCTCCTACTTGGACCAGGCAGGGATAACCAACCAAACAGAACTGCAGAAAAGGAATAGCACACCAGCATGCACTAGTGCAAGTTTATTTCTCCTGCTTGGACCAAGTGGAAAAACCAATATGAAATCAAGTGTAGGAAAAGTAAATTTAGCTACTTCACATAGCGGATCCACTTTCACTCAGACAGGAATGCATGTGCTTGAAATTAAATCACACATGACAACATAAACACAAATTACAAGAAACATGAAATAGGGTAAACGTGCTGGGTTGGTTGGGCCCTAGCCAACCAGCGCGTTTCCCTTTCAAATGAAAACACTGCTCACTACTTTAATCAATTCATCATCTTCAAACACAAAAAAGCAATTTATAAAACATGAGGTGGAGATCCCTTTTTATTAATTCATTGAGGAAAATACATGCATGAATACATAGTCCAGCCCAGATTCAAGCGATAACAAAATACAAGCTTGTTACCACTTCTCTGTCTATATCTCTGTTCTATACAAAACTTCTATAAAAAAATGTCTCGTCCTATTTACATTCTTCATTATATAGATCTATGGCTGAAGGCTAAAATGATCGTTTAACCAATTACATAACAATATGCATAATTTAGCTTCTCGGCCATTAAAATTAGACAGTTCAACAAACTGGCCATAGCCAATCTCCAGCTGTTTGTTCTTCATAAATTCAATCTTGGCTGCCTTTGTATTAACCTTGCTGTCGTGGCTGGATCTTGGCTGCCTTTAGATCTATCTCACTGTCGTGGCTGAAGCTGCTCAAGACGAGGTGGTGATCAAGGAGGTTCGGATCTGCTGCAAGGATTCACTGTGCTAGCATCGGTGCAAGATCTGATCCTGCACTAGGATCAACAGTCACGGTAAGTACTTGACTACCAAATAAACATTGGAGATATCGATAAGTTACAAAGAGTGATTATAAGCAATAAATCATGTAATAAATAATTAATTAATGCTAAGTTGAATTAAAAATATGAAAAATAAAGTGCATACGAAATATGTCACTGTTCTTGGACTAGTGCAAGATGAGGGTGTATAAGAGAGGTAAAACAACGGTAAATGGTTATGATATAGGAAGGGGAAAATGGCAAAAAGAGAGCAAATTAGGGGGCTAACATAGACTCAAGGTGATTATAGGGCAGATTTGATAGAATATGAAGTCCGATAAAAAGGATTTTGTCAGGTTTTTGAAGGTTTTCCCGTGTATTAGGGATCGCAACCAACACATTAATGCGATGCGATATAACGCTTAATGGCAGACCTGATAGGGATTTAGGGGAGATTGAATGGGATTTCACGTCCGGAAATCACACCCGATAGTGTATTTTGCGAACCTTCCCTGTGTAATGGGATTTTCTTCATTTTTGTGTTTTTGCTATGAAACGGCCACAATTCCTTTTGTAATCGCTCATGATCATCATGCCACACTGCAACAGCCATTTTTACAGGAAATGATGCATTGTGAAGCGACAAAGCTATAGAGGGATAATGAATTGTAGAGAAATGGCTAGGGAAGCCAAAAATCTGGGAAAATGCCTCAAAAGAGCCAGAGAGCACAAGTGAGAGCACAGGAGGAAGAAGCTAGTAGAAGTAGCCAGAAAAAACTGAAAGTAGATATGAAAAAGGTCACTAGAAGGTTGCAGAGGATCGCTTGGAGGTCAAGCGAATCGTAGAGGCACGCAGATGCCGAGAGAGAGCTCGGGAAAGCCAGATCTAGAGCCAGAAAGCTGAGAGCTTCAAAGCCAGGGAGAGATGGTGTTCTGAACCCACTGTTTCTATGGAAAACAGTGGAGTTGAGCCAAGAGCTTGTAAAAAAAAAGGACTTGCCATAATCCCAGAGAGCCTAGTCAAGTTGACCAGAGCTCAAGGAGACGTAGCCCAAGAGTTTTGGGTGAACTCCATGTGAAATTGTTGTCTTATGTGTTTGATTATTGTTGCATTTGTCTACTGTCATATATATATATTTACATATCAGCACAAACAACAGAATTTTAAAAGCACATAAACATACATAAGCATTTTAAAACAAATATAAGCATACACCTATCTTTTCAAGCATATTCTCAATTCCGCATTGGTTAATCAATAAGACTTGGGAATATTTAAGCTTTGGAAGTGGGAGACGTTCTTGTAAGTTAGACAAGAAGCCTAAGTGCCCCATTTTCAGATTAGGTGGTATCGGAGCCAAGTTGGTTAACGTCAACTTCAAAGAAGGGTATGTCAGAATGCTTGATTGACAAAGCAAAGATTGATTGTCTGAAAGGTGCTTGGGCAGTCAAGGATTGACTTTCTGGTTGATTCTATGCTTATTTGCAGATTGACTATTGTTTGAGTTTGCAGAGGTGAAGGGAAAGCTATTGATAGCTCAGTCCAGGAAGGACAAGAAGGAATAAGGGCTGAAGGCATTCTTCTATCCCAAAGGACCTCAAGGCAATCCTTGAAGCACAAGAGGTTTGTTGCAAAAGGTTGCTTAAATAAGCTCTTTAGTAATCTTGTTTGAAGTTCTTTTGTTCATTGGTATAATGACAACTTCTACAAGTGAGTCCTCAAACTCCTCTTGCATCACAAGACTCTTTGATGAAGACATAAAGCAAGACTTGTTCATTATGATGGGAAAGGTAAGAGAAATGTGTGAGGATGGAAGAAAGAGCAGCATACTTAGAGAGCAGTTGAATTCCATGAAGGAAGAGAAGCAGTTTCTTTCTGATAGACTGCAGGAAATGGAGAGGCAACTTCATATTGAAAATATGAACCTGAAAAGGATGCATGAGTTGGAGTCACAACTCTTTGTTGCTAAAGAAGCCTTGGTCAAGTATCAGCTTGAAGAAGAGGTAAACCATTCCAGTTTGTCTTTAAATTCCTCTAAGAATGCTTATATTGGTTCTTTTGAAAAACATACTAGAGGCATAGGTTCCAAGCTAATGTCCAAGATGGGCTATGAAGGAAAGGGCTTGGGGAAGCATGCACAAGGTATTGTTGAACCAATAATGGTTGAGGAAAGGCCTAAGTATTTGGGTCTTGGCTATGGACAGTCTTATGGAGAGAGTTCCAAAGTTGCCATGAAGACCATTAGAACAACTCCAAGAAGGAGTTGCATGTGAGACTGTGAAGATTGTATTCAGGAGGAATACAATAGCTTGAAACATCACTTGCATGATGCAGGTGTTTAGAAGCACACACTTGAACCAGGGAGTTGTGGAAACTCTAACAGCCTTGGAGAGATTGATGGTGTTCCAAAGGGAACCACTTCTTCATTTGCTTCACCTCCTCATGAAGGAAATAAAGGTGAAAGAGGTAGGTATAAATCTGGTTCTAAACATATTCCTTTTGATTTTGCAAAGCATGGTAAATTTACACATAAGCATGGGAAAAGAATCGCATGTTCCTTTTGTGGTTTGGATAACCATCATGTTTCTAGATGTTGGAAGAGAATGGCCACATACAGGAAACTTCTGAAGGAAAAGAAGTAGAAAGCCAAAGGTCCATTAGACAAGGCAAATCATGCTGTCAAGAGGATGCACATGTGTTTCACTTACTACCATAAGCAAGGGCATATTGTTGAAAGGTGTTGGACTCTGAATCCATCAATGCTTCCATAAAAGCTGAAGAAAGTGGAAAGAGAAGATGGAAGAAATGGAAAGGAAGTTCCACGAATGATGTGTTTTGGGATGATTCACAGGTTGATGCTGATGTGCAAAAAAAGGAAAGACCTTTGAACTGGATTGGTTTCTACCAAGCAGGTGAATGGAAAAAGGTTGAGTAGGAGACTCACTTTGTTACTGCAACATTATATTTCATTTCAGCTTCGAAATTACATTGTGCTTAAGTGAAAGTTGAAGGATGAAATGCATGCATAAGCATGATGTGCATGAACACAGGGGTGTCGATGTTTTCCTCGTATTTGAACATGTATGTGTAATTAACTTGAAAGGTTAATTTC
This sequence comes from Pinus tabuliformis, assembly GCA_031772625.1. Classification (NCBI taxonomy): domain Eukaryota; kingdom Viridiplantae; phylum Streptophyta; class Pinopsida; order Pinales; family Pinaceae; genus Pinus; species Pinus tabuliformis. Next base: position 543,690,502 of record CM062807.1, read on the forward strand.
TTTATTGTAACATGCATGCAATTTTGACTTGAGAAAAGTTGATTTGGTCTCCAAGATGGAGATAGTGATGAAATGTTTCAACTTTTGAAAGGAGTCCTAATGGTCTTTTTCTATATGCTTGACTTGAAGGGTCATTTATTTTAAAGGCATCTTTTGTGGGCTTGTTGTCTAGGCCATAATTTGTGTGCAGATGTAAGACATGGAGGTGTTCATAAGATGTGAAATATGTTTCTTTTGTTGAAACATGAGTTTATTCCATCCAATTATTGTCTGTATTTCTGTTGTTGTTAACAGTTGTTGTTGACAGCTTTTCAAACAGGTACAAATGAGAGTTTTGGGAGCAGGTGTACTTCACATTTGTTTGAGCCACCTGGGGTCAATGATCAAGGCAGAGAAGTTCAAACTAACTTCTGTGACCATTTTAGTAGGAGTTCCGCAGGAAGGCAAGGGGGAAGATAGTTCTTCCCAGGAGGACCAGCGCATCCAGGAAGGGAAGTGGTCAAAGGCTTTGGTTCAGAGGCATTATGCAAGGAAAGTGTGTGGAGTCTGAAAGAAGAGGGTGTTGTTACTCTCATTTACCATTCAGATTATTATATCAGTCTTTTGGATACCAAAAGTTCTTTTAGTGGGAAGGCGTGATCCAAAATGGATTTTGGATAAACTCCTAAGTCTGAGTGTTTCTCACAGAGGAAAATGAAAGTCCAAGGAAGTTCCTAGAAATAGCCCCATTGCAAAGATCTTTTCATTCTAAATCCACTGCAACTTGAATGGGAAAAAATGGACTTATGATGCAGAAGTTATCACCAAAAGAAGTTTCCCTTTGTTCTTTAGAAAAAGAGGAAAAATCCCCTAAAAAGGGCAAAGAGAAACCCTTATAAAGGGAAATCGCATCGGAGGAGGGCCAAAAGCAGACTTAAGGGAAGAGGGGAAGCCACCCCCGATTTTCGATCCCCAACATATTAGGTCAGAGGCAGGCTGGTGCATATAACGTGAGGGAAGGACTCGGGCTGATGCGACATTGCGATTGCCGATCGGCGGATTGGCACCGGCGATGGCATAAAACAAGGGACGGAACCTCGGGGCTATGCGACAAGCGATTACAATATATCGCATCGCAACATCGTATCGTAGTGATAAAATGGACGATAGTACATGCACATGCGATAACTGGACCTGATGGGTTTTATAAACCCGAAATCATAATATTTGAGTTCTGGAAAAAGGGACTTTCCCGTGTATAAGCGCGTTTCGGCATAAAAACCGAAATACAAAGGAAAAAGGCCCCAAAGCAATACAACAGGACTCAAAAAGGAATTAAAGGCATGATATATAAAATTTGAGTTCCATATGCAGGATTTCGGGCTAGCCTCAAGCGGTAAATGGTATTGGGCTGGCTTCACCCGATCCCATACAGCGAACGACGTGTGGCTGGTGGAGGAGAGAGGAAAACCACCTTTTTGGGCGGGTAACCTCCGTACCCTTAAGTCACTCGAGATCGCATATCGACCATTGGATCGAAGATCCCGTAGATTGACGGTGGGGCTTGTGATAGCGGCCAAAGGCGGACCTGAGATGATTATAGGGTGGATTCGATATAATATGAAGTCTGATAAAAAGGATTTTGTCAGGTTTTTGAAGGTTTTCTCATGTATTAGGGATCATGCCTAACACATTAATGCATGCGATATAACACATAATGGTGGACCCGATAGGGATTTAGGGGCGATTGAATGGGATTTCACATCCAGAAATCACGCCTGATAGTGTATTTTGCGGGCCTTCCCTATGTAATGGGATTTTCTCCATTTTTGGGCTTTTGCCTATGAAATGGCCCCAATTCCTTCTATAACCACTCATGATCATCAAGCCATGCTACAGCAGGCGTTTTTACAGGCAATGATGCATTGTGAAGCGACAGAGCCGCAGAGGGACAATGAATTGTAGAGCAACAACCAGGGAAACCAAAAAACCGAGAAAATGCCTCAAAAGAGACAGAGAGAACGAGTGAGAGCACAGGAGGAAGAAGCTAGCAGAAGCAGCCAGAGAAAGTTGAAAGTAGAGCTGCAAAAGATCACTAGAAGGTTGCCGAGGATCGCTTGGAGGTTAAGTGAATCAGAGGCACGTAGAGGCTGAGGGAGAGAGCTCGGGGAAGCCAGAGCCAGAGCTAGAAATCTGAGAGCTTTTGTGCCAGGGAGAGATGGTGTTCTGAGCCAAGATCTTGTAAAAAAAAGGACTTGCCATAATCCCAGAGAGCCTAGTCGAGTTGACCAGAGCTCAACGAGACGTAGCCCAAGATTTTTGGGTGAACTCCATGTTAAATTGTTGTCTTATGTGTTTGCTTATTGTTGCATTTGTCTACTGTCATATGTATTTACATATTAGCACAAATAACAGAATTTTAAAAGCACATAAACATACATAAGCATTTTAAAACAAATATAACCATACATATATCTTTTCAAGCATATTCTCAATTCCACATTGGTTAATCAATAAGACTTGGGAATATTTAAAGCTTTGGAAGTGGGAGAGGTTCTTGTAAGTTAGACAAGAAGCCTAAGTGCCCCATTTTCAGATTAGCCATTATGGCGGTCACGTCTCCAGTACATCGAAAATCACATCATCGGTGGCTATGAAGGGTAGTTTGCTCCACTTCTTTGCAGGGTCCTTGCGCGCCCTGAGGTATATGTGGTGGAAGTCTACTTTAAATTCTGCAAAACTTTGCAGGTTGTTGTAGACAGTAGGTGATAACCATGGCTTGCGGTTAATCCCCATTCTGATGTTCATCTCCGTGAACACCCAGAATATCTTATTGTCGTAGATCCAGTTCACGTCCTTAGTGGCCTATAGTGAAGTGTACTTCTCGGCCTCTGGCAGATCCCTTGCAATCGTGGGGAACTGGCTGTCCTCTAGAAATTCCTCGGCCACCAACACTATGGACAACAAAAGCCATGCATAGTGGAACGTTTTTCCTTGTTCCTGTGCCCCGCAGAAATTTTCCAGGAACTCTTTGCACAAGAATTCAAACCAGTTAAACTGGACCCCCTTCGCACACTACTCAGCAAGTGCCACCAATGGCGCGGGTACCTCATCTGCGCGGCACTTCCACATGACCTTACCCACCAGTATCTGTTTCACCACCCTGACTGCTTTGTTGTTGATACTGGAGATTGCGTAGCCCCTGTTCTTCTTTTCCATCTTTTATTGCTTCTTCATGGCCTCCGTAATGGCCAAATCATTGTTCTTCCCCTATGAGATGTCTGCGGGGTCCTCTCCTTTACACGGGAGCCCCGTAATGCGATGGATTAAGTGGTCTGTGATGGGGATGGGCTCCTCCAGCCACAAACACCCACCATGCACCAGGCAGAGCAGCTTCCTGATGACAAAGATCGTCATTGAGGCGTAGTGGAAATGCGGCACCGAGAGCATGTTTAATAACCCTGCCTTTTCAACTTCATGTAACCACTTTCGTGGCCCTAATTCTATATCCCCCACTACAGTGTTCTTCTTGGGCTTCATAAGCTGCACGGTCTCTAGGTGAGGGAATTTCTCGTGGTCAATGAGATCCCAATCTTCAAACTTCAAGTTTGGTACCTGTCCTAGGTGATGATGTCATTCGGGAGGAGCAAAGTCTGGAGAGAGATCTTGCTCTCGTCGAGGTCCTTGGGCACTTTTTCCTTCCCCTTCCGCAAAGGGATATACATGGGTAGCTTTGTTGGAGGGTGCGCAGGATTGGTTTCTTCCTCCATGCCCTCATCCTCGTCTTCTTCAATTATGAGGTCCTCCAAGTCTTCTTCCTCCTCGTCAGTTTTCAGGTTAACTTCTTTCCTTTTTTCCTCCATCGTTAATCTGGTGTTCAGTGGGTTTCGAGGGGACACACACACTGGAATCATTGGTTGTTTGTCTTTCTTTGGTCTTGGTGTGCGCGGTGATTTAGTGATTTCCGCAACAATCCCAGTGCCTTCATGGGCATCTTCTACGGTCAGGGCCTGCACGGCCTCTTCGGCGGTCATCTCTACAATTTCCCTAGCTTCTTCAAACGCTGCCATCTTGCTCATCCAGAAATCTCTCAATCACTCAATCAAGGGCTGAAATAATGCCCTACATAGGGCAACCAGGTCCTGGCTCAAAATACGTGGGGCATATAATAGCTCAATTCACAAATGACCAAGTGTTGTTTTCTGGACAGACCTTTGTAATTTATAGCGGCTTTTAAATTTGAATTCGACTGTTCCCCCCAAATCTGGTCCATTAATGCACCCTTGGCAGCAAATTTTCCCAACTCTTTCCCATAAAGCGCGTCTTAAATGCCTGCCACCCACTCCATTTGATCTCAAGTCAAGCATCACATCGTGAATAGTGACTACAACGGTCACTTTCCAGCCAACCCGTGTGGCAGCGTAACCCCCCTTGCACGGTTGCAGACCTTGTGACACTTTTCTCCTACATGCAGCTCCAACATTGCGCAGCTCCTAAGCAGAGTAGTTTATAGTCCCGCGCCTCCTTTCAACTCCCCGGAGCGCTAAGACTATACTTCCCACGGCTAGTCAGGCAGTCGCGCCACCTGTATAGGGTGTCAACTGGTCATCCATCACTTTTCCTGGAGAAAATATGCCTTTTATTGTTATTGTCTGCATCGCACACTTTGCCATCTGTAGCGCGCCACCACAGGTGATCCCTTTGGTAATATACGGTCCAATCCAAGGCATCAAGCTGATCAACTCTCGATGTTAGTCCCCAAATTTGTTAATGTACTCATGCGCACCCTGTTGTATCACCTTGATTCTCTTATCGAGAAAATCCTTCTTTATTTCTTCCTCAAGCTTCTTGAATTCTACTTCCACCAAAGCGCTTTTCTCCCTTAATCGCACCTTTTCCTTCATGATTTCTTGGAGCCTAAGATCACCCTGTTGGATTTCTTCTTCAGGTCCCAAGCATTCTTATTTGTTCAACTGCGCTATCCCTTCTTCCAAATCTTCATGAACCGTCATCTCTACCGGCACAGCTATGCGCGGACTAGGCATATCATACTCCATTGGGACAACAACATCCACTCCATACTCTAGCCTCGAAGGTATCTGTCCCATCAGTTTCTTGCACGTTGTCCTATAAGCCCATAGAACTGCCAGTACGTGTAGGTGCCAATCCCTCTGCTGCGCATTATATATCTTTTTTAGTGCTTCGCACACTCCACTAAAGGCTTCTACATGGATATCCTTCTACATGGTTTTTATTTCCACAATCCTGTCCCAACTGGAGGGATCTATTGTGCAATTGCCTTGCCCACCCATGCATATTGACCATGTTCCAGAACGAGAAGTCCATATGCATCCACGCAAGTTTTTTAACATAGGCTTGTACCCACCTGGACAGATGCGCGCGCAGATCATTCCATCTGGCCTTCTTGTCTGTTAATCACATCTGAGGCTTCTTGAAACACATGCACATCATTCTCCTGCATTCGCGCTAGTTATCATAGCTTCCTTAGTGTGTGCACCCCACCACCACGCAGGTGTAGCATGCGGTACCCATTTCAAAGCCTCGAAACGTTGTTGTTCTGGCACCTCCCTTTCGAATCTGTTCAGGAAGTCATCTACCTTGCTTAGCCCCTCATACGTAGGCATATCCCTTACCTCCATTGATACATAGCGTAGCGATCTTATCATCATGTTGCAGTTGAGCTTGGTTACCTTGTGTAACCGGTTCTGCCATCACTCTATCTCTTCATCTAAATCCGATGTACAAGAGATTTCATGTTCCCATGAGATTCATCCATCAGTAGTGGGATTTACCCAATCCTGCTCTTGCGCGGTTATCTTGTAGATGCAGTCTAAGTTGTCATCACTTTCATAGTTGCGCACTGGCTCCGTATAGCGTGATCCCTCTATAGGGTCCAAAGGTACAACTACGCGCAGAGACTTTTTCTCAAAAATCATCTTGCGCTTATTCAGATTTATCACCTCGTTCATGTTAGTGGCCCAAACTATTCCTAATAGTGCAAGGTAGGGATTCCTATCATCAACAATCTCTATTACTTCAAAATCCACTAGTGCACTTGCTCCTTCAATATCCACGGTGATTCCTTGCAATCTTCTTATAGGTAGGATCTTTTGTTGATTCACCATGTGCAGTTGGATAGGAGACCATTGCAGCATAAGCCTTCCCATGCACTCCTATGTCTGCTTCGACAGAACGTTCGTGTCTGATCCTAGGTCCAGAATCACTTGGTCCATCTCATATTCCCAAATCTGCACATTCAATCTCATTTCTCTTCCCATCCTCGTCGCATTCCTTCCAATCTTCTAGACTATGCACGGTTCTCCTGGCACGGTCCCAGCGCATCTATTTATGAGTTCCTGCAGTCCCTTTACAGCCTTCCTGTCGTGCAACAGATTCATGCATGTTTCCAAGAACATCGTGAGCATTGATGGGTCCATTTCCGGCTCCGGTCTACCTTTTCTTCCTGAAGTGGAGGTATTAGCGAAGCTCTTCCTAGCTTCCATGAAGGTTTCCTTAGCGCGCTCCAAATCAAACTCTGGTTCTTTTGTCAGATCCTTGCGAACCCAAGTACTATCTTCGGGCTACTTTCCTTTATCATCCCCTATTATAATTCCACTTCAGATCACAATGTTTATGTTGGGGTCTTCCTCGCACAATTTAGACCTAATCATTTGCAGGTTCTGAGTCAGGGGAGGTTGGAACGCTCCTTTGTTGCGTAGTTGCACTATCAATGTGGGACAATCCTCTGTCCCATGATCAAACAATGCACAATACAAGCATGATGGCCGCGTCAGATTCGTACAATCATGGGCATAATGTCCTCGCCCTTCGCAATTGTAACATATCATCTGTCCGCGACCTCTTCCATGCTCTCCTCCACCTCGGCCTCATCCACGCCCCTGAAATCCAGTTGGTGCCATCCCTGCATTCTTTTCAAGGGGCTGCATTTCGGCCTGAACATTGTAGGTGGGAGTCCTATCCATCATTAGTTCATAGCTTCTACAGGTGTGTTCATCATTTCCCACTGATCTACATAAATTACAGAACAATTGTTGCGAATTCTATGTGTACTTCTGCAACAAATGGCAGTTATCCATAGCATGTTTTCGTCCTATTTGAAAAATCGTGCACCACAATGTAGGCACCGTGCTAGGTCCTTCTTGGGCCTCTGGTCTTAATGGCATTGGTCCTTCTCCCGCAAGGTAATTCATGAACATTGGACAATGGTCCTTTTCATGACCCTGACCCTTACATTTAACACACCATACCTTGTCGCACACCTCTGGGCGAGCTGTCCTGTCTTGTTTCAGACTCTGCATCTCAAGGCACAATTTTTTCAATTTCACATGAATCTGTTAAACTCCTAGGTTTGGATCCTGTATCGGGGTCTCATGTAGTCTCATCGCGATCTCCAAGGCCTCAGCTTGAGTTGTTAGCCTCTGTTGTGACAGTGCATTCATTAAATGTGGTGTTAGCGATGCTACAAACCATTCATAGTGTTGTCCATCCGTCAAAGTCATATTAGCTTCGCAAATTGTGCACTTTAGACTCTGATCCAACTCCTAAGGGGTCTCGCCTGGTAGCATCGTGATCTCCTTGAACCTAATGATCGCCTGTGTCTCTGACTTCGGCCTGCTAAATTCTCTGTTCAGCGTGGTTTGGATGTCTGCGATCCTCGCATTTAGATTGTCATTAGAATGCTTGATATACCAGGTCAGCGCGCGATCCTGTAGAGTGCTAACCAATGTCGCTTTTTTTATATTGTCATCTGTAACTCCCTGTGCTTCCCATACAACTTTTATCACGAACCAAAACTGGTTCGGATCTTCATTTCCTACTCCCTTGAATACCGACAACTTTATTGCGCTTGCCATATTGACTCGTCGTAATGGCGGAGGTGGAATGGGCGAAGATGGTGGTGTGGGTGGGGGTGGTATGCGCGGAATCCTCTGCCTTATCAAATTGATCACACTTCTTGGTGAGACCTTCGCGAGCTCTTCCTCATTCCCTCATGAAGGTGAAATCAAGGGGCTAGTTTCTAGTTTTGCACTACCTTCGTTTCTGTAAATTCTCCCACTTCGCATAGCCCCGAACATCAATGTATTCGCATAATCCACTTTTTACACAATAACATTTCAATCCAAGTGTTCATAGACTTAATGTACTTACCTCATGGTCCTTTGAGGAAGTGTCACCCTGCCTCGCTATAGCTAACTAAAGTATCTACCGCTAACTTAGTGATGAATCCTCCTATAATTCGATCACGCCAGTGATCAACAATGCGTGCGATCTTATCCACTGATGCTTCCAATCTGCACACCAACTCTGGGGTCCACACAATAGGTCTGTCGATCTTGCACCTTCCTTGGCTATCTGCTAGCTTCGCAATCCACTCGTATAACTTAGTAGGGAAAGATGCGAAGAAAATTTCGTGGATCTCTATGTACAGGTAACAGTCTAACCACTCTTCTTTTGAAAGTCACGGATTCCTGTTCTCCTGTGCTGTGAACTTGTGAATCTTCCTATCCAACCAATCTTCAATTTCTTTCTTAGTTGGATTCCAATGATACGACATCAGACATATCTAAGTAGATCTCAGTCCCGGCAACAGAGCCATTTGTTGGCTTGTTGGGGCTTGACCTAGGTTCGGAGTTAACTAGCCAAACAAATCCCTATACTACTGGCCCTTTCGGCAACATTTCGTAGAGCACAGACTGAGGTCTCACCCGAAGTAGTATGGGGGGGTGTTAGAACCGGGTTTCTGCAACCTTGAGATGCCTGAGGGGTTGATTTGGTCCAACTATGAGTCCCTTCACGCAGGTTACTTCGCGCACTTCCCTAGCCTTTGCACCCTGATATGTTCACCTTCGTGCAGCCCTAACCAGGGGCTATGGAGCTTTCTCGCTATTGTAGCAGCGATCTGCACTATTTCCCTAAGTCACACCAGAGATCTTTACTTATCTTCTTATCCCAGGTAGTTATCTCCGCGTAAATGGATGCCTTATGTTATATTTACTTATTTAGCATATTCATATGAGTGCGCATAGTAAATAAATAGTAAACTTGCAATTCATACCCAATAATACATAAAATAGGGAAATATACACAGAATATGGTCAAAATTCTCTTTTATTACTTCCTCCAATAGTCACAGACTTGACCTGCCATGCGCACTCAACTGCAAGGGTCCGCACACTCAGCTGCAGACTACTAGGCCTCTGCACACTCAGCTACAGAGCCTTCTCCTGCTCTATAACCCAAAGACATGACTTACACTTCAACTCAATGCTTCATCAATTCCTTAGATCCATTCTTAGCTTAGCTATTTTATACACTTAGAGCCTCGCTCTATTTATACAATCCCATGGTCCACGAACCATGGGTAGATCTTTCAAACCAACATTACATTACAGAAACAAGGGCCGACAGCCCTATGAATCTATTACGACTTCGCGCTCTGCGCCCACAAATCGTGGACTCTTTACAATGGACTTAGTCAAAACTTGGGCTTTAAGCCCCAAAACATGCCTTGGGGGGATTCCATGCCCAACATTTTGCTCCACCGCCTTCAGGATAAAGTTAGTCTAGGTTGTCATGATGATATTACTCCAAGATTCCAGTTTGTTGTTATTCCAACATATCTAGACGCTATTATTCGACCTTGTCATTACTGCCAAAGCCTTGATGCTATTTTGGGTAGCTGTTATGTACACTATTACCTAACCGAGTCAATATGGATTATTATGGAACCAAGGATCCCATTCTCCTAATGATGTGGCCAATTTGGCCATGGTGGTTACAGTCCCCCAACTTTTTAGTCATTTGATGATCAAGCAACTGTTTTGGAAATAACATTATTTGTAATTAATTTTATTTAATTGGTCATTAAATAACTCTCACTTAACTCTATTTGAATAGCTTGAGAATCAAAAAGATTCTAATGGATGTTCCTATTTTGATTTATTTCCAAGATTTGATGTTAGGGTAAACCTATAAAAAGGGATCTCCTTGCCCTGAGAAGGGGGATGTCATTATTTTCTCTTAGAATATGCATCTATACTTTTTCAGCATTCATGCAAGGTTCAACAAGTTTGTGGCTCATTTTATGAATTAGTGTGTAATCTGTAGGTTGTGAGTTTTCCTCTAGCTCCCTACTAAGGAAGAGGGACCCTCTCTTTAGCATGGATTGTTGTGACTATACAAAGTAGCATAGCTATTTGTTTCAATAGCTTGTGGGTTGTGAGTTAGATTTTTGGGATTGAAATCGATTGATGTTATTGATTCTGTATGTGATTATAATACTATTGTTATTCATGATTTTTGAAGGAGTTCTTTAGTACAAGTCCCTGCTACTTAACTGTAGCCATCATAGGTATTTATCAAATTGTATTGTTATTTTTGTTACTTCCTACTATTATAGGTTGTTGTGGTATTTTTTGTTATAGAGTGTTGACTAAGCTGTTGTCACAAATTGATGATTATTGTTTGATGTTACTTGATTCATGTTACTAATTACTATTATAGATTATTGTTATGTAGCAATGTTACATGTATCTTATGCAATTTAGTAATGTTGTCCTTTATTCTCTCCAACCTGATACTATTGATGTATCATCCTTCCAATTGGCTATATTATCTAGGATTGGTGGATGATTTATGATTGATTGAGGTATTGAAATATTTCATTTATGCAAGTGAGGATCTGGTTGTGTTCAATGACTAAGTATTATTTATTTTATGCAAAGAGTCATTGAATGTTATTTTTTTTTTGCAAAGAGTAATTGAATGTAATTTGATTTGTGCAAATATTGATTGTATGATGTTTCCTTCATGCAAAGAGTGGTTGACATTTCCATAATAGATTGCATAGTGCTTTCCTTTTTATGCAATTGAAGTTTCAAACAATGAGGTTTTAATTCTAGAATGGATTGAAGTGTTATATTAATTCTTGCAAGTGTGGAACTATTTACAGTAAGAACTAGGATTTGATTGAGGGTTTGTTCTTATTGAGGAAATCATAATACAAAATAGTATATTAGGAAGTAGTTAATGTTGGTTAATGATTGTTACTTACACATACTAGGTGTTATAGCTCCAAATCTCACTCTTGAGGTTTGTGATGCTGCACTCATGGCCAAGGGCAACCCCTCCTTCCAGACCTGGTCCAAAATTTTAAAAACAGTGTTTTATTCCCTATACGTGACATTGCCCTGAGCTAAATGCATGTGTATGCGGGTCTGTGTATACCCAACCTGCGTATATGTCTTGAAACACTTAAAAAAATTAAATCTCCTTAATTTCGGGCGGAGATCACAGGTTTTACCTGCTGATTACCTATTAGTGCCCGTGGCCCAACTGTTTCCAACGAATTCCCAACTAAAAAACTACTTTGGGAGAAGTATAAAAAGGCTTGAATGGGAAGGCCTAAAGGAGGAGAGAAGAGAGAGAAAGGTTATTATGCTGATATTTCCCTGACCAGTTCTGAAGATCTTAGTGCCTCCTACACTTCCCCCATTTACAGGAAACCCTTGTTTCCTTCTGTGATGATGTCTATCTACTACTTGAGATATCATGAAGTAAGTCATGAAAGGAGTTTGTTAAAGGCTTGATACTGGATGAATCTGGAGGACGGTTCCACTTGGAGCCTACGAAAGGATGAATCAGGTGAAATCATTGCTTTCTATACTTTATTTGTCTATAATAAAAGAAACACTTGTCTTTGTTCCTGACATAAATCTTCTTCATGTTTATGATATCCATGTTATGATGCATATATGAATGGTTGTTTAATTGCATAACTAAATACCTTTCAATATACTATGAAGATGATTTATTTATGATGTTTAGTCCATGTACTGTTGTATTTTCTTGAATTGATTGTTTTGCAAGTTGAAGGAGCAAAAGGAACTCCAAGAGGGTTTGGACCCTGGAGCAATCTTCTCAAACGAAGGACCCCCAGGTACGCCCCTTATCATATATTTTGCTTATATTAACATTATGGTTGTATGGAATGTGTGTTTCTCTGTATATACAACCTCTGATCTGCTAGGGTATCAACCCAAGACCCTAGGGGAATTTGTCCCTTAACACTATGCATGATAATATTGAAATAAAAACACCTTCCCTAGTCGATAATTTGTGTTAAGTTAATGTATTATTTTTAACAAGACAATACAAGTCCCCTATAAATTATGCAAATCATGCCATTTTGTTTCTACTACACTAAGTATAATGAACAATATTGGGTGTCCTGGTTATGTGATCATATATGTCAATTATTTCGTAGATTTGTTCCAAAAGGATCTTGTTCCATGAAGAGAAAAGTTGAAGTGCATGACTTGCTTTGTAGGCTTATCATCTAGAAAATATTAATGGTGATGGTGCAAGTTTACAAAGATTTTGGTAATTTGTCCTCAACCTTTTCCTTCACAAAGATGACAAATAATGGTTGGCTTCAATGGAACATCATAATGATGCACATGAAATAGTGGAAAATGGGTATCTACCATATCTATTATCATGGTGTAATGTATAATATTGCATTTCAATTTCTTCAATTCATGGTTATTTAGGAAGAGGGCAAATAAAACCATGGAAAACTTCTTCATGCGTTGTATTTTTTAACAAGTAACAAATACAACAGGAAAGATTCAATGGAATGTAGGGTATGTTATGTGTATCGTAATTAGCTCATTTTTTTTTTGTTCTTCACACATTTGATAGGGTGGATACAAAACATGATGATGGTTGGTTTTATCGGTTAATAGAGGAATTATAGTTTCCATCTAATTCTACATGTATTTATTCTGGTTCTTGGTTATTAGTGTTGACATGGCAAATCCTAGGAGGGATGTTTGTAGGTTTCATAAAGAAAGTGGTGATTTTGGCTAGGTTAAGTTGTTCATCTAATTTTTGTAAGAATAATGTGTTAACTTGTTTTGTAATGCTATCAATTTGTAAACTTTCACATATATTCACTAGAACAGTTCATCACAACAAATATTTCTAGTTTTTGCAAACTCTTTGTTACAATGTTTTGCTTAATATTAAGACTACTATTGGTATATTTAATCTAAAAATAATGAAATAATATGAGACAGAAACAAAAGAAGCTAAAACAAATAGCACAATAACCATACAATGATAACCATATGTATGATAGGAAACCTAGTAAGGAAAAACCTAGCTAGAAGGTGAGGACTATGCCTGATACAGACTTATGCAAGAACACAAAAAAATACAAATATACACATAAACACAGAGATGCAGCAGAAATAAAATTTCATTTCATTAATATCAAATAACTAAAATATGTTTACATACAAAGATGGAAATAAAATAGCTCAAGCGATGGTAGCTTAGCTCCGAGAAGAGATGTCGTGGCTACATGCCTCTGAACTGTGCTAGAATGAGTCTCAAAAGCCTATTGATTATTGAGAAACAATAGAAAACCCTAAACATCCAAAAGCCTAACCCTAGGAGATGAAGCGCCAAAATTGTGGGCCCTGTTTGGGTAAATTGGTACATCAACTTCCTAGGGTCGTAACTTTGACATACCACCTTCATTTGACTATCATAATACCTTGTTTCAAAGATCTCAAAGAGATGTCCAAAAATAATTGGTATGTTAGTTTGAGACTTTTCTGGCCTCTCCTTTTCCCCTAAAAACATCTTTTAGGTCCTCAAAATGACTCCAGAAGTTTAGGGCATGCATAATTGCCAAAAATATTAAGTTGTGCTAAAATTAAGGAAACTAAAAAGAAACAACAGTGAGGGTCCAATAGGAATAGGCGGGTGACCACCAATATCCACCTGGATAAGTCCTCCCCCCTTAGGAAGCAATGTTCCCCATTGCATTGAGTGTCTCCATGAGATGGGGAAACTTCTGCTGAACTTGGTCCCCAATGAGCCACTTGCCTTGGTGCAGGAGTTGGCTATCTTTTTCAACCCGATACAATTAGATCTTCTACTGGTGAGCGTTCTTGATCTACAGGTCCATGATTCAATCAGATGTGGCCTATTCCACGCAGTTTGGGTTTAACTCTATTGGTGTGAGTTGTTATGAAATCTCTGATGTGTCTAGTAATGGTGGAAAGTATGGTCGAAGGTGGTCCACATTGAACACTCGGTGCATACCAAGTAATGGTGGAATAATGAGCTTGAAAGCATTTTCCCCTACAACCTTAGTGATGGTGTAAGCCCCATATGGGAGTGGGTGAAGCTTGTGGTGGGGCGCAACGAGGTGTTCCTTCTGCAAATGTAACGAACTTTTTCGCCCACCTGGAACTTGTGTGGTACCCAATGCTGATCATGATGTTGCTTGTACTTAGCATTGGCTCTGTCCAATATGTCATGGACCTGCTGGCAGATGTGTTGAATGCACTCAATGAATTTGTTAGCGCTTTCAGCTTCAGAGTGGGCATGATCCAAATCTACCTAAGTAGCTGCAAATGGTATGACCACATCAATGAGACATAATGGTTGGAATCCCAACTCCACCTAAAAGGTGTTGTGGCTAGTTTAGCTATGGAGAGCTCTGTTGTAGCTATGTTGGACATATGGGAGGTTATCATGCCATGTGCATGGATTCTTTGAGTTGTACATACACAAAATGTGTACGATCTATAGAAATTCCCACTGTAGATCAATAGATTATGCAATATACTAAAGTAAAATACAAGATCTACTTCTACAACAAACTTTGCAGAAGCTTAATCGAATATGAGCAAGATCAAATAGAACACATATAACTAAGAATGAGAAATCAATCACACATGAACATAGAAGAATAACCCGGGGAAAACCTCAACCTAAAACCCCAATCTCTGTATTATCATACAAGTGGAAATATGTTCAAATCACAAAAGAATAAGCTCACAAGCTATCCTGCTCTCTCTACAATCCAACTGCTACTCATAGACAGTCAAAGGCTTCTCACAAACCTTCTCCTCTGCCCTCCAAGCCTCCTATTTCCTTGCGTAGTTTTCCTTGGGGTCCAGTGCTGCCACCTGTGTGAATTGGCCTCTTCACACACTCACTAACCTTTGATCTAACTACGCAATCCTGAAGGAGATAATTCCTTCTACATGGATGAGTTTCCTTTATAGGAAAATTCCTCCAACTGATAGTACAATGTCCCTGTCTTTAATCTCAACTGGGTCTCTGTCTGAACTAACATGCATTGGTTATTTATGAGAGAATATTCAGTTATCTGGAGAATATTAGTTCCATGCATGCATGCATTAACTAACTGAACTCACAATTAGTTCCACAAACTGTTTGGAACTAATCTAACTGGACTTAACTTAGTTAGCTGAGCTAACTAATTACAACTCAAATACAACTCATCCTTATCTCCTTAATTAAGGGATAACTTCCTCAATCAAAGGGATAACTATTGCATGTCTTCACATAGACTTCATGTTTGATTTTCTCCAACTAATTAACTCAAGATGAATTAATTAATTATTTTTCAAATAGCTGGTGAGACTAAATTCGAATTTTAATTCAAGGACAAATCAAAATTGGAATATATCCCGAAATGATATTTATAGCAATGCTATTTTTAGCATTTCTATTTTTTTGTTATTTCCAACAGAGTTGGAGTATATCCTGAAATGCTATTTATAGCAATGCTATTTTTATCATTTCTTGTTGCTATTTTCAACACTCCCTCTCAACAAGAAAGGCATTCAACTCGAACCCGATCCTAAACCTTTGGAATGTTCTGCATGCAACACTTCTCTCAAGTGTTGTTGCTCCAACAACTCTAGAAACACAAAAAATATCCAACCTGAATCAGAATGATGCCTCTGTCATCAAAGTCTTTGACTGCTATTACCTCTGTCGACTGAAAAACTCTGCAACACTATGTTCTTCAATATTTGACTGCTCTAGCCTCTGTTACTTTGATCTCTGTCTACATCAATCACACTGATTCCTACTGCTACATCTGTGCTGCTGCTGGTCCTATCTCCCAGCATGCATCCACACTGCACCTCCTCTCATCATGTTGCATCGTGCTGCCCACTGCTACACTGCAACTCAGTTACTGATAACTAAGTAACTGATCTCCAAACTGACCTCCCTATTGGGCTAGAAACACCCTCTGATGTTGAAGCTCCCTCTATCGCTGACAAGTGCTCCCTCTCTAACCTCTGTGCTGCTGTAACAACTCCCTGCATCTCACACCATTGCACACCTCTCTTTGCCATCCTGCACTGGTGCAACACTCCTGTGCCTCTCGCACTACTGCAGCCTTGTGCAGTCTTAGGAATTCTGCATTGTAGCTCTCTTTGTCACTCCATCCACATATGTCTCTACCCACTCAGCTAGTCCTGCTACTCCTCATTGGGGCTCCCGTAGCAAGGTCTAATCAAAGAGGTTGGGTACCTCAAGGATCCTGCCCCTATTTTAGCATTCTTGGGACTATCTCTTCACATCGCTCCACCTCACACCTGGAGGTATGGATGCATGTGATCCCTCTACCCACTTGGCTTAAAATTTCCCCCTAGTGGAGGTCTCTACATGAATGGATGCTTCCACTCGGTCTCCTCTCAGCTTCTCCAGTTGTGGCTGCTCCACAACCTCCTGAAGCTGCTTCACCAATTGTGGCTCCTCCACAATTGTCTGAGACTTCTTTTGGTGCTGCATGTTGAGAGGTAATTTACTCTCCCTCTCAACCACCAAGTCTCCATCAGTTGCCTTGCTCCTCAAGGCTTTGCATGCATTTTGAACCTTAAGAGCATACATGTTCTTGACTCGTGAACTGATTTGCTTCATCTATCTTGTGGTCACGTGTCTAAGGAAAACCTTTCCCTTATTGAAGACTACATCATAACCTTTGTATTCCAGCATTGCGATCGACACCAAATTTTTCCTCAGTTCTGGTACATACTTGACATCAGTCAAGGTAATGCGAGCTCCATTCTCCTTCTGAAAAACAACCATGCCTACACCTGAGACACTATACTTTTCATCATTGCCCATAGCTATGAGCATCTGGAGATCTTTCTCCTCCAAGGTACTGAACAAACTCTTGTCGCCGGTCATGTGGAATGAAGCTCCACTGTCAAGAAACCAACCACATCCCACCATGGATGAAACCATGCATACAAAGAGGGTGAAATCCAAATCAAACTATGAGGCCAATGCCTCACCTTCAGATCCCATCTTGGATTTCTTCAGTGGACAATTTGTAGCAAAATGGCCCACCTCATGACAATGAAAGCATCACACTTTCGATTTGTCAAACTTCTTCCCACCACGGGAAGAACTCGATTTGGGATGAGAATCCTTCTCCTTCCCTTACTTCGCCTTACTCACTAAGGCACAATTTTCTTCATCCTCTTTGGATGAAGAACCATCTCTGGTGCTTCTTCTTATCTCCTCCTACATCAGATCTAACCAAAGTCATTCCCAATCTGGCAGTTTCTCTCTTCCATTAACAAAATCTTGGTAGCTACGCCAGCTCTTAGGAAGACCGAGGAGCGCAAGACTCACCATGTCATCATCGGTTGTCGTGATCCCTACACTTCCAAGCTCATCCCTGTAGGTGGTGAGCTTGTTTAGATATGTAGAGATCGTGTCGCCCTTTTCACACTTGATTTTCCGAAGCTTGTCTTTCAGCACCAGCTTCCTCTGATCGCTGCTGTTTTGATATAGATCTTTCAATGTTTTCCACATCAAAAACGGTGTCTCCTTCCCATGGAGGCTCAAGACAATGTGGTCTCGAACTCCCTCCATGAGGATTCTCCTCGCTCTAGCCACACATTTCTTCCATTCCGCCAATTTTGTAGCATTAGCTATTGCCGGCTTGGGGACTTCTTGATCAATGAAGTCCTTTAGACCATTATCCTCTAATACTACTTCCATGCGATCCTTCCAGGCTATATAATTCAAGTTGCCATCAAGGGCATACTTGAGTCTTAAACCACTGAACGCCATTGGTGAAATTGAGATGTGATAAGAACTCGATTTCTATATTCAGGAACCTCAAACTTCGAACTTCTCCCTTCTTGTATATTGTTCTCTCCTTTGATCACCTTTTCTCTGATACCATGTAGAAATTCCCACTGTATATCAACATATTATGCAATATACTAAAGCAAAATACAAGATCTACTTCTACAACAAACTTTGCAGAAGCTTAATCGAATATGAGCAAGATCAAATAGAACACATATAACTGATAATGAGAAATCAATCACACATGAACACAGAAGAATAACCCGGGGAAAGCCTCAGCCTAAAACCCCAATCTCTATATTATCATACAAGTGGAAATATGTTCAGATTACAAAAAGAATCAGCTCACAAGCTATCCTGCTCTCTCTGCAATCCAACTGCTACTCATAGACAGTCAAAGGCTTCTCACAAACCTTCTCCTCTGCCCTCCAAGCCTCCTATTTCCTTGCGTAGTTTTCCTTGGGGTCCAGTGCTGCCACCTGTGTGAATTGGCCTCTTCACACACTCACTAACCTCTGATCTAACTGCGCAATCCTAAAGGAGATAATTCCTTCTGCATGGATGAGTTTCCTTTATAGGAAAATTCCTCCAACTGATAGTACAATGTCCCTGTCTTTAATCTCAACTGGGTCTCTGTCTGAACTAACATGCATTGGTTATTTATGAGAGAATATTCAGTTATCTAGAGAACAATAGTTGCGTGCATGCATGCATTAACTAACTGAACTCACAATTAGTTCCACAAACTGTTTGGAACTAATCTAACTGGACTTAACTCAGTTAGTTGAGCTAACTAATTACAACTCAAATACAACTCATCCTTATCTCCTTAATTAAGGGATAAATTCCTCAATCAAAGGGATAACTGTTGCATGTCTTCACATAAACTTAATGTTTGATTTTCTCCAACTAATTAACTCAAGATGAATTAATTAACTATCTTTAAAACAGCTGGTGAGACTAAATTCAAATTTTAATTCAGGGACAAATCAAAATTGGAATATATCCCAAAATGCTATTTATAGTAATGCTATTTTTAGCATTTCTATTTTTTGCTATTTCTAACAGAGTTGGAGTATATCCTGAAATTCTATTTATAGCAATGTTATTTTTAGAATTTCTATTTTTAGCATTTCTTGTTGCTATTTTCAACACGATCATCCTATTGATGACCTCTGTTTGGCGATCAGTTTGGGGGTGGAGAGTCGTGGACTTAGTGAGCTTGGTATCCGACATCGACGAGAGACTTTACCAAAATGTACTTACGAACCTACTATCCTGATCTGAGATAATGGATTGTGGGATCCCAAAGTGTACCCACACTCGTTCAACGAAGAGCTTAGTAGTGGCCTCTATTGTGATACTCTTCTTTCAAGCCACTAGAATGGCCATCTTAGAGAATTTATCAATGACCATGAAAATGCAATCGTTGCCATGCTTAGTAGAAGGAAGGCCCGACATGTAATCCATGGTGATGAATTCCCAAGGTTGACTATGAGTAGAAAGATGACTGTATAAGCCTTTCTTCTCGATGGTTGGCTTGGAAATGGCGCAGAAATTGCATGATCTGATGTACTTCCCAACATCCTGTTAAAGGTTCTGCTAATAAAAATACTTCTGCAACACTGCCATTGATTTCTCTACCCAAAAATGTCCAGTGACTCGACTGTAGAGCGCCTCCCAAAGAATTTTGGCATGCTCACTTGAAGGAACAGAAAGGTGTCCCAAGTGGAATAACAATGCATCTTAGAGGTGAAAATTTGGAACTTTCTTGCCTTGCATGAGCGTTTTGTATGTGTTGCTGAATTCTAGATTGCTCTTGTAAAGATGTGGCCACCCCGTAGTCTCGTGCCCACAAGAGTTGAGCACAATGGTTAGCACCGTGACTGACATTCGACTGAGGCAGTCTGTAACATTGTTGGTACTTCCCTTCTTGTACTTAATGGTCAAATGGAACTGTTGCAAGTATGTGGACCATTTCTGATGGCGATCTTTCTACAACTTCCCCTGTGCTTGTATGAAATGTAGGGGTTGGTGGTTTGTGTGGATGTCCATTTCCTTTCCCATAATGTAATGCTTCCATTGTTGACAAGCCTGAAAAATGGAATACATCTCTTTTTCATAGATGGGATAATTTCAGAATGTGTCAGAAAGTGCCTCACTATGATATGCCACGTGATGCCTTTGCTGAGTAAGAACTACACCAATAGCAGAGTCAGAGGTATCTATCTCGATCTCAAATGGTTGTTGTAGGTTTGGTAATGTGAGTACTGGTGCATAGCAAAGGTGAAGCTTCAACTCAAAAAATGCCATCTATTGGGATTTAGACCAAAATAACTTTGCTTTCTCTCTTCCCTTGGTGACTTCACTCAAATGCCAAGTGATATGAGAGAACCCTAACATGAACCTGTGGTAGAAGTTGGCAAGAACCAGAAATTTGTGAAGCTCTATTAGAGTGGTTGGGGCTAGCCAATCCCAAATGACTTGTATCTTGGATGGGTCCACATGCACACCCTAATCATCAATAATGTACCCTAGATATTGAACCTGGGTCATACCAAAAGTGCATTTCTCCAAATTGGCACACAACTTGTTTTGTCGCAGGGTTTGGAGGACCTGTCAAATATGGTGGAGGTGATCTTCCCAACTCTGGCTGAAGATCAAAATGTCATCCAGATATACTACCATGAATGAGTTAGTGAATAGTCAAAAGATGTCATCCATCAGCCACATGAAGTTTGCGGGGGAAATCGTGAACCTGAAAGGCATGACTAGCCATTCAAAAAGGCCCTCCTTGGATTTGTAGGTAGTCTTCCACACATCAGAGGGTTCAATCGATACCTGGTGATAACCAAAATTCAAGTCAATCTTGCTGAAATATTTGGCCCCTTGAGCTAGTCCAGAAGGTCATCAATTCATTGGATTGGATACCTATTCCATATAATGATCTTGTTCAATGCTTAACAGGCAATAAAAAGTCTTGAGGTCCAGTCCTTCTTCTGTACCAACATGATTGGGCTCCCACAAGGCGATGAACTTGGCCTAATATTCCCTTTCTGTAGTAGTTCCTAAATCTGCCTCTTGATTTCATCATTCTCTAAAATAGAGCATCGATAGAATGGTCGATTGGGTAGTGGTGTCCCCAGGGTCAAATCGATGGAGTGCTTGACCTGATAGTATTGATGTACTCCTCTGGGTGAGATGAATATGTCCTTGTACTCCTCCACAACCTTGTCCATCTGTCGTTGTCATGCAGAGGAGCCCTGTTTAGAGGTCATGGCCACAATCTTCTTCTTTCCATGAGGAAGAATCACAAGGATAACAACTTTCCTAGTATGAGAAATGATCTTACTATATTGCTTCGCAGTGATCAAAGAAATGGTGATAGGCAGTGCTACCTTCGGTATCCTGTACAAATTATTGCCCAAAGTAATAATATCAGTGTGAGGCCTAGACTCGTACACAACATGCCACTTCCACAAGTATGGTTCGCCTAATAATACATCACAAACTTCAAGAGGAACAACATCACACAATACCTCATCTGTGAAGGGCTTCATGTTGTAGGGAAGACAACATTGTTGGCTGATGCAGAGATATCACCCTTGGTGAAGCCACCCGATGATGTACGAATATGGGTGTGGTGTGGTTGGTAGGCCCAACTGATTCACAACCTCTGAGGAAATGAGGTTCTTTTGGCTCTCGGTGTCGATAATGAACTGCAACGGAGAACCCTTCATCCACAGTTGTGAGTGGAAGAGTTTCTCCCCCTCCTCTCAATCTTGGTGGTGGCAATGATGGCACTATGTTCTGCATCGATAATATGCTTCCTCTTTCATTTCACTTGTTAGTTTCTGACTCAGAGTTGGATCATACATCTGATTTGGAAGCCTTCAGCTCGACCACCAGTGCCTGCTTGGCTCAACTCTCACTTGTGTTGTGAGTGGGGCTCTTATGGAAATCACACCATTTCCATGTGTCCTTCTTTGTCCTCATGGTGTTGTTCTTTTCTTGTGGCTTCTGTAGGTTGTCCTAGGTCACTCTGCCTTTGTTTTGTTTTTTGTTTCGCAGTTTAGGGCCGTCTTTCCCTTACTTCTGATTCACAGATCCAAAGTCTCGCTTATTTTGTTCAAATTTCTTCTTGATCTTGATAGCGTATCGATAGGCGATGCTAAACAAGGAGATTTCCAGGAACTTCATCTCGTCCTAGATGTACTTGTGTAGTCAACCACAGTACTTGAGTACCAAATTCTTCTCAAAATCCTTGATACCTTTCTTTGTGCGAAGGGTATGGAAAACATTTATGAACTCCGACACATCTTGGTCCCTTCCCTGCCACAGCATGGTCCACTTTATGTATTTATCTTCATAGCTACCGACAGGGTAATATTGTTCTTTGATGGCGTCTAGGAAAGAATTCCAAGTGGGTGCACTGAAAACAGTGATTCCCTCTTGTTCTTTTGTCCATAATAGGTTTCCCACCAGTCCTTGAAATTTGGGGTAGCTTTGAGGAGTGAAAAGGTAATCTTTTCTGATTGGAAAAGTCATGAATAGATAAATATCCTTCCAATAGATTTAACCATCTATCTATGACGTCTACATCTGTCTGACCTTCAAATATGGGAATGTTAAAGTTAACTTTCACCTTAAAAGGAGTGGCACCTCCAAAGTGGCTGCTGGATGAAGATGTGTCACATGTGGGTAGCCGCCAAAGGATATGGGCAAAATTATCCATCATCACATTCCTTTGTCACTCAAGGGATTCCTCAGAAATATTTTGAAAGGATCTCTTTCCCCCTCGTCTTTCTTTTCTTCTGCCATTGGAGTTCGTCGAGGTTTGCAAGGCTGGTCTTGAAAAGGTTCAACCAGTTTGAGCCCTAACTCCTTATACCCTAACCTCATTAGGGACATGCAAAGAAAAATATAGAAAGAGTAGACTACTCTGATACAACTGATCCAGACTTATGCAGGAACACAACAAAATACATATATACACATAAACACAAAGATGCAGTAGAAATAAAACTTCATTTCATTAATATCAAAGAATTGAAATATGCTTACATACAAAAATGGAAATAAACTAGCTTGGACGATGGTAGCTTATCTATGAGAAGAGATGTGGTGGGTACATGCCTCTGAACTGTGTTACAATAAGGCTCAAAGGCCTATTTATTATTGAGAAATAATGGAAAACTCTAAAGATCCAAATACCTAACCTTAGTTGATGAAGCACCAAAACTATGGGCCCCGTTTGGGTAAATCGGTACATCAACTTCCTGGGGTTGTAACTTTGGCATTCGATCTCTGTTTGGCTATCATAATACCTATTTTCAAATATCTCAAAGAAGAGGCCGAAAAAAAATTAGAAAACCTACTTGGAACTTTTGCGGTCTCTAAGTTTCCCCCAAAAATGTCTTTTAGTCCCTCAACACGGCTCTGGAAGTTTAGGACCTAAAAAACTACCAAAAATAGTAAGTTGTGCTACAATTAAGGAAACTAAAAAGAAACAACAGTGGGGGCCCAAGAGGAATAGGCATGCGGCCACCAATATCCACCTAGATCAATGCCACACTCTTTTCTTTTCAGATATGAAATGTAAATATAAAGAAAGGTGAAATCACTTTGAAATGCGCATTGACACTATGGGCTATATTGCTACTATAAGGTCTTCCACTTCTTTGGCTATATTCCTATATTGTTATGCAACCAACTCACAAAATAGAAAAAGAGATAGATCAACGACTTCAAAATTAGCGTTTTCAAGGGGGCAACCTTCTTTACATTACACAAATGAACAATTCTAGGATGATTCAAATGAAAAAACCTCCTTTCTACATATAGGAGTCTAAGGGGTCACAATATAATAAGACACGACAAAAAAATAATAATGCAAGGGCACAAAAATAACAATAGTGGGCTTCTATGGGGCACAATAATAACAACATGAGGACTACATGGGCACAACAATAACAATAAGGGGGCTACACTCACAATAACAATAAGGGAATACACTAGTATTATAGGGACTTAACATGCCCGTCTCCTTCAAAAAAGTGTTGCCCTCAATGCTTAAGTAGTTTTGGATGATTATGTATAAAATCCCCATCTCCCCATGTGGAATCTTTAGCGGGTAAGTTCTTCCACTTGATGAGAGATACTCTGAAATTGATCGATTTTGTAGCTATCGAGTTCTTGTTTCCGTGATTTCTTCAGCTTCCAATATGATTTTTCCTTCGTCATCAAGTTCTAGCAATATTGTTTGAACTGGGATCTTGTCACCTATAACCTTCTTTAAGCATGAAACATGGAAAACTGGGTGCACTCGGGAAGATGCATGAAGCTCCAATTTGTATGCCAAAGTACCAATATTTTGCAACACCTTGTAAGGACCATAATACTTTGGTGATAATTTATTACCCTTCTTAGCTTACTTTAGGGACATTTTTTTGTATCGTTGTAGCCGTAAAAATACCCAGTCACCTACATCAAAACTTATTTCACTGCAGTTTTGATATGCCTGTTGTTTCATTCTATTCTGCGCCAAAGTGAGGTTATCCTTTAAGAGTTCGAGAACATGTTGTTGATGCTCAATGCAATCGTCCACTACTTGAACCTTAGAATTTTCTCTTAAAGATGATGTGATGGATGGTGGATGATATCCATAAAGTTCCATAAATGGGGTCATTTTTGCTGCAATATGGAATGAAGTGTTATACCACCATGCAACCAGAGGTAACCACTTGACTCATTGTGTCTGTTTATCTAATACAAAGAAACGAAGATATACTTCCAAACATTTGTTCACTATCTCAGTTTTCCCATCAGATTGAGGGTGATAAGATAAGCTATGAAATAATTGAGTACCCAAAGAATAAAATAATTATGTCCAAAAATTTCTAGTGAAAATGGGATCACTGTCACTTACAATAATCTTTGGGATTCCATGTAGATTTTGAATTGTTTCCATAAATGCAGTAGCAACTGTACTAGCTTTAAATGGATGAGATAATGCAAAAAAGTGTGCATACGTGGTAAGTCTATCAACTACCACCATGATGACACTCTTTTCTTCGGACCTGGGTAAACTTGTGATAAAATCCATTGAAACCTCCTCCCAATGTTGACTTGGAATGAATAGAGGTTGTAACAGACCCAAGGCCTTAATTGTCTCAACTTTATTTTGTTGGAAAACCAAACATTCCGCCAAAACTTTTTAATATCATATCTAAGGTCATCCCAAAAACAATTCCTTCCTAACCCTGTGGTAAGTTTTTGAAA